>OY987288.1:16165314-16707814 GCA_963920785.1 Sphagnum contortum
ATTGGCTAATTCAAGTTGGAACTTTTCTTAATCATACAAGGAAGTAAGGACATTAGACTGTAGCCATTTGCAAAATTGGATTTGTGTTGTGAAAACTATTATTGGTATGGAGCAATTGCTATTTCAATTGTGAATAGTATATATTCATGTGTGTTGTTTCATTAGAATTGATTATGTTTATGTGTGTTATTTCATTAGAAGTGATTGATCATTATTCATGTTTGGTTAATGAAAGGTTGTGAAGGAAGTTTTTGGTGACCTTCATCTATGGTCCCATTGCCACTTGAACAATCATGATATTTGTGTTCATTTATTACATTCAAGGAGACAAAGAAAGAGAGAATGGATGTTTAGAATTGTTTTTTTTGGGGTTGATTTTGCAAAAGAGGCGAATTTTTGTTGAAAAAACACAATTTACACTAGGAAAACATACACACACATGAGAAAATAATATAAATTTGTCACACAAAACATCACTATTGTTGAGGTGCTTGGCTGATACCACTTTAGTTTGTGAATATGTCAAGGAGTAATGTGATAAGAGAGGTAAATATGTGATAGGTAATGCCTTGGGGGTTGACCTTACAAGAATAAGGGGCCCATTCAAGGTGGAGCCAAGAATGCTTTTGGTGGGATGGTTGGAACCATAAATAGTGAGAAAAGAAGAATGATGTTGAAACAAATGTTTGGTCTTGAAATGACTGTGGGAAATTAATTGACCTTCCACACAATTTCTTGACAGTTAACAAGTGGAGGCATTATGAGTCAATGTGAATTCCATATTCTATGAATGGCACAAAAAACCACTTTACCTTATTTGACTTTGGTACAAGTTCATTGTCAAAATAAATTTGTTATAGATACTACACCATTAAGAACACTTAACAACCTTCATGGAACCACTTGGCAAAATCCAATTTCTTTTTTTGCAAACACAAATTTTTTCAAAGATGAATTGTCTTCAAGGACCTATAGCCTAGGAAGGGGTTTGGAACTATGAGATTAGTTTTTGATTAATCCCTTCTAGCACATAGGTAGACTATCAAACATATTTCAAAATAACACTTGCAATATTCATCATTCATATGATTTCAAACATGAAACTTTACACTCTTTTGGGATAGGATCACCCATGCACCTAAAGTTGAACATTTATGTAAAAACTACATCCCAAGTGAGTTCATCACATGTACCTAAAGATTCTTCTCATGGGGATCACTCACCAAATACTATAAAGTTTACACAATGATATTCACAATAATCTCCAAATTTTATTTCTTCAAAGATTCTTATTTACATATGGTATTTCTACAAATGTTGATCCAATTAACAAAATGAAATTATTGAATGCAAATTATGCCCGCAAAAGCTCCAATCTCTACCTCTTATATACTTGAAAAAAATAAGTGGATGAATAGTTAACCACATTCATCTACATCTATTCCCCATGTATCAAACCAATCGTCAAGTGCCAGTTATAATTTTCTATCCTCCTATGAATAGGTTCTACATTATTGGGAATCTAGGATTTGATCAAGTTTACGTACGTGACCTTCCATTATTACTAACCTGAAATAATTACCTAAATTATTCATAATCAACCTTTATGCCCTTAGTCAAAAGATTCTCTTTGTAGGGCCATGAGATTCATTATTTTGTTCCCTATTTTTATCCATATTGTTACCTCAACACTAATACCATTATTTGTAATTACTAGTTGTTATTTTTTGGTTACATCAATTCATGCCTATTCTTGCATGTCATGTAAGATGTCATAATTGCATTTAAAAATTAAACAAGTTTTTTTTGCATGTTATTAGTGGTCAATGGTCACTCAAGGTTATCATGCTTGTGAAAACATAGCCCACCCACCTAGCTTATTGAAGTACCTCTTAGACATTCTAGATATAGGTGTTGAGGTACCCACTTTCTCTTCCCCAATGTAGGTACATTGTTCATCTACATTTATGCAATCCACAACTCTAGCTTGCCTATAGCTCATTGCAAGTCATTTCATGTTGATGCTCACAAATGACAAGGTTTCTTGTCAAGAAGGTACATGGCCTTTCTACATTCATGTAAACCCCAACACGTACTTGTAAATTAATTCATAGTTTTTAAAGTCTCACTACACAATTAATAATTTGCAGAACAATTTCTCATGAGTTCAAACACATTTTAGAACTTTTTCTATGACAATCCTGGACTTGCAACATTCAAGCTGGAACAATCCATCCAACCAGAACAAATGAAAGCACTCATGGAATTCACGATGCTGGATGACCAACTCACTACCAGAAACACCCTCCCATTATGGAATGGCATCAAAGAGCTTGGTAATAACACCACACCATATGGAAAACTCTACTATCAACAACCCATGGATTCTCTGTCACTATGGTGGATATCTACAACTAGGGATTTAAATTTGATTCATTCCTTGTTACTTAATTTCATCATTTCCTTCCACACTTTTCCACCATATTACACTATTTCATCTATTGTCAAAATTTGCCATTTGTAGAGACCATGCCAAACATAACAAATATTGGGAAAGAAGTACAATGGTCTGCCCTCCCGTAAAGTCTTCCAACACAAAGTTATGTCATTAGTTACCAGTTCATTTGAGTTTCTTCATTGCATGTAATTATAGCCAAAACTGCTGATCATTGTTAATTATCCTCTTATGGAATAGTAGATGGTGATTAGAGTAAAAAATTCCAAGATGTGGGTGACATGTAACTAATAGTTAACCACATTCCTAAGTGGATTCAGGATTTTGTGATGGTAAATAGTGAACTCCAGAAACTAGAAGCAAACCATCAAATAAGTTTGTGTGGAATGTGTACACTAATCACACAATTGTTGTTTGGTGTTAATTATAAAACATGGAACATCCCTTTGATTATTGTTGATGATGCCCACATAGATGTCCAAGCCAGTGAATAAATTTTGATGTTTATACAGGGTTTAGTTCCCCATCTTTGTAAGAAAATGATGTAGGCACTTAATTTCAATACTTCTTTTTCATGAGCTAGTCAAATTTGTGGTTGTTTAGCCTCCCATATTGCTTTTGTTACAATCTTATGGATCCCATGTTATGTAAAGTTTATCTCATTTCAATCTTGAGCCATATCCCCTAATGCAGATATCACAGCTAGCACATCATACCTTGTTGATTACATCTGCTACAAGCTACAAAGTGCAATAGGATTGGCAAAGCAAACTCACAAAGATTGGTTGGCATCTGCATTTATTACACCATCATCTTTTGATTGACGGTTGTATCCCATGATTTGCAGGCTCCAAGTTGAGATCAAAAGAGTGGTGCGCAAACGCTCGCGATGATGCTCTACCAAATGCAATATGCTCAGAAACTGATCAGCATCAGCAGTTGTGCTGAACTCCAGTGTCTCATGCTTGGGAAGACACATGGTGATTATGTGCCTAGTTTGTTGTTGTTGTTGTCCCCTAGTGAACTCTTGCCTGGCAGGGCCAAGCAGTATGCTGACACTGTTTTGCAATTGATTGATGCGTAGTATGTCATCAATTGCTGTCACTAGTTCCACATTCCATTTTGTGTTTGACAAGCATTCCATTTTCTGAACACGTAGCAACCTCCTTTGTGTCAGCAACACAAACTCATCCACTTGCCGCAGTGGCATGCACACCACCAACACCTATTAAAGCACAACATGGTCCAATGGTACTGGTATAATCAACACCACTAGAAAGCATTTAGAAAACATATTGTCCTTGTGTAATATTTGATGCATCAAACTCTGCTGAATTGGCAAATGTATTAATGGGTAACTCTGAGCAAGGTGTCTATGCATGTGCCAGTCATAAACCTAGACAAATGGGTGTCCCAAATCACATGTGTACATGTGAGCTTACTTCATTTCTGAAATAGCCATTGTCAGCAAGGCCTGATCTATGCATGTTGCAATGACAAAGCTTGAAAAGCGGGTGTCCCAGATTACACATGTATGTGTGAACTTACTTCATTTTTGAAATAACCATAGTCAGCTTCCAGGAGCACTGCCTGTCCAACAGCACTTTCCCAAGAATAGGGAAGGAGAGGTGTATTCTCATTCAAGTGCCTGGGAAGGCGGATCCGCACAGTAGCTCTCCATTTTGCAGGGCTGCTATGATTGCATATGCTTTGCCCTGTCTTACTTGCCACCTCCAATATACTTACAATTGGCCGTGCTACCACCCCAAGTGCTCCCACTGCAACTCCTATTCATTGTACCAAAACCAAATCCATGCAAAGTGGGTTGGGTAGATATCTGAAGGCATATTAATGTACATGGTTACATCAGTTATTTCAGGATATCTAGGCCTTTTAAGCTCTGTGAATCTCAGAGGCTCATCAAGTCCAAAAAAGTTCAAATAATTACCAGAGATCATTCCACGAAGACCAGCTCTCTCAGCTCCTCTAACTGGGGATTGTAGCAAACCTGTTAGACCCTGTTTCACATAACCATGTGATACTGCTTCATGCTTCACATCTATAAAAAGTCCACATTTTATTCTAGGCCACAATTCAAGTGCTATCATCACATACATCCATCAACTCATCACATTAGGTTATATTGAAATTCAATGCACAAGTGTGTTTGCATTGCACATGTACAGCCATGAGAACCTGGATCACATACCTCCAAAAACTCATTAACCAGGCTGAGGTCTTCAACTCCATGATAATTGTGCTCACGTCTCATGAGTTTTGCCACATACTCCTTGTCAAAAGCAAATGTTGTCACACCCTGCAGGATTGCACAATATCTGCTCTTCCCATCAATAACACCCCAAACATGGAGTCTTCCTATTCTAACTTGCAAACATGATGATCTGGGTGATTTTCCAAGCCTTCCGGACTCAAGGAACAGGTTGATATATTGAGGTTGAAGTTGCAAGACAACGCTTGTGGACCTTGTGGGCAGCCTTGCTCATCCGGGTTGCTGCATTGCTGAAGGCATAGATTGTGTTGTTGAATAGACTGTAAGTGCCCTCAGCCAAACCCCTCACCACCTCTATTGGGCTCTGAACACATCACAAGGCTACTGAGTTAAATGCTGATCATTTCATACCAGGTGTTCACATAAAGATGAATGCAAATGATGTTGTTCAGCATTGGAAATCAATCAGCACTCAATAATCAACCTTCATTCTCAGCTTCATAAGACTTCACTTGCAATTTTCAGTGAGTGTGACCCTGCAAAACAATTTCAGCATTCTTGTTTCTTCACTGCTATGGTTTACAGAATATTCTATACAATGCATAGAGTCACCTTACCAGAAGCCTCATGTGCTGCCAAAAATTCAATTTTAGGTTTGATGCCAGTAATCCAAGTTGTATGGGTGTCAATCAGTCAAATTTGATGCATTCATGACATAATGTAGGTGTGGCTAAACTTGTGTGATGTGTTGCAATGCTATCTATCACCCATCTCTCAAAGGAAAACAATCATCAAAACAATAAACTTATGATGTGTATTTCCTTGCAATCTATCATCCATCTCTCAAAGGAAAACAATAAATTTATGATGTGTATTTCCTTGCTATCTATCATCCATCTCTCAAAGGAAAACAATAAATTTATGATGTGTATTTCCTTGCTATCTATCATCCATCTCTCAAAGGAAAACAATAAATTTATGATGTGTATTTCCTTGCTATCTATCATCCATCTCTCCAAGGAAAACAATAAATTTATGATGTGTATTTCCTTGCTATCTATCATCCATCTCTCCAAGAAAAAGTGCCAATTTGATTTGCTTTAAAAGGCAATAGCCATAAGGCAACCTCAAAAAGACTCTGCTCAACAAAGTCTTGGTTTTGGTTGACAATGCCCACATTGGAATGTACCTGAACTAGAACAAATCTTCAAATTCTGTATAGAAAAAAGAGCATGGCAACACAAACCATACCGTGGAAATTCCATTTTCATATCATCTTGAGACATTGGGGTTCAACAATCAAAATCTGGTTTGAGCTGTGAAATTGTTGAGTACTAACAATGCAACAACTTCAAACACCAGGTGCAATACCAACCAGATTGGCCATGCATGAAGGTCACAACCATCACGATCCAATGGGTTCCAAGAATGTATTGTGAACCTGGTGTACACTTTGTGTTGGTGCAGAAACAAAGTCCCAAATTCCAGAATTTAGAGTGCGAAAGAAATTGATTGGATTGCCAAAGACATTGGCAGACCCCAACACCTGCAATTTCCCCTTATATACTGTCAGAATACATTGTTCCCGGCTAATGCAAGTGAAGAATACTATGCATCAAGAGGAAGGAGAGGTTGTGAAAAGGCTCTCAACATCATGTTAGTTTGTCACTTGCACTTTGTCAATCATGTGAGTCATGCTGCTGAAATTTCACAAGTACTTTGCCTACATGAAAATCAAGATGTTTCCAGGCAACAGGTAATTCTCTTGAGAACAATTCTCTTATGGATTTTGTTTAAAGGAAATAAGTTGAAGGATGTGTAAAAGGACCTAGACAACCTTATAGATTTCTTGCAGAAGTTGTCGAGTGTAATGGCGTATTATCATTCCCTGTATTACATCCCAGCTTGCCAAGGGATGTGACAATGAAAACTGGCCCAAGTTCACAAGAGCAGCCTCCACATCTGCCAATGCTATCACATGCTGCTGCCATGCCATTATGACACAAATTAGCACAAGAAGATTGCACCAGGTGATGAAACAACTCTCCCTATGTTGCTGCTAAAAACATGAGAAAGTGATGAATATATACCCAAAGAAGTGTTTGTATAAATCTATTAACTGTGGGTAGGAGGATGTGCCTCCTCCAAAACAAGCAACAACCTGCTGATTCTCTTAAGGGAGGTGACACAGATACTTGAATCCCTGCTTGAAATGCATTTGGAGGGATTGATTACATGTATACTTGAACCTCTGTTTTGAATAGATACATGCACTAGGCAGAATTCGTCTTTAAGAATATTGCAGGATGGTGGAAAGAGATTCTGAGACTAAACCTTGAGTGACATCCTAGTCATCCCAAACAGTGACTTTGTTGCGGTTCCAGACTTGTTTGACAGCCATGGTGTGCTTGAAAAGCTGTACACACAAAGTAGACACCAGTTCAAATCTCTCAAACTCTTCAGATACCTAAAATGAATGCAGAATGTAGCTATTCTGAAGACTGTAAGGGCACAAAGTCTTCCTGGACTCTAGACAGCATCATGCCTTCTCAATTTGTAATGCTCAATTACAGTCACATGTTTGGTGATGGAACATCATGTGAACTGGTGGAAACAGTGGGTACAATTTGATGGATGCTGCTTTGGTCTGGAACTTCTGTACATCGTTTGAAGCTGGTGTGACTTCCAAGAATTTGGACTAAAAATAATTAAGCTGAACAGGTCAGCTTTCTCTACTCCTCTAGAACAACAGACCTAGTAAGCAGTGGGCTTATTTACCTGACAGTGAGCTCAATGGGACTCACATGCAGACTCTTGATGTACACCTTAGGTCTCACCCTTGCAATCAGAAGTCTCTGGCAGAGTCTACCCGCTGGCTCTATGGCTGGTGGAGCTGCCCAACAGTCAAGTTCTTCCAACTGCTTGACTACTTTATTAAACCTGACACTGCCACAAGCTCTTGAAACTTGAACAACCTCAAAGGTCCCTGGGGTTGCTGCACACTGTTCTACACCACCAAGGTAGGTCCCTTGTAGAGATGACCACAACCAAACTTTGCCCAGCTCACCTGACTTTGATCCAGAAAAGCTCCCTATTGCATTTGCAAGGAAGCAAAGCAAGCATGAGACTAATAGCTCCTCCATCTCCAATCGCATTGGCACTAGCCTGTGTCATATGAGCCACATTAGGCATAATTGCAAGGGAGTTCATTTATACTGAATTGCTTCAATCCAGAAGCTCACAAAGTCAAGGAGCACCACAATAAGCACTTTAGTGGGAAAACTCTGTACAATATCTGGACAAATAAAACATTTCACTACCAAGAATATCATTGCAATACATGAATACTGATAGCATGAATAACAAGCTCCTTGTTGCCAGCAAAGATTCCATGCATATCACTTACTGCAAGCTGATGCACTGGAAACAATTGACAGATCCTGTGGGGTGACGTGACTTGGCCACCAGTATTGTGAGAACTTTCCCATTTGAGAATCTGACATTCTGGCCACCTCTGGAGTGAGTGGTGTCTGTAGCTGCTCTGCATTTCAAGGCCTGAAGCCCAAGATGGGCATTAGTGGCAGAGAGAAGGACAGGATAGACAGCATGGTTCAGCTGGTTATCAACCTGCACCGATGCAACCTCTAGCTTCATTTGCTGCTGGTGCTGCCCCTGCAGCAACTGGATACTCACCCCTTTTGCACACGCAAACACAATCTCCTGTATGCCATTGACTTCCCTGATCAGTAATGAGAATGAGAATCCTCGCAAGATGAGGGGAGGAGAATATGAGCCCTTTCACTACAAGGCTGATGAGGCCAACAAAAGTCAGCATGTAAACTGCTTGCTCAATTAAGAGTAGAAAGAATAGATTGTAAACAAGATCATATTTTTGTTAGGTGCATGCTGTTGACAAATGACTCTCAGAAATCTCACGACTATTGCTGCTATACTTCCAAGCTTCTGTGGATGAGCTAAAAGGCTCATCAAATAGTGGTTTCTTCCTGTATCTGGACTTATATGCAGTGAATACTTTCACTCCTTTAGACTCCCATGTATCTGTCTTCCATTTTCAACATATATTGTGTGGACCTGTTCATTACCAACATATGGGATGGAGCATATCTTTTGGCTTCCTTATAAAGAAGGAGAGGTTGCATGTAGGTTAAGAGAAATTGGATTAAAAATTTGATGCTAAGGTGCAAGATGATACCAGTGGAAGGTGCACATGAAAATCATGGGATGTAAACTGGAAAATTGACAAGCATTGAAAGAGTACCTGAGGATAAGAGTCAATAATTGACAGTCCAACAAAAGAAAGCTCAATTGAGAGCTCTTCCCGTAATTCAGGATCCTGATCCAACATGTAATTACTTGCTGCAATGTTGTGGCCTAGTACTTGACAGCTGCTGCCATCACAACTCTTCACCATGTGAAGTGCTGTGTCCACAACACTACAGACCTGCCAGTGCACACTATTTTGGTATATACTCTAAACACCATTACTACTTTAACTCAGTGATTATCACATTTTGTACAACCAACAGGTATCTAGCCTGTACAGTTGAAATGCATTTTCCATCAGGGTGCACCATCTTGAACGAAATGGATTGTTCGATTCAGGAGAAGCCTCTGGAGCTTTTTGCCTCTGAGAGTTGGCCCAGGTGCATTTGACAGAAATTCATCTTTCACATGACCCTGAACAGGATTAAATGATGGTGTGAATGATAAGATAAAATAAAATCAAAAGATGCCAAGAGTTCCAAGCCATGAACAATCTGCTCACTCACGCTATGTGGATGAAGAATCATACAAATTTCTGAATTGTCTGCACAGTTTCGGTTTCTTAGGGTGTCCTTCCCTGTTGAATGGTGACCAAGCTGATATCATGTAAAGGTCTCACACCATTACAGTGTGTGCACTTGTGCAACTTGCACGACTGGTTCCAGTTAGTTGTGTCTATGGATTCTTGGAAAGACTATACCAAACACCAGACTGTTTGCAGGCACTTAGGATACTGTTGTTATGGTACTACCCTTGCAACCATCAGATAAACTGACACAAAATCCATGTCAAATTCTTCAACATATGAGGTCTACCCTGAAATTCTACAGCTGGCCTTAGGTTTTCAAAAGTTCATTGGAAAAATGCACAAACCAATCTTGCAGCTCAAGAATGTGCAAACAGACGTGAACCTTGTGGATATTCATCCATGGAGAGTTTTCACTTCTTGCACCATTCCTATTTTTGCAGATAGTCTGTCTGAAATGAAGAAGAGGAATCATCTTACCCTGATGGGTCCCTCAGCTCGGATTGTGACTATGAATGTTTGCTCTGGCTTCTGCATGATGCAACTCCCACCCTAGCACTGCTCAACTTTGGGAAATTTATTCTTCCCATGAACACACAACAAAGCAGCATTCTTGAGAAGAAACCACTTGTTGGCATGCAACAGTAAACTGTTGAACGTCTGATAAGTTTGTAAGCAACAAATGACTACAATTGATCTATTTACAAGATGGAGATCACCTGTCCAATAGCAGCCAACGTAATTGCAGGGTAGGCCTTCACCTCATCAAGACCATACATGCCCAATGAACCTCTCCCCAGAATCTTCATCCAAATGAATTCGCAGGGCAAAAGTCAGAGAAAGACTAAATTTTCATTCTAAGTATTCTAAGGGGCTAGTGGGTGTTCCAAAAGTGTAGTTGGTCAAGCTGTCCATGTAATGGAATCTCAGGTTGTTATACCGATCAGGCTAGGCTTGGTAAAGGAAGATAAAAAGCAATTTTTAGGCATATCCAAATTGTATTCTTCCCTAGCAAGTCTGTAAGAGCAAGGCAGAAATTGTGAGAAGAATATTCAACCTCAAGAACAAGGCGATGAGGATGGCATGGTTCATCCCATGCATAACTACAAGAACTATAAGCAGCCAATGAATTCTCCATTTTTTCATATCTTTGCTGATGAAACTGTAGTCTCTGTGCATAATATAACCACAAAAAATTCTGTCCTCATTGAACAGCATATAGCAAATTGCTTGTCCAAGGCAGAAAATAGTTTGAATATGTGTGAGCTGAGGGGTCCATGTTCCTTAAGAGTACATTATGTTATACGTATTGCTCATATCTAAGACTGAAGTCACAACAAGAATTCTTTAAGAATGGACCTGTAGGATTTTCAACATCAACAAGAGGCACAAGAAAAGGAGCAAAATCATCCAAAAAGGATCATTCTTACCTCCATGGAAAAATTATCAACACGATAAGGCATGAATCCAGCATCATCTTCTGAAATGGAGATTGCACATGTGCCTAGGCTTCCACCTCCTGGACTGACACCTTTGGTTTTGAATGTGCTGGAAGCAGTCATGATTCTAATCTCAACCCGAAGCATTTGCAAGTCCCCTGTAGTGTGATTCAGCAACTTGACTTGAGTGTCCCCCAACTGGTCAGGAGCAAAGCCACCTGACCATTCCCACCCGTGGTCATTGAAGCGTATTGACACCAAGAACTCCCTGCACCATCACCATGCTGTCCTCCAATTGTATATATAGGCAAGGTTTTTACAGTGTAGGGTTTTAAGTAGAAGTTCTCATTCTGAGAAAACTTCCCCACATTGCATGAAAGACATTCTAGAATTTTTCAGGTTTGGACTTTGGACTACCATCAAGAAGGGTTTAAATAAGAGAAAAACTTGACCTGCTCAGATCAGTCCAATGAAGATAGCTTTGTTGTCCTATAGGTAGGATCTTGAAGCAATCAGTCCCTTGCTGCTTTATACACAGGTCCTCCTTGCATGCATTTGACAGAAGAAACCTACATTTCCAGGAAAAAGAATATATTGATCAGTCAGGGTAAGAAACACCATATAAGCTCATCCAAGTTTGGTTTGATACTGTTTCCACAATTTAAGAATAGCTTCTTGAAGAATGAGATTTACCAGTCTGTTGATTTTATGTACCTTGGTCTGAAACTGATTGTCTTTGTCTTTCCAATGCAACGTCCAAGTGTAGGAATGCAGATGACAGAGAGGACATAAGCACCCTTGCTGTGAGGTTGAGGAATGGTAACTGTGGTTGTACCATTGGGAAGTTCCAAGTTGAAAGGGGTTGACCATGAGAGTTCCCCTGACTCCCTGTCCACCTGCTCAATGTGCAAGGGGTGTACAACCCTGATTCTCAACTTGTGTTGACTTGCATCAGCCCCTTTCACGGGAGAATACATCCGTGGAAATATGGCTATCCCACCATCATCATCATGAATTCCAAGTCTTTCTGAGCAATCTTCCAGTGGGTATGGCATGTATGATGGTTGGCAATGGGACCTTTTGCAATGAGAATGTTTGGGTGTCATGATCGGCAATGCACGATTTGGGAAGTGCCTGTAGTTCATGTTGATTTCATGTGGTTCACATGAACTATGTAGGCCTGCAAGCCCTGGCCTTAATGATCTGAACATGGCATCAAAATGCTCTTTATGTTTCAAGGGCTGATCTTTCATAGCCATTGGTCGGAGCCTCTCTTGCCTTCCACAAAGATCATCAGTATCACCATCTAAAATTGCCAACTCCAGGTTGCTCCAGTTATAGATCCAAAATGGAACAGACACATATATCTCTCGGATGCCACTCACTTTGTCCACTAATATCTCCACCTTCAACACAATCGTGCGATCTGCATGCAAGTAACAAACAAACAAGTCCAATTGATAACTCTTTAGCTGTGCCCTAAAGGAAATAGATCAGTATCCACAACAGTTACAAAATCCACAAATTGAGGAAAGTCTCAAGAAGTGGGCTGCAAGCTCATTTCACTGCACATTTAAATCTCCTTGTGTAGTCAAAGCCCAATGAAGAGCTCTAGGACTGTGTCTGAAACAAGATCACCTAGACAACCAGAGAAACCAAAGGAAGTTTGGTGCATCGAGATTCAACACACAAGGATTACCTGACATGTTTTCTGGAAACAGATCTAAACTACCAACTATGTTGATGTGTCCCTCTCTATCAGAGCCTATGCTGGGCTCTGCTATCAAGTCTGCTGCAGGCACCACCTTTGGGTTGCTTGTCTTGTAACCCAACACCTGGAATGTCACACTTAAGTTGTGTACAGTGTCCACATCATAAACAAATATGGTCTTACCCTGCAACATCACAAACAAACTGATCATCAAAATTTTTGACACTTCTGAGTAGGACGAGTTGAGAAAAACAGCAATTTCTTTTCATCTCTCAGGTGAAACATGCATGATATAACCTCACCCTAGGGCTCTACTTGGTTCACTGTCACTAGTAAACTCATTCAATTTTCTTACCCTCATGATTGAAACTAAAAGAATGAAGACAACATAATTTCCATTTTGCATGTGACAAAGTAGATCCTTGTCATCATTTGAAATGACATATTCAATTCTATCTGTATAAACATAAAGTTTACATTCTGGAATTCAAATCATCTGTATTCCCAAAATTGGGAAATTTTCAAAAGTGAGTCAGAAGAAAAGTATGAACACCAGTATATTCTTGAGTTCCTTTTCACAATCCTACATAACAGAGAGACTGGTATGGAACTTGCCCCTGGAGCCAAGTGGTTGACAACCATGCCTGCTCCAGTGTCTATGTCAATTCCCAGAGGATAAGGGAGACAATTTGTAACCAAAAGGGGTGCCTGAATAGCTATGTTCCACTGCTTGAATACCTCTAACCTTTCCACCGGCACCCTCGCTCCTTCCATCCCATCTTTCATTGCTTCCCCATATCTCTCATCCACAGCTGGGAGAGGTGAATGACCAACAGTAATGCAACACCAAAATGGGCGTTCAGTTCGGTGAGAAGAGTAGCAGAGGACATCATGATGCCGGTGCAATTTTGACTCTTGCACACATAGCAGGTCTGGGAGAGATAGCACTTCACTCCATAGAACATCATTTCCAACTGGTCGCACCCTGATTTTACCTGTGTGAGCTAAGTGCACTGGTAGTGGCATCACTTGGTTTGGTAAAACTGGTTTCATCACCTGTTAAAACAATTAAGAGGCCCCTTGTGTGAGTCAAAGTTATATAACAACAATGTTGTCCTAACTTTTTGTAACATTGACAACAAGATCAAGAGTGCTGCATTTCACTTACCTTGGGGGAGATCATGAAAGGGATGTCAAATAGCACTTCAAGAGGCACTGAAATCATGTTAACCACTGCCACCTACAACATAACATAGCAAGTTGACCATCAAACACTCCGAAGCTCCTTACATTAGCATAGATGGGCAGTCATCATCTTTTACACTAAGTGGCTTTCCTGGTACCCATGTGAGAATTCACCATTCTTGTGGGGCTCCCATGAACCAAAGAGGATTCTAAGTGAAAATCAGAGGAACATTACATCTTTTGCCTATGCTTGAGCACTGAAAATTTCGAACTTGCAAATTTCCAGTGATACCAACAAACCACATAAGAGGAAGAAGAAGACACCATGTGATCTACAACCTGGAAGGGCCATTGCATTGTTCCTTGAAGGCAACACTGTCTGACAACTGTAAGTGTGACAAGAGGGTTGCTATTTCTTCCCTCAATGGACTTGGACTGTTCTACATTCCCAGAATTCAGAACTGCTGGATGATCTGCTAAGTTCCTTAATAGCTGGATTTTGGAATCCCAACTGCCAGCAAACTGGCTATGAGATCAGCTACCATTAGGCCATCAGCTTGAAAAACAAATGAGTAGTAAGTTTAGAGATCTCACAGTTGAGCAAAGATGGACCAACTTGCTATATTCATGAATGGTAACCTCAAATACAACTTGAGAGCAGAACAATGTGTGACCCATCTCAAGGGCATTTGGGTCACAATCATGAACAAGTCCCTGCTCATAGTACAGATTTTGGTTTTCTCCATCCTTAGACTTGCTTTCCGAAAATTTCACTTCAAAAGACTGTAAGCCAACAAGATCAATGGACATGGGTGGTGAAGGTGTCTGGGTGCCCTCCAGCTGAACACAAATCATGTTGTGCTGCAATGCACCCTCAAACATCTTGTCTGTGCCCACCCACCTGGTACAGCCACTGGATTGTGGGTGACACTTGAATTCCTGATGGTTGCCTGGTACAGACAATGCCACTGAACTATCTGGTTGCACTATGGTCCCACTGCGAGGGCCACTTCTCTGCCACCCTCTTGCTCCAAACTCCTCACTTCCCCAGTTCCTTGACACTCCAACCAACCAATACGTGATAGCAACTCCTGTGTCATTCTGTAACCAATAGCAAGTATTCTGGGTTGACCTTTGTGATTTGGTGTGACTTGCAACAGGATCATCCAGCCATGCATCTTGGGCCATCTCTGCTGCCCTTGCTGTAGCCTGAATAACTCACACAACCCATAGTTTGTTGCAAACCCAGGGTTATAGGGAACACACAAAACATCAATGCAAATTGCAAAATGTCTCCTCAATTTTGCTGTCAATGCAAGTTTGCATTTGAAGTTTTCCAGGAGATCCATTATTGTCCCAAGAATGCATAAGGTACAGACTACAGACTAGAGAAGAATTTTATTCAGTAGTTTTCCAGTAGTTTTTCAGTTATTAGAAATCCAACTATTGTATTGAAATGTCTTTCCAGAATTGTCAATCAACCTTTGCTGACCAGCACAACTGGCATACAGATTTCCACTCTCTAAATAACTGTCAGACTTGGCTCATATGAGATGAGCAAAAACACCAGATGGCAAAATTTTCATCATAAACCTGCTGGCAGTTTAACAAGCCTTGACTGACATAACTGCCCAGATGAACCTCCCGGGTTCTTGACAAGGTACCTGCACAAGAGATTCTGTGACATTGATATTGAGTTTGGCAGAAGATGAGATTTTGATGCTTGTGGAACAGAAATGGCAGGGTAGGTTGGTGTGCTTCTGTGCCACTGAACAGCTCACATTCCATGGCTCCACTATAGGCTCCCAACAAACCTGCATACAACATTATCCCTTATATACTCTTGAAGGTTTGATTTCTATGGTTTCCAGCATATTGCTCATGCGTACAGTTCCATGATGACTGATGAATTCAGTTGGCACTACTGACAGGTGTGCATCAATCTGTTTCTAGTTTGTCAAGGGTATCAAACCAATTGTTTGACATTAAGTTTCTGATACTTTTTTAGACACTTTAATATTCTACCTTCACAAATGCCAGAATCCTTTATGAGTGTTTATCCAAATCCATCCAATATGGTACTGAATAAAACCAGATACAAAGTTCAACTTCTATCAATATATCAGGAGTAACTCTCCTGCATTGCAGTTCCTGTGACTTTAGGTCATGCCTTCAAGACTAGGGTAAGAACCACACTTTGGTTCAACAGCTAGAACTAATGTGTATGAGATATGGAATACCTACATATTCCATATTCTACATGCATAGGATTAGACAACAAAAACAACTGGAACTGGTGGATACCCACAAAATTGATACTTCACTGAGACTGGTTAAGTCTTGAGACCTGCCTTCTCCATGTTGTGGTAGCTGGCTTCCAAATCACAGGACACAGAGCCTTCCAAATTGTCATGGTCCCAGCTCAATTCAGCAGATATGCTTCTGAGCAACAACTCCACCATAGGGTCATTGCAACTCCACTGCACATCAACCCAGATTCCTGTCTTCCCATTTGCAACTACTACAACTGGCAAGAACTATAATGTTGGTAGCCCAACTAAGAGCAATTGAGAAGAAACCACAATTGGACATAATGAGCAGCAAACTATTCTGAAGACAGATGAAATTTGCAGAACTTACACGACCATCACTCAATAGAAAGGACGCATTCTTTAACTGTATCTCCAACTTCCCCTCAACATAATTAGGTGCTGCTGAATGGTTGGATTGCAGTGGCTCCAATGTAAACTTCTTAAAAAACCGTAAGATTGAATTGGAGCACAACAAGCTTATGTTGTCCACTTGTATCTGAATAGAAATTTTCCCACTCAGTGGTGATTGCTGAATACTTCCCTCCATCATAAGCTGTATTTCCATGGATTGAAGGCACAATTCTTCAAACATTTCTATGTCACGGAAAACCTCCATGATCTTCCCTTGCCCCTTTGTCATACCTGCTGTTAGCACCCATGAGCCATCCTCTCTAATCTGTAGTTCATTTACACATAAGAAGACAGACAATGACAAAAGCTTTCCTGGAGAAGTTCTATTCTCTGCAAGGCTTGCAATTACTCCATCATGTGTCACTGGTGGTGGGGCAGGCCTTTTTTCACCATGTTCCACAATGAGAAAGTCTAGAACAAAATCACATGCTTTTACCACAATCCTTGCCTTTTCCAGCTGCTGGGAAGGTAGTGAGGATAGTCCAGCTGCTGTATTTGACATGCCAATAGCAGCTTCTAGATCTTGCAATGACTTGGGATGTTGATGAATAGAAAATCGTCTGCCAGGAAAAGTATCTTCATTAATGACAAGCAAATATTGTTGTTGGTGTGCCAGTGGCAAGGAAGTAGAGGAAGGAGAAGAACAATGCTGATGTGCAGAGTCATTGAAAGGAAACTCAGATGCTAATTCTCCCTCAGTTGGGCCTTGGCACACAAGCTTGCTTGCAAATGCAGTGAATGTTGCAACCACCTCAATCCAGGCTGCAAATTGGAGCCACATTTTTATGCAAGGAAGAGAGACTATATGAACATCCCTCTCAAGCCCTTCTGTGGACAGGAATATTTTTATGGCAGGTTGACTTGTGCTCTCCATTCCCTCCTGAGTTCCACATTGCAGCAATTTCACCTTGTCAGGATGCTGCAAAAGCTCAAGGCTCTTCAACTTTATCTCCAGACTTTTTAGTGTGCCTTCATCCACACAAAGATCTAGATTCAATTGCTCCAATTGAAGTAATGTGACAGCACCAGGTGAGATTGCCATCCCTCCTCCTACTTGAGCTTGTATGATGGCAGTTACTTTCAATGCACAAAACTTCAAGCTCACAGAAGCCTTCATGCTTTGAGTAGCTTCATCATCAAGTTGTGGTATTTGTTGTTGCCAATTTCGTAAAGGCCCTTGCATCACCATTGATGCCATTGCATGGGACTTTCTCTTTAGGGATGATAGATCATGAAAAGCATACTCCAACATTTCCAATTCCTTCTCATATGTGTTCCCTGTCAAAGATTGGAAACCAATTTGCATCGATAAGTATAGTCAACTATTGCTGGAGTAGGTCAATACAGCACTGACAAGGGAATGAGGTTGGATGGGATAACACAATCATGGATGGGCAAACCTTTCTGAAGGAAGAATGAGAAGAGTAATTGGTGTTGAAAGCAGAGAATAACTGATGAAGAATCTGGGCATTGCTCAGTTCAATGCCCAGATCAGGACTAGGGATATAGAAGGAAGACAAAGAAAATCCTCAACGCGGCATGAAAGATAGATGCGTCACTTGGAAACATAAAACAAACCGTCATGCTCCATTCAATGCCAAGTTTGGAACTAGGGATACAGAAGGAAGAGAAGGAAATATCAATGTGGCTTGAAAGACAGACATGTCAAGGAATCCACACAAACTTGTCAACTGGACTCTGCTTTTCATGTGAAAGCCATTAGTCTTCCACTTCTCTTGGCAGAATAAGGAGAAGTAGACACCTCAAAACAACAAATGAGGCATTACCATTGAAGTTGAATTCAACAACTGATGAACAAATCTCCAAACATGTTGGGAAATCCCCTGTAGGTACTTCAATGGACATGACTCCATCCCATCTCTGAACCAATGCAATCCCCTCATCACTTACCTCCCCCATCTCCCCATCCATTGCGTGCTTAACCTTATAAGCAGTGCTCCGGACCCACACAGAGACCCCCTGGCCCTGAATATCAAAGATATCTGCAGTGCCACCCTTTTGTACTGTGGAGAGAACAAGCTTCCCTAATCCAAGTTGCAAATACTCATCCTTGCTTTGCTCAGCTGGTACAAACAGTAGTGAGTTCTCTACCTCCAGCTTCAGACAAACTGAACTTTGACTCCAATTAATGATGCCTGGTTTCCTGTAGGGCTTCCAATTGGAGATGTTAAAGTATCCTGCTAAACTTGCCAAATAGTTGCATAAGAGAAGAATATGGGCATGCTGCACATGCAAGATGATCTCAAAAGAGGATCCATCACAACCATTTTTTATGCTTATATTCCAAGTTGCTGGAGGTCCATGATTTACACTTCCAACTGGGTCCTTATCCACATTACCTGATGCCAACCCTGTCCCCTTCACCTGAACATCAGTGGCTGCCACCTTAACTTCCCAATGCTCATGAGGTGATGCAATATTTGATGTGTATGCAGATGCTTCGGGAATCACCACACCAGCCACAATATTTCCTGAATCAAAGAACTGTACAGCACAGCCCTCCAATTGAACATGTAGGTTTAATGCACCAGATTCTGACTGTCTCTCGAACATAACCGACTCTGGCCATAACTCAGCAGGCAGACTTGCAAAGCTACTATGTATTTGTTGACCACCTCTCTCTACCTCAAACTCAGGAGCAGTTGTGGCATTGGTTTTTTGTGATCCCCATGCATTTCCCAGATTGGAAACTGAGCCTGGTGAAGTTGTGTGAAGCCTCTTTGAATTCTGCTCTGTGGAGTTCATCTGAAGTCCTGAGGAGACCAAGCAAGGTACAATGTTGTTCTGACCATGCAATCCACCTTGGCCATGCTGACTGTGTGCAGCCAAAAGGCTGTTCAACTCATTGCCCACTGAACTCAAACTTTGTGAAGAAGAGCTCTCTGTCTCCTTGCCAGAAGATGAGCTAGCAGGGGCTAATACCTCAAGGAAAAACTCTTGCAACTCTCTAATATAATTGGGCATCAGATGAAATGCTAGACCGCACAAAGTCACCTGCAATTCTGTTTGTGATGTGCCTTTCAACTGGATCAGTAGTAAAGACAAAGAGGCTGAATGTTTCTCTGAGTTGCCTAGCATGCTCTTGAAGTTGGAGCACTTGAAATCAGCAGCTGTTGTCTTGCATTGGCGATCCTTGGCAGTGCAACAAAGCAAGTAGCGCAATGGACTGCTTGGTAGCTCACTTGCATCTTCAATCTGGGCTCCCTTTATCTGTACCTGCAACTTCTCTTGCAATCCTTCCTGTGTGTACCTGCAATGCATCACCTGCAGACTTCAAATGTGGGCATCTTGTTCCCAGGTGTACCCCTTGAATCCAATTCTGCTCTGGAGTGAAAATTTGTGAACAGAATGATTCAACCAGTACAAAAAAGGTGGTTGAAAGAACCTACTTGACATTAGTTTCATGTAGTTGAGCAACCAGGGTATGCTTTGTAACCACTCGTGACACACCTATTTGCTGCTTGTTTTCAAGACACAACTCCAGTAACATAAGCTTCATGTTCAGACTAGATTCCCAGGGCATCAAACTTTTTGTCACCTCCAAGACCTGCAACAAGGTGATCATGTCATCAACAAGATGGTTCATATAGCTTTGCAATCAGAAAATAAATGAAGAGGATAGATTTCTTTTTTTGCATTCTTAAGGATTTGGTGCCTGACTCATACAGGAGAGTGCCACTGTGCTGCAGCTTCTGCTGTAACCTTGCTCAACTCATCACAGCTCCAAGCAATCTTCAAAATCCAATCTTTAGCAACTTGGCACTTTGCAGAAGAAAGGTGGAGTCGAAGTATGGGCAAGCGCACCAAAATCTGTGTCAACATATGTTTAGTCAATCAGAACAATTACTATGATTGTTGTGAAGATGCACGTCAGCAAATCTTCACAGAAATGTAGCATTCAGGTGAACACAATTTCATTAGAGCTAGCAGAAACCAGGGAACCTCTTCTCTCTCTCTCTCTCTCTCTCTCTCTCTGTGTGCATTACCAAACAATTCATATTCTGAAGTCCATTCAACAAGGGTTGGAAGTTCTGAACTGTCACCTTTAAGGAAGGCAATGTTGGATCATTCTTGACACAAACATCAATGGACATGAACATATGGAAACGCTTCACAAGACATGACTCTTGATCAACTTCAGTGCTGTTTAAGCCTAAGACAAGAACCTGACATTCACAGAAACAAAACAATAACTCACAATGATTACCATTGGAAGTTCAAACTTGCATGAAAGAAAAACGAGGTATTGCATCTGATGATCACACTTCCTTGCATCCCAAGTCCCACACTAAAACAACACCTTAATAAACTGATGATCTCTCAAAATTGCAAGGTTTCAATGACATTGTTGCAACAGTATACTTCCTTTTCAGCAATCTGTGTAGGAGAAACATGGACTTTGCACATCTGCTAGTGTTCAGAAGCTCTATCTTTCTATCATGTTCAGAAGTTCCTCAATTGTGATACTAATGATGTTTGATAGCCAACGAACACCAAAACATGACAACATCTTTGCAGAGACATGTGATGTTTTGGAAGAAGGGATATGGGAAAATCTTACCTGTGCACCTGTTACTTGTAGCTCAAAATGGTCATAGTGTGCTGCTCTTGGCTCAAAAACTCGATCCTTGATTTCCCTCTTGTGTCCCTGTGCCAAAATCCACAAGTTTGAAAGCACAGCTTACCAGATTACAGGAATCCTTGACAGAAACTGTCAAGCTCTGAATGTGACTTTGTCCATGACATGAAGAGGTTATCAATTCTTGTTTTCTAATTGCCATATCAAGAAAAATAATTTAGTGATCACCTCTATTCTGAGCAGTGATTCGAAGACTACAACTGTAGATGGTAAAGATCTGAAAGCAGTGAGGCATGGAAAAGCTTACATGATCTTGGCTGACAAAGTAGTTTGCATCATGTCTTTGAACTGTAGTGGCTCTTGAAATCCGTTTTGCTGATCTACTCTTTGAATAATGCCATAATGCAGGTGATGCAAAGTGGATTGACTCTACTGCAAGAATCTACAAGTGCCCTCAGAAATCCACACAATCACACATTGTACATACCTTCAGTGAATTTGCATTTGCTACACAAGACTGAGCATTGAAGCTCATGTGATAATTCAATTTCAAATAGCACACAATGATCGAAACAAGGGAACAACAGTTTTATTTCATCTCTAATTTGATCACAAATCAGCAGCTTCAAACTGTCGCCATTGATCAAATTGGGGAAAAAATAAAATTCACTTACAAGTAACCTTTATTTTCAACAACAATCTATATAATCAAAATATGAAGTATGTATGTTTGTGCCATTTGAACCTACCTCTTCCAGGCCTAACTACTCACTCCTTTCCCTACCTATTTATATGGATTGTGAAAAGGCATGCTAAAATCAAAACAAATTGCAAAAGACTCACATCCTGTGGTGATCATGTCAAGAATTAGAGAGAATAGATCACCACATCATGCTGTTTTTGTCCTCAATTGAGCAAATTCTGCATTTTGATCAGATTTTACTCATAAGATACAAGCAATCAGATAGAGATGAAAGAAGAAAGAAGACTCACTAATACACTGTTGCTGTATGATGCCATGGTGTTAGCAGAAAACAAAAAGTACGGTTTCCTCATTTTGATTGTAAGGTGCATAGGTCTCCTGTTTGCCATCTCCATACCAATTTGTTACATTTTTCAGCATTGATAGTCGCTCTAGTTTCCATTGATAATTTAAGGACACATACAATCAAATAGCAAATTGATTTGAGATGACGAAGGAAGAAACTTCAATCTCCCAGTGCAGGCAATGTCTTAACAAAGATTTTTCATCTGTAATCTCCATGAGAACCTTCTTCAAAGAGATGTAATACTCACTTGAATTGGATTACTGTTTGTTCTGCTTCTGTTGAAGATGAATCCACCTGCAAAATGGGAAAGTCATTCTAAGCATAGGGAGAAGAGAGAGGGAGACAAAGGTGCCTGTAATCTTTGATACACAATGCTGGTGAATTGGATCTTGAAATCTATGTTGCAATACTAGGCATTGTTTGAGTTGCAGTTTAAAGTTCAAACAAAATACCTGCTCACGGTGTCCTTGTTGAGAAACTGTGAAAGAGAAAAATGTTGCTATGTGCTCCAAGAATGTAGCCTTGTAGGTGAACTCAACTGATTGTATAACCACCTGTATCATTGCTCACAATGTGCAAACATCAGCTCAGGAACCTCTCATCAAGTACATTAAAATTCATGCTTTCTACAACAAGACCTTAACTCTGAACTCTCATAGGAGCTCCAACAGCAGGCCCTACAACCTTGTGAAGAATTGACTTAGAAAAAGGCTGCATAAGGGAGGAGTCCATTACAGCAACTGCACATATGTAAAAATTCTCCCTTTCCTGTTCCAGATCAATTTCCAGATGCAAAAAAGGTGTCATCAGCTCTGTGTTTTGTGCTCCTTCATCTGTCACCATCTTTGCATTCCTCTCAAGTGAATCTCCTGCTGTTGTTGCCTCTGTAAAGCTTCGCATGAACACTGGTTGTTGTCGAGATGATGGCAAAGATGAAACTTCAGCCTTTCACATGCAATTCACAGTTACATTCTAGCACCTCTGGCCTCAATAGACCAACAAGAAGCTGAAAGATGCAATAATAACAGCATTCTAACTTCAAATAGAGAGAGTTCCCATTCTCAAGATTCAAAGTGCAAATGAACCCTGCAATTTGCAACGGAGAAGAGAGGAGTGCTACCCTTGGTGCAATGATTTGTTGAGCACTGATTTCCGCACTGGAAAGATCCACAACTTCTACATTGCGCACCATCATGAACACAGTAGCAGACTTTTCACTCCACATCTGGACACTAATCCCTATGTTTTGGATTGACATGTTCACAATGTCACTCCTCAATTTCCTGTTACCATGTAGAGAAACAAAACAGTTCCCGTAATAAATTTACTCTTTTGATGCTTGATCTTGTGAGGAGGAGATGAAAAATCTGTCACAATCAATCATCATTCAATCATGGAAATTCACAGTGATTCTTGTTGTCTGTAATCCTTTGCACAGAAGGGGATGACTTAGAAGATGATTGAAACACTTACAAGCTGTGTAGACTTGCTGCAAACTCTCTAACATGTAGAGTGATGGCAACATGACAGATCAATCCCTTGGATACTTGCAGATTGGTCTTATTAAGTGGCGTGGTCCACTGCAACTTGGTTGCTTCATGTAAGTCCTGCAATTGTTTTGTTTCATCAGAGGATCAGTTGATGAGAACAAATACACATCATTAGAAAGCCATCATTGCATGGAAAGAGATCCAGAGACCAGCATCAACATGCAACATTTTAAGAAGAGATCTCCTTACTATGCTGATTTTTGTAGTAACTACAAAGATTTTGTGTGCTCAGTAATCATTGCATTATGTGTATTTCAGTTCAGCAAAAAGAGATCATGGAGAGACTGTTTACCTTAACAATTTCTTGCGTGAAGATATGACTAGAATTACATGTGTTGGCTGTGCCTAACATGCCAAGAGAAAGCCAGTTAAGCCAACCCTGTTGCTGCTGCAGGACTGCTTTCTCCTGCTGTGGTAGCTCTGCAGCTTCCTCATTTAGTATCTCAATTCCATCATTGGTTTCATTCTCACCAGCTGCATCTCCAAATAGATCCTGGTCCATATCCTTGTTGCTTAACTTGATAATGTACACAACTAAAAGATGGCTAACCAACAAGAGAAAAACAACTGTTGAACAACCTCACTGCAATACCAGAAATGATCTTGAGCTCCTCACACCAAGACTTCAATCAATTGTTTATCAATCACCCTACAAAGTCCTTGAATTTTTCTGCTCCACTAGCACACATGCAAACTGAAAACAAAGGTACCACAAGGACCACAAAAGAGACAATTGTTGACATTATTCTGTAATAGGACTTGAGCTTTTGTTCAGAAAGCCCACCTCAAGTGGCATTTGCTTCTCAGCAAGAGATCTAAAGAAAAGAATCTCATCCATCTCAAATTGTCTCTCAAGTTCTTCTAATTCTGCTGCCTCGTCATTTCCCAAGGGCTATGCAAGCATCAAAGACATGTTTAAGTGCCAGAGACAAAACTTAGCATCCATGAGTCTTTCAAGTGGATCTCAGACCAGAGCATAACAATACTACGACTCTTCTAGTTTCTTGCACTTCACTTCCAATACAATTAGACATCTTATCAATTCAGACAACACTTCAGTAGTCACACACATTTGGGATTTCAGATTCAAAGTTCAGAATCATGTTATGATCATTACTAACCTGTCCATGCTGCAGATTTTCCAACTTGGCTAGGTATAAAGCCATGTATCTCTTACGGTACTCCCTGCAGCAAAGCAATTCTCAAACTTGGCTTTGCATCACTCTGTTTTCTCAATTGCACAACAATTTCAACACCAGACTGTTTGGAAATGTTGCTTCCAATTACTTCTGGAATGGAACACTGAGTTAGTTACTTGCATCAAAAGGCACTAATGAAAGAAAAAATCAGTGCAAATGTACCTGCGCCAGACAATGTAGTTTGCTGAAAGGTGCGATAATCTCTTATGAACATCAGACAATACTGCCTTGATTGCAAACATCCATAATTTCTTCTGCCACCCACTGCTTCCTGGTTTACCCTTCTGACTTGCTTGTGGCTGCCTTTCCTTGTACCTTAAAAAGGCAACAATTTCTTGAACTGGTCATCAGTTCTGTACTGTGGTCAAGAGACAAGTTTCACATTCACAACTGAGACTAGAAACTCTGTAAAATGAGAAACTTTGCAGCTCTGAAGAACTCAAAGCATCAGGTATGTTCATATGAAATCACCGTTTTTGTACCCATGACAAAGAGATGGCATCAGAAACTGACAAAACTGCCTGTAGTTGATTGTCATCCAGCACAATTGACTGTCAATCATATGCAAAAATTGTGTTAATCACTATCGTGCACATGCCTGCATCATTTTCTCTTCATTACCAAAATCTGCACATTATCAAAAGAGTCTTGCAAGACCATGATGTAGAACCTTGAATGGTCAGTCCTCGAATAAGGTACAAAAAGGAACAAGCTCTTTCTGCAAACTCAAAAAGCTTATACATGTAGAAACTTGTTTGCAACAAATTTCAGTTTCCAGGCAATGTGATCGAGTAGCTTACATTGAATCTAACACTTTCTACAAAGAAAATGCACAACAAGAAATACTAAAGAGGATTAACAAGAGGAATGGGAAAAGTCCTTGCTGACCAAATTGTCTACATTGATCACAGCTGCATACTGATGGTTTTGCTCTTCAGAAGACAGATTCTTATTCACCTTCAGCCACAGAGACTCCAAGTCAAATATCTCACATGAGATCCACAAGAAGTTTTGATTATTGTGAATCAGGAAATTGTCCTCCTCAAATGCAAATCTTTGAAAGTCACAGTTGTATGCATGTAGCACAAATTGTGAATTTTATGGTAAAGGGCTACGAAAAAGAGAAATGGTGTGCACCATTAGCTTCAAGGAGACATTCAAGGGTCGTAAGAAATAAATGATTTGGTCATTGGTGTCTTCTGCAGTTTCCTGTCTCAAACTGCTGAAGAGTCGGTTCTTGCCCAGCTCCAACGAGGTGCTGCCAACTGCATCAGTAAGGGGATTGCAATACAGTGCAAGATGAAATATTTCCACTGTTTTGTGCTCTCGACTGCCCTTTAATTTGTCGCTTGTGGAAGCCCTGCCACCACCAACCCTCGCTCCTTCCAATCAATGCCCAAGCTGTGTCCTGAATTCTAGAATACACAAACCTAGCTGTAGAAACTGAAATGCTTTTTGTGGCAACAGTGTTGGTCCACAAGTAACATGGAATTCCAATGTATAACATCTCTTCACCATCATTTCAATGACAAAATTCTGACTAGAGGTTAAGTTTACTGCATGATTGATTTCCCTGACTCAGAAGCTTGTCTTTAGAAACTTGAAGCTCATGACAAAGATGTCAAAGACAGGTGTGAGGGTAAAAAATAACAGTGATTCATCACTGGTGCTGATGCTAAGTTTTGATATACTGACACCTAATGAAAATATGACCTGCATGCATCCAACCATGCCACAAGAATTTCTTAGAATTGCTTCTTTAGTGTCTCAGAATTGTGCTTTGAACTTGGTCTTCTTGTCCAGAAGTAATACCTCCTTGTTGTTTTTTATCTTGTGAAAGTATTGGACATGCACATTGTTGACAACCACTTGAATCTTGTTGATAATCTATACAATAAACAACACCATATCCTCTTGTTACTATCATTCAAGAATCAACATTGAGTTCTTGTATTGGAAAAGGTGGAATTATTTCCATACAGTCCATTCAGATTGCATTATGTTTTAGCCTAGCATCCATTTTTCAGAGCCAGAAATATGTCAGTGAATGCTTTTGAAACTAGTATCTTCATATGAATTCATGAAACATTTCTTGTGGTGTTGGACTTCTGAAGAAGCAGCTTGAATTACAAGTAATTGTGGCGCACCTTACCAAAACAATTAGATAAAAAAGAATGTTTCAGCTTGTTCTCTGCATTCACACACAAAGGATTGAGCTTGAGCAATGCAACAATCTTCAACTCACAATTTCCAACAAGCATAGTGAGGGTTACCTTTGGCTGATTGGCAAATCAACTCTAGTCCCCACAGTGAATACCCCAAGAAATGAAAGTGTAACACTTGAAAAGACTGTTTGTTTCTACATTAGAGGCTATGCAACTTACCATATTGGTTTAAGAGAGATGGCAGATTACATATTACAAACATGACAAGCTAAATAAATGCCAGTTGTATACTGCATTCAGCAAAGGAGAAAGTTAGGTATGGTCATCAAAGGTAGTCTACCAAAACCTTCTTGCACCTTGTTTTGTGGCTGCATCCAAAAATCCTCAAAATGGGTATAAGTTGCAGGCACAATATCAGAGGCCTAAAATTAACATTTACTTTCATGGACTATGCCAATAGGTAGTTGCAAGTAGAAACCTGTTGGAGCTGTGAAACACATTACTTCTGTTCAAACATAAAACTTAAAATAAAGAGCAACTCCCATACCAGCAACATTCATTAGAAAGAAATGGTACTAGGATTGACAATTACCAGGTATGCATTTTGATAGATTTACAATTTCTGCTGTTGCTAGCGCTGCCTTCTTGGTTGCCAATTCTCTACTTTCTGATGCTTGCACATCCCACTGCCACACCCAACCATTCTTATTGTTACCCATCTGAGACATGAACATGTATGCTTGCAAATTTGGACAGATTTCACCAAATCCACTAGCAGAATAACAACAGCACATAGTGAATTTTGTTAGCAAATGATCTACCTTTATTGTTGAAAAATGCAACTAGGAATGCCTCCATCTTCTGTCAATCTATGCCTTCAAAGTTCAAATGCAAGATCAATCTCACTGTTTAAATGCTGTGTGTTGCAAAAAGTGTGGAAGAAAATGCTCAAATGCAAACACAGAAAATAAAGAGAGATATAAATCAAACATTTGTGTTGTCTATGTCTTCACAAGCAGCAACAGAGACAGTAACATCTTCAAGGAATATCAAAATGGGTTCCCAACCCAATTTCTTCCAAGGGATTGAAATCCTTAACTTGCCAATTGCTCCTGGAACCAGCCATAGCCCAGTTGACACAATGACCTGTGTTACGACTCTTACAAAACTTTCAACAACAATGCACGTAGACCTCGGCATTCATGCAGAAATTTGAGTATACAGTATATGCAATACTTCCACAATTCTGCTCTTCAAACAGGTGAACCATGTACATCTGAAGGTTTGATCATCTCTGAGGAAAGTTAGGACATATGCCTTGTTTGATGACAAAGGGCAATTGCAAGTAATCAAAGGCCTCCAATCGCAGCTCCACATTCTCCAATAACACTTCTCCTGCAACATGATCTTCTTAACATTGTGATAATCTCTCTCTCTCTGGTATGTGATACTTTCCTGGTAACCTAATTTCTAACCTGTGAAACTTGTAGCCCATTTCACAGGTGATGAGATAAGATTTTAGTACTATGAATACCTACAAGCATCTCATGTGCTCTGTATAGTTTCATGTGGATTGCCTACATCTGATGGGGAAAGAGTGCCTACCACTGATCAGCAGATCCATCACCAGATGCTCCATGAGTATCACTGACAAAGTTTAGAAAGGGGTGCTGATGAATTCTGTTTCCTGCTAACAACTATTGTGGCTCCCAGTATGTGACATTTGCCATCAAATGCAAGGGAAGCATGGAAATTCAGAATTTTGTGCAATTCATTCTATGGATTCCATTACCAATCTCATTTGCATTGTGCAATTGATGTTCCAGACGATGATGAATGTAGCGGAATAGATTGCAGAAGTTACTAAATGAACAAGTAGTACCTTTCCAGACTCCAACACGGAATTGTTCACGTTGCATGTCCTTGACATATTGGGAGAAGTAGCCTGCCAAGACTTGATACAATACCCTTTCCAACATTCTGTGAAAATTTCTTCTTCTTCCCAGTGCAGCTGGCGAACTCTATTCTGGCTCTAAAAGCTTGAAAGTAATACTCTGTTGGTATCAATTCAACTCAACACAATCCAAGATATGCATGCACTTAATCTCAAGAATCATGGAACATCCAAGCCAGCTTATACTCAGGGCTTGCCACGAATTGTCATGCTACAAGAACCCTGCAAACTGAGAGCCACGACAAAGAAGCTCAAAATTGTAGCTGACATGAACTTTTCATCCTGCAAGAGCTCTGCAACCTAAGATCCCACAAGCAAAGAAGCTCAAAATTGTAGGCTTCTCCTCAAGGGAGTCTGCAGAAAGAACACATGTGGAGACCTATACTCATCACGACAAAAAAAATAACGGAATTTGCATTGAAATCATAACACATACTCGTATCCTGCTAAGAGATCGATCACACCCGCATGGAATTCAAGGATGTTTCAAATCTCAACTCATCATGTCCGCCTTCGACAATCCACCAGATCAGGGGTTAACTACATCTCAACGAAGATTTGAAAGACCCATGACAGATCATATTGTTTGCAATCTTGGTGCTGTTCTTGGGGCTGTTCAGCCTGATACAGAATCCAGATCTCTCTCTCTCTCTCTCTCTCTCTCTCTCTCAAGATATTTGGGTATTCTGGCAACCGTCAGCGAGGTGATGATGACAATCTGTTAAGAATTTCGCAATTGTGCAACACGAACGATGGGGCAGCGCAACCCAGTTCGGAAAATGGGGCAAAATCTCCACTTTTATTGCCAAAAGCTGCGTATTGGGTAAATCTTGTAGCAGGTAGTCGTGCAGGGGGCAGTTCGCCAAACAACTGCATCACCTCTCTAACCTCCTTTCCTTGTTATTTGTTCAACTACTTTCGTACCTACTTTACTTGTAAGTGTCCAGTGAACTGTTTGTTTTAGTACTTTGCTTATACCTGTTCAGGATTTTTTAGTATGTGAATCGATTTTGTATGACCATAAAATTCATTATGGACAGCCAATAATGTAGCGGAACAAATTTGCAACTTGCTACTACAAGTCCTCAGTAGTAATAGGCTTTTGAAATTACTAGTGGGTACCCGTGACGGTCGGACACAATCCGCCCGTGCCTGCAAGCCCGCGTTGCTGCATTTGGCTCTCAGGACCTGGGTTTCAGGACCTCGATAAACGGACACTGGGTTTCACTCTCAGGACCTGGGTTTCAGGACCTCGATATTTGGCTCTCAGGACCTGGGTTTCAGGACCTCGACAGACGCACAAATATAGGACGCCAAAAGCTCTCCATCCTACGGTCGTCTTATCTTTTTCTCATCACTTTTCTCTGCGTTCATAGTCACTTTTCTTTGCGTCCAGTGGTCACAGACAGACGCAACAAGTGACTTTATATATAAGATTATGAGGTCCATCCACTTACCTTGAATTTGAACATTTGAAACTTGAAAGGAGGATTTAAAAATTTTATGCCTACATTAAAGTTATCCTTAAAGAAATTCCTACTAGTTCCCCAATTTGATCCCCTATTTGTTGTTTGATTCTTTAGTTCTTATTTGTTTTTTTATAAAAGTAAGTCACAAATTGGGGATGAATTAAGGATGGTATAATTTTAAGGGTGCCAAGGTTGAATTTTGGGTTTATGGGTTATAAGATTGTGCAATTTAAAGTATAGGTTGTAATTTTGGGATTCAAGGTTTGAGTTTAGTGTTTTCAAGTTGAAGTTTTAGGTTTAAATGAGTGCGCCAAAGAAAAGAGAAATGTGAATGGTAGAAAGGGATGGCAACAAGAAGGGGGTGGGGGGTCAATAATAGAAAAATAGATGACAATGGTGGGGAGAGGAAAGAAAAAAATGACAAAACTAAAGATGGTTGTGATAAAGGAGAGATGACAATGGAAGAAAAGGTGGTTAGTTATTATTAATTTTAACATACATGGTCATCAATCTCAAAATAACATTGTTGTCCACAACTTCCACCAAAAGGATTTGGAGAGGATGATCATTGTTCAATTTTGATTGCTATTGCCAACAATAGGACTAGCTTGCACCTCATGTGACATGAACTTAAAACGATTTGCAGCTCACAATGTTTATGACTCCCATCATAGACCGAACACATAAAATGAAAAAAAAGAACAAAATTGTGAAAGGCCAAAAATTTGAACAATTGAACATAGGAGTTACTTAGGTTTACACTAGATTCATTATCAAGAAAACATTGATGATTCTAGCATGAAAAATGTCATAAATGGTTTCAAATTTTTGGTGAAATTATAAAACAACTTAGAAATTAATATCTAGCATCTCCCTTTTGGCATCTTTTTCCACAAACCCCATTATACATTCACTTTCATATTCCACCAAAACTTTAGTTTATATTCCATGTTGCACCATAGCTATGGAACATTGCACCAGTTGGTTGGTGTTCTATAGTCCACTTTGCAGTGCAAATAATCATTAGTGATTGTCTTTAATGATCCAAGGACCAATCTCAAAGGTTGAGTAGTATGGACTATGCTAACATGAAAATCATGCATTAAAAATTCAAGAAAATCAGCAAAAATGTCAAGCAAAACCATATATAACAAAAGAATGGTAGAACATTAAAACCACAATGGAAAGAGTGAAATAAAATAAGCTATAACCCCAAAGCTATTGAAAGCCACAATAGCACACCATGTTTGACAACATTGAAAAATGAAGATTGATATTAAGATAAATTTGAAATTTTCATCACATTTTCAGTAATTTGAAACATGTCACCCTAACATAGATATCCATAATTAACCCAAAAATAAATATCCATAGTTAATAAAAATAGATTTCCTATTCTTGCAACTTTGTCAATTGAAAGGGGAAAAAAAATGAAATTAAGATCAAAAGATAGTGGATATTAACACCATTTTTCTAACTATTAAAAGATTCGAAAAAATGTCTTTTTTCACCTAGAATTGTAGATTGCTAAATTTGTGTTAAAAATGAAGAGGTTATTAATTCTAGTTTCATTCTACTCTTACAATTTGTTCAAAATCTCTTCAAAATTACAGCACTCTAGTGTGTAATGCAATGCACTCAAGTACCAAAAGAACAAAGATAATTGGTTTACATCTAAAAGGGCGAGGAACTTGAGTTCATTGCCTCTCTCTTTTATTGAGTTTTGCAATGCATGTCCTTCACTTTTCTTCACATGTCCACTTCAAAATTTCTTTTTATGAAGTTCTACAATGCATAACTTCACTTCTCTTTCACATTCACATCAAAAAGGAGAATAGAAAAAAAAGGAGATGTTTAAAGTTTACTGCAACAAAAGGAAAACATCATAAAAGCCCACAAGTCACTACAAAGCATAAAAGGGGAAGAGGACAACTTGGGACCAAAATTGGTGCAAAAGCTAAATTTATTGGCTTGTTATTTTTGTTTGTAAACTAGGAACACCCAATTTCATGTTTCATCCCTCATCTTTGTTGAACTAGGGGTTCCAATCCCCACTATGAATGACTTTGTAGATAATTAAATTAACATCACATTTTGCAATGTTTGAAGTTGTTGTGAATTGACATGGGAGTTCTTATTTAGATTTTGAAATAATTTTGTCAAAAGTTTTGATTTGGAGTGCAAAGCCAAGATAATCACTATGCAAGTTGCTTATAAGCAATTTTTGCATCAAACATGTCGTCACACTTTGATTTTGTTGTTTGAGAATTAAACTTGAAATTTGGGTCTATGCATTGAATGTCTCAAGTGATGCATTTTGAAATTTGTGATGCATTAGGTGTAGAGTAAGGCTCGCATGATTTTTTTTTAAATCATTTAAAAAAAAGTGTTAGGGTGATTTTCAATAGTGCAACAAAAATGACAACCTCATTTTTTCCAACTAGAAGTAAATGGTGACACATGACAAATACGCACCAAAAATTGACAAAAAATGATGAAATGGCAAAGGGAGATAGTTCAACCATTTTTTGGCCCTTGCATAAAATCACAGGACAAATTGTTTTTGAAATTTCACATTAAAAAAAATTATAAAAGGGAAGGAGTTAAATTTAAAAGATCATTTGGGTAAAAACACATTCAAAGGAGCCCAAGTGAGTGGACATTCCTTAAAAATAGATTTTTGTATGTTTGAAATATCACAATTGAACATAATAAGTTTAGATTATCATTATTATTGTTGGATTATTTTCCATTAATTGCAAATTTTACATGCTCAAAGCTTGATGCAAACCAAATTTTGTTTTGCATGTTTAAAGCACTCAATTTATTTCAAGAGTGGATTGTCCTTTTGTTTTTTAAAACATTCTTACTTTTTACCAAATGTGCACCATTCCTTATGAAAATTGGAAAGGATTTTAACATTGATGATTAGGAAAAAATAATAAAAATTGATAAAAATTGTTTTAATAACCCTTTTGAATACATTTGGCTCAAAAATGTTTTTGACCTTAAAAATAATGGATTTTAAAATGTGATTTTAACAAAAGTTGTTCATATTTATGTTATAAAGGGCATAAATACATAATATACATGATACAAAATCAATTTGTAATCAAAATGCAGTTATATTTAAAATTCAATGTTAAATGGAGTATGAAATGCAAATTTAAGTTATAAACCAACACACAAACAACATGTGTCATGTGCAGTTTTTGGAAAATGATTTTTACCTTGGCGCCCTTGGCTCCTTTGACTATGTTTTCACCCATTTGACAAATTGTAATAATGCCCATGCCCATGGACCTTAACTAGTATAAAAAGCTACCAACAGTTTTATTTCCATTCCAACAACCAATATTTTGGAAGATAAATATTAAAAAATTGATGAACAATGTGAGCTCACAAATTTGTTTTTATAACTCTAACTAACAAGGAAAAAAACATGAATGCATAATAGGGATAACAAAATAATACAAAAAAGTGGCACATTCCAAAACAAAACCTTGTCCTACTTTTCAATAGTGTGAGGTGTTAGCTTTGAAAAGAAATGTGCCAATTTTTTATTGAGGCAATATTACAATTATAAAGGTCTTCTTCTATAGTAATGAAATTTTGGTAACGCTTTACATGTGTTTGATATATGATTATGTTTTGATTTATGAATGCACATTGATCAATTATTGAAATTGATGGTGTATGTTTGTCACTTTAATTGCATCACGAATGTACATAGCTATTTTTGAAATTTTGGGCAAATAGCAAGTTGTAAAGTTGGGTCTTAGGAATTGTGGTTGTCATTGACCACTTGTCATGTCCCTCTTCACAATTTTAATTTCATGGAGATTTTGAAAGAAGTTGCACCCAGTAGTGTGTTTTCTTTTGACACATCCAATGATAATGCCAATTGAAGAAATCCCCTATGGAAAGGGGAAAAAAAAAGAATATGAACTCAATCACATGCATTTTCAAGTGATTCTTTTGCTAACTAAGTTTTCATGAATTGAATCTATTGTTAGAGCAAACAACAAAGTTGAACAAGTGAGGTGCAAAGTTTGTAGTATTATTGAAATGAGAGTTCAAAGTTCAAGTTGTGGCAAAGTTAGATTTCTTACAAAAACATGTATGCCATATGAAACAAAAGGTGACATAACTAAGTGAAGTTTCAATTGGCATTTGGTATTGTTAAAATAATTGTCAACACAAAAAAATCAACTCCAAATAATGGGAATGACAAGTTATAAAACTATTGTTGAACAATAACAAAGACTTGCCAAAAAAGGTGACCAAATTTGACATTTTATTTATAATAATATCTTAAGAAAGGGCAAACCACTTATAAACATGGAGTCAATCAAAGACCTTTTGATTTTTTTGAAGACCAAAAATGTTCCTTTTTGGCATTAGGGTGACAATCTTGTTGAACGATTATAAAGTGCTCTGGTGATGCAATGTTAGAGAAAACTTCTAGTTGTGTGCTAATGAAGTTTCAACTATCAATTGTAAAACTTGAATATTAATACCTAAATGGCCATTAATATCTAATATGGAGGAAGGTGTCCATTTTACTAACTTTGGAAACGATCTTGAAATGGGCAATCTAATAACAACTTTCAAATCATTTTTTGTGCATTGTTGAGGTATGAAAGTGTGACACAATATGATTTCAAAGAGGATTTTTTTGCTTTGGTGCCAATGGAATGGTTTCTTTCCAAGGGAAGCAAAAGAGTGCATTTGTGAAGGACATGGCAATGATTTATGTGGTTGATGTTCATTTTGTAATGCAACAAGCAAATGTTGCAATTGAAATTCTTTGGTTATTTGTTGTGATCTTTAGTTTGCTACAAGCCATGTATTCATATTTCACTAATTTCCTTGGCATATTTTGAAGTTGTAAAAAGTGGTAAAGATCTTTTAAAAACCAAGGACTCAAAAAAATTTAGAATGTCAAAACCCATTGGTTGAATATGGTGTCATCACTTCAAATAGTGAATTATGTATATTAATATGGTGTTTTGGTGGTCTACATATATTTCAAAAAGTAACCAACATCTCCTACAACCAACTTACACACACAAATCTAGAAAGTTGTCTTCTTAACTTTGACATCATGTTTGTATTAAATTATTTGATGCCACTTTTTCAAACCATGCATGTGTTGATAAAATTTGTTCAAACGAGGGACGTTTATAGATTTAATTCATAATTGTCAAATGCAATTAAAACAAATCTTTGGTCCTCTAAATATACAAAAGTTTTTGATGTCTCAATACTTGGATAACACTTTCATACCATTTAATAAGCCTATTTGTGACCAAACTTTGAATGTGATATAATTTGTGGTTGGTAGGCCAAACAATAGGGGTGATTTCTTGGCTTATGATTCTTTTGACCTTTAATATTTGTTAATACAAAAATAAAGACATCAATTGAATATCTAGAAGTGATTTTCAATTGGTTGAAAATATAACTATATATATAGAAACTATAAAGGGTCTAACATAAAAATTGACATACCCATAATTTTGTCAAGTTGTATTGATGGTAAAAATTTCTTTGATTCTCAATTTTGTAATAAAATGCAAACCCAATGCATATTCCCTAATTCCCAACAAGAAAAAGAGTGTAAAAAGTTTGAAATGGAATTAAAATGAACTCCTAAATTGAATTCACAGATATGTGAAATGGCACAAACAAAACAAGAGAAATGTTGTTAGTTCTACATGAATGAACCACAAACTAATTAGAATTCACAATATTCACCATGTTTCGGAGTTGGGAAAGCTATCACACTCCTCTTGATAATATATTTTACAACTTGTCACATGGTTACATTTAAATGGTCATTTGTCTCAAGGAATCCCAAAATTGTCAAATTATGAGTTTTAGAATTTTGAAATTCATAACTTTCCCATTAAATTTTAATTCAAAATCTTTCAATTTCTTTTTGGTAGAGCTTGATAAAAGACTTCTAATGACATAGCAAGCTCCTCAATTAAGGGTGATTTGACCTTTCAAATCATCAATTAAATGGTAGAAGGTTGTTTTAGTAATTTTATTTTCAATCCTTCAAATAATCATAATTATTGTTATAAACCTTTATTTTGAAAATGAAACCTCACTTTAGTGTATTAGACCTTTCCAATGGTTTGAATAAGACCCAATTCGAACAAGATTTGATCCTTTGAACCTTGATCCAGATATTTGAAACATTGTGCATCTTTTAGCTTCCAAAGTGTGAGTACCCTTCTTGCACTCTCCACACTTCCTTACACTTAAAAGCATGTGAACTTGGGTTCTTGCTTTCCCTAGGATTAATTTTGATTGATTTCCTTGTCTTGCCCGAACCTTGGTCACAAGCCCAAGGTTGGAATTGCAACAAAACTAGCTATGAAATTTCATAATCAAGATCTTATGAATGTTAAAGTCATTATCTATCCTCAATAGGAAGTATTCATCACAAATTTAGCATGTGACAAATTAATAATGAAAATTGTGTGAAATTTGGGTTCATACATTTTATGCACAAATATCATGTGTTGAAAACATGTTTAACACTCAGATACACGTGTTGACGAATGAAGTACAAATCTATGAATGAACAAATGTCACATGGATTTTGCATCTTCCAATAAATATGTGTTTCAACTGTGTTTTCAATGCACAATATTAATGTGTGAAATGTACAAATTATGAATGTACAAATTTTATATGGTTTGCATTATCAAATCGTGAGATGTTAAGTTTGTGATGCTTGTACTTGATGCTAAAAATATTTTCCAATGCATTTGTCCATTGTGAAAACTCATTGTTTTGTGCTTAAGTTGTTGGAGCTCTCTAGGGTATTAATACTTGCTTTGCAGGATTCTAACTCTACATATGAAAATGTTTAAAGAAACCATGTTGTACAACTCTTTGACAATTCATGAATTGGACAATAAAATGATCAATGAATCAATTCTTTCCATTGGAATATCTCTACATCCAATAGTGAAGAGAATAGCTTTCTTTTCCATTGTAACATCTCTACAGCCAATAGTGAAGAGAGTATCCTAACTCCAATGCAAATGTTTAGCTTGGTCATGTTTTAAGTTGACCTTTTCATTTTGAAAGTTGTGGCTCAAACCTAAGATGTTTTGGAAGTCCTAGAAGCTCCTTTCCAAGTAGTAGAGATTGAATTTTGGTGAATTATGCCTGCATTTTTCAGTTCTCCAGCTCTGAGGGGTACTTGATCTTTGACATGTGCCCTTTAGTGGAAGGAAAATCTTGTGTGCAGGCTAAGTATTAGAAAAGACATGGGAGGTGGTTGTATCTGAGATTATTTGCCTGACAGATGCAGTTGCCGTGGCAACTGTCAGAATCACTGCTAGACCTATCATGACCCAGTGCCAAGCAACTTGATAGAGTGCAAAATTCTTGCCATTTACCTGCAGCACCAATAGAGCCCACCTATGTCTTACTCCTAGAACAACGTAAAATTAACAACAGCAAGTAGCTTAGATCACTGGCTTCAATTCAAGTTTCATGAGCAAATGTAGGTGCAGGAAGGTTATTGTATGGAGAAAGAATGGATCAGAACTGCAGACTTGAAATATTACCTTCAAGTACATGAGATGCACCAACCCAAAGTTGAGGGGAAAGACAGATAATGCACCCGTCAGAGCAACAAAGTCTCCAAAAAATGGAAGTAGAGCCCCAAAGAAGGTGGCAATTGCAATGAATGTCCCACGTGTAAGGAAACGAATCAATGTACTGTGAGCAGACCAGTCCCGTTTATCACCATAGTTTCTTGCAAAGAATGTGTCAACAAATTCATACATAGGCAATGCATAGACCTGCACATGAGTCATTGAAGCCCACATTGTGAACACATGCTGATCAAGAAATGTCCCATGAGGCAGTACTGAATGTCATTGCAAAAGGTTTGTCAACTTAGAAATATTACACCCTGCATGAGCAGTTTCTAGCTAGGGTTTAAGGATCTGAACTCACATGAATTGAGACGATCATTTGCAAGAAGGCCGTTACATTGGCAAGTGCAACCCAAGGTCTGGGACCTGATGTGGAGTTCAGTAAGTAAGGATTGACTGCGTTCCCATAAGCCCAATAAGCAATCATCATGACTAAGATGATAGGGAAGGTGCCAAGTGTGAACTGCATTACAAGGGCCTTGTGCATGTTCCTCACAGCTGGTTGACTCACTACTGCCTGCAGTTCTCAATGCACCAACACCACCAAATCAAGCATTTGATTACTACACATGTCAGTGCAAAACCAGAAGAACTGAAACACAAATTAGCTACATTGATGGTGGATGTGAGATATAATGCATTGAGGTTACTTACCTGCATCTCAGGAAGGATGTTACTATTGAATGCAAATGCAATTGTGGCGAGGCTCCCAATGGATCTGAAGGACACATCAGCTTTGGTGCCCAGTAATGAGTAATCCCTTGGTGCTGCAGCCCTGAAGCCTGCAAAGAATTTGCAGAAGATATCATAAACTTGCTGAGCTCCAATTCCTCATTTTCAGTGTCAGTTCACTAAAACGAAGTGTCACATTGCAAGTGTGTCATTGCTGTCTGAAAATCATGCAAAAAGTAACAAGTATGAAGCAGGGGACAATTTCATACCATCATTGAAAGAAGTGCCAACAGCTATGCCAATGAAAATGAGAGAAAGGAAAATTGAGACAGCCGTGTGGAGCCGCAGTGAATGCAAAGTTGGTACAAAAAAAGCAAAGAGACCATAAGTGCAACCAGATATCACAACCCAGATTGGCAGCGTGATTGCTGAATTGTGGCTGTAAGCCACCCAGATTCCCTACAAGAATCAATCAGAAGCTTAATGCTCTGGAGACTGTCACTGATTCTACAGATTACAATGTTTCATGACATTCTCAGTTGCAGCAACCACAAATGGTACCAAGCTAGTACCATCACTTAACTGCAAAAAGTTTGAATGGCATCACACAGAACACTTGGATATGGAAAACCATCAAGTAAGTTGTGGGGAACATTTGCAAATTGAGTGCTCAATACATTGTAGCCAGCCATGGCATGGCAGTATCCTTCAATTTTTCTCTTAAAGAGAAATGAAGTAGAAGATGTTGTGGTGATGAGAGAGAAACAAGGCAAACAGAGTACAGTGAGTACAGATCAACTGGTGAGATACCTGCAAAGATTCACCACACAATATGATGCTGCCAACTGTTGCAATGCTCAAGATCAAAAACTGCAGAATCCATGTCGCTTTGTACATGAGGGGACCTAAAAAAGTAGTCATCGTCATCATGCACAATCCATGTCAGGATGCACGTTATAACAAATGTGCCATGCGCTTCAAGTTGAAGATTTCAAGGAAATATCAGCAATGCTGTTTGGACAATGAGAATTCATTCAGTAATTTTATGACTTTGTTGTGAAGCAGCTTCCATAAGCATTTTCGGCATACCTAAGATATGGCCTGCGAGATCACGAGATCGAATGTGGCGCTTCCCTCCAGTCTCATGAAGAGTAGCCAGCAAGTAGTTGTTGTAGAAGGATCCGACGTAAAACGCTCCCACACAAATTGGTCCCGCGATCCAGCCCAAATACGCCATAACGAGCCCAGGATATCCGAGCACGTAGCTGTTGGCGAAAGCCGCAATCAGATGGGATCCCACCTCCCACCATGTGTCTGCAAGAATCGCACAAAACAGATGATCCTCTCGCTCTTCTTAAAAGAGTTCCCTTTATTCAAAAGAACTGTCGTAAAGATCCCCTCCACAGCTTGGAAGTCTTCTTCAATAATTACAGAGAACGTAAACCTTGAGAGAGCGCACAAGCACACGCACACTTTCACACACAAGCAAACAAAAATGGTAAAGCTGGATTTCTGACGAAAGCAAGCAGGTGCCAAAAGGAAATTGGGATTGGCAGCATTGCCTTTGCCGACGTGATGGACTGATTCTCTGAACGGGCGTATGTCTGGAGTATTGGAGTTGGAGTTCTCAACATGGTGATTTCCATCTGCTAATTCGGGATCAAGATGGGTCAGTTGCGAGGCCGAATTCCCGATTCCTCGCTGCACTAAATGATTGGTGTCCTCTTTGCCGTTGTGATTCTCAATTCCTCCATTTGACATTGCCATCCTGCAGCAGCAGCAGCGACACAATTTCAAATCCTTTGCATGCTTCAGAACCAGGTCGACTCCTTCCTACATCAATCACTTCATGCCTTTGTGACAGCAAAGAAAGAGCTTTTTCCGGACGGTTCTTGAATCAGACAAAGATTGCAATCTAAAAGGACCGTGCTATACTCTAGTAATAATTTCAATTATTATTATTATAAAAAACAACGTGCTTGTATTTTGCGAGGTCCAAGCTCCATAGAAATTCCCCCAAAAAAATAGAACTGTCTGCTATCAATATTGCTATCAAAGTAATAACCCCGGTTATCAATTTAGCTGGTTATTTTTTAAACAGTAACCGCCTGTTATGCATAAGGGTTGGTTATCTAATAATCATTTTATAACCAGGTTGATATTGGCTAGCTAGGGTTGGTTTTTAAGGTTTGCGGGCAGCGGGTGAAAGGGGGTGGGGAGGGGGGTTGGGCACCTTATTTTCAAGAATAAGTTTACATGTGATGTGTTTGGTATATAATTTCTGAACTACATATACAAATTAGTCATGTAATATGTTTCATAATCTCTAAATGCCTGTGTCTTTGCTACATAAGTACCTGTAGCCAAAAAGGAGGCTGTGTGAATCATCACTACAGCTAACTGTGTACTGATTCCCACCCAAATCATACTACTTTTGAACATCAATCGAACTTATGAATTCATCTGCGATCACTCAGCAACTCTGATGATACAATCCCTGCTGGTACACATTTCATGCTTTGCTACACCAGCAGCATCAACTCCCAACAACCTATCGTCCTAACCAATTGACCTAAATCAACCATAGATACAAGATAAGAATGCTGGATCTGGTAGATCAGATCTCTCCAGACATCTCTCATTAGGCTATCGTGGTCTCACTTGGTATCAACTAACCCATCATTCTCTCATAACCCAATGTTAACCTTCAGCTACCCTCAAGCAATTTTGACAGGAATATATCAAACAATTGGCACCATTGATAGATTTCACTTCTCCCCTAAGTCTGTAGAGCAATGCACAGCCCGTCTTCCCAGAGTTCCCAAACAAAATCAGCCTCTTCATGAATGCAAATTCCCCAGGTTTTCATTTGACATGCCCAACATCCTCACAATCTACAATGTTGATGCCTTCTTCAAACTATCCACGTGGCCCCTAGGGATCTTTGTCACTTCCACCAAACACACACACTTTTATTTATGTTTGTGGTTCTACACAAATATCATCTATGAACCCCAATGCACATTAGAGAAGAATTGGAGTTGAAGAAACACAAAGGATCTAATTGTGAGCATTCCTCCCAAACAATCCTCACAAAAAGAAAGCAAAAACCAAGCTTAGCACCTTAGATGGAGCATTTTCTACATAAAAACGCCTTGTCATATTGAACAAGTCAAATTTAACATGTTCATTATGATAGGGTGGTTATTTTTACTACTCATTTGGACTCGCATGGCACTAGATCTCTTGACTAGTCATATTTAAATAATTTATTTTCAAAGATAAAATCATAGTGATACGTAAATTGCAACAAGGTAATGGTAGCTTAGCCTAACTACCCAACCAAACCTACTTAGCCTAACTCTCTAAAAATAGGTTGCAAGTATTAAGAATTGAACCTTGAACCTTCCCAATGATGAACCAAACTTTTACCAATGAACTACAACTTCATAAGTCAACTTTTAAAATTTCATATCTTAGATTCTATATTGTAAACTTATGTAAATAGATGAGATGATAATTAAAAAATAATTAAGTAGGTAACATAATAAGTAGGAGGTGTATTGGCCATCTAATTGCTTACTAAATTAAACTAAACCTAGCATACCCACCCACTTACTTACCTACCTACCATAATATTTAGTTTAAATGATTTAGGTACTTAATATGAAAATTTGCTAGGTAAATAACTATTATGTTAATTAGGTAGGTAGTTATTATGATATCTGGGTATTAGGTAGTTAGGTAGGTAGCCAATTAAGTACCATAGTAGATAGATAGATATGTAATAGGTACCATAGTAGGTAGGAAGGTAAATACCTAGGTATCATAATAGGTAAATAGATAGTATGTACCATAGTAGGTTTGTAGGTAGGTAATTATCCCATCACTAATAGTTATGGACTAGTTATTTTCCTAAGAACCTTGCTCTAATTTATAACCTAGTAGCAATTTAATAGTAGGTTAAAAATAATAATGTTGTAACAGCTTGCATGTAGCTTACTAATTGCTACTTCTACTTTAGGTTATTTCACCTAAATTATTTTATGTAGGTTATTATTAGTTATTATAGGTCCTTCTATTTTATGTTATTTTAAACTATTTTACCCTAGGCTTCTTAAGGCCATCCAATATACTCCAAGTTTGGAAATCAAAAAGATTCAAAATAAAGATTCAAATAGACTCATTATAACATAAACATGACAAAGGGGCATGAAAATTTTGCTTGTGATAATGCAAATAGATTATCGACTTCTTTAAAATGAGGTAAAGATTTTAACAAACTTCATGTAGCAACTTGAAAACTTTGTTGGTTCAAACTTGTGAAGAAAATATAATTTAAAAAAACCACATAATACAATTTAGAAAGACAACTTCAAGGATAGAATAGATTTCCCAAAAAATTTCACATTAAAGAAATAAAACAATAATGCCTCGTTGATTTTAAGAAGTTTCCTTGGAGAAACTTGCATAAAATAACTACAAATTGTGGAACATTGGAAAGTTAAAAAACTTCCAAAAATTTTCCAAAATTGAAAGAAATTGAAAAGGAAACATTGTTTACCTTTTAAAAGCTGAAAATAAATTATGTTGAACTATTAAAATTTTAATACTAAGTATACATTATACTACTTTTGGTAACAAATTTTGTTACACATTTTTAGTAATGAAACTAGAACCCAATGACCAGGGAAAAAAACTTTGGATTAATCAAAGGTTATTTAATGTCAATTCAAGAATCTCAAAATTAAAAGTATTCATTCTGTTTGAATTTAATATTCCTTTGGAATTTAAAAAAATTAATTTAAAATGATACATAATGTAATGTATTACAATTTTTTTTTAAATACAAACAAGTGTATCAAACAATATTTTTTCTTTTTAAATTTTTTTTAAAGTTGCAAAATTCAACTAGTAAAATGATGGTGAATAAATTCATATTCAAATAATACTAATAAACCCCAATCCATGACTACATCCATGATTACATGTGGTCTGTGTCATTGTATGATTACATAATTGCATAACTTAGGATGGGAAAGAATAGATCAAATTACTAACATGTATCTAGGTAGCTAGGCGGACAAAAAGTTACCTATGTTAATTTAGGGTAATTACCTATAAGGTAGGTTAACTTAAGTAACTAGGATAATCATATTTTAAGAGGCTACTAACCTAGGTATCCTAAAGTCTTTATGTGAAAGTTACATCAAAAGGAATTTTTCCAAATATGGGATCACTCATTAAAGTTCATAAGTTATGCACAAGTATATATGTAATTATTTGCAAATCCAAATTCTATTAACTATTTGGTTGTTATAAATAAACTCATAATGGGGATCATTTCTTAAAGTTTATAAGTTATGCACAAGTATAAATGTAGTTATTTACAAATCCAAAATTTATTAATTATTTGATTATTATAAATAAACTCATATTAGCTTCTTTTTTTGGTTATTTTTCCATATTGCATAATGCAAACATGTGCATAAGCAATGTGTTCTAAAACTCAGAAACGTGTGTTTTCAGTGAGGTGAACACTTCATGGTTGGAAATATTTTAAAATAGTATGGGAAAGGGGTTCAACAACTTGCAAGTCTACCAAACATTTCACTCGTGATAGAGCTACATATAACATGTTTTTTTCTTTGGATTTCGCTGAGCCGGATGTAAAAGCGATCATTCCAATAAAGCCTTGAGATTTAGTTGCCATTTATCACCTTGTTTTAGGAATAACAACTTTTTTAGTTGCCATTTATCACCTTGTTTTAGGAATAACAACTTTTGTTGCCCATCAAGCATGCTAAGTGTCTTTTGTGGTTTTTACTTATGGGTTTGAAGCACATGAATTCCAATTGTATTAACATGCTGCAAAAGAGAAGAGAAGGAAATATTTTTCTTATTAAAAATTTTCCTTTTTTCAATAATCTTCAAATTATTGCTTTTAACTTACACCAAGTGCAGAGTGATATGGCCTCATGGTGGCTGAATCAATTGCCCCTGGTTTTGGATTAGAGTTGATGACCTTTTGAACAAGTCAGTGGATGTGACTAATGTAATAGAAACTCAAGCATCTGAGCTAAGTTGGAATATTGACTAACACAACCATAACCACATTATAAAAAGAAACCACTCATTAATCCAAAGCCTGTGTGTATTGATTCTGTTGGTTGGACGTACTTTTGATCATATAATGTACAAGAGAGTGGGTAGGGTTACTAGCGAGTTAGGAATCAGAATCAACAAAACCTTGCTTGCTTCTTGCCATTAGCAGCTGTCCTTGCTCACTAGTAGCTGGAATCTGCCAAACCTTGCCCAAACTCGACCTGCTTTTACAGTCTATAAAACATTCTTCACACAATCGGCATGACTTGTTGATTAGGTCTGCAGAATTGGCAAGCATGCTGAACATCCAATTCAACATGAGAATTAGTTGATTCATATGGAAAATAAGACCTAACAGCTGTTAATGTCTCTGTTAGTTAACGTAGTGAAAGTTATTTCCATTGGGTCTATTGGGTGCTGACTAAACTTTTGAGGGTGTGTGAGGTAAGTACTAATGTTGGGGTGATTATCAGAAACAAGTCTTTTGGTTTGGTACGTATGCATGCACTTGGTATCAATACTGGTAGTAAGGACCTACCAAATTTGTATGACCTGAGACAATACCAACCTAGTAGGGTTTAGGGACTGGAGGTAATACCAGCCTTGTACCCATTTTATACCAGTTTCAATTCCAAGAATATATTTGCCTCATTTGTAGCAGCCGAATATCAGTTTTTGATCCAATATCAAGACCAGACTGGTATGAAAAGTTTCCTAAAGTACCAAATACAAATGACCAAACTAATATGAAAATTTCAAAAAGTACCCAATACTAGGACAAGCTGGGATGTTCAAAAGTCATGCCATACCAACACTAGACAGATTCTGGTGGTTGTCCCAGCAGCACTTAGGGTTGATTACCATAGTTCTTGGAAATCAAAGAACTGATGCTGAGGTATAACTGTAGTTTTCAAAAATCTGAAAGATAATCAAATAACCATGTTTATAACCATCAAATCTTTACTGGTTCTTTCATTAAAACCATTGATTCTTTGAGGCATACCAATCGAGCATTATGGCTGAATCAATCTGCATCTTCAATTTTCAATGAAGCTTCCTAAGACTCCAAAGTCCAACAACACCAAAGTTTCCTAATCTTGAAAAATGAGATTTCTTAAGGTTTTGATATTCAAGCTGATGTTTTCCATTCTTTTTTTTTTGCTTAAAAAAATTCAAGCTGCACTTTCCATCTTGTTTGTGTTACAACGCTCCATGTCCAAAGAATTGGTAGGACTGCAGTAACAAAAATTCACCAAAAATGTGTATTGTATGAGAACATTTTCACCCCTATTGTAAACATTTATTTTATTTTATAATAGAATATCGTTTAATGACACTGTCCCCACCCACAAATGTCATAAAAGTCCTTTTAAACATTCAAAGACCATTTATGTCTTTACATCTAAACAAGTAATAGTCATTGTCCAAATCAGCTTTTAAAGGGAAATGACCACTGTAAAATGGACCATTAATATCAGCGAGAAGTAAGATTTGACTACAAAAGATTGAATGAAAAGGGGTGTTTGCCAGTGTGGGGTGAAGATGCTCTTTAAGCTCACCATTGAATGATTTGTTTGCACCAAAAGTTCATCTCTCCAAAATCAAAGCAAAAAAAATGTTGACAAGATTGGCTTCATGTATTTAAAATCCTGAAGATTTTCAATAAAAAGCCCACAAACTGGCTTGTGCAACCCTACCATGATCTACAATGAAATTCAAGGATCAAATTACTCATCATCTACTATCAGTGAGTTTTAAAGCTACCAAAACTTGTGCTCAGCAAAGTGCGCATTTCACAAATTTTAAATGGAGTGTCAACAAGTATATTGTCCAAAAATGGCAACGCTCAAAAAATCTGCAAATATCCACATTTCTTTTTTTGGTGAAATTTAGAAGAGGGTGAATTTAAAACTAGAAAGTACTAAAAAAAATTGATAATATTGAATTTCTATTGCCACTTATTTTAATTACAAAAATACTCAGATTCCTTGACTGGGTAATCAAATATAGATAGGGATCACCTGAATTGTTATGAGTGATGGTTAGGTTTGGATGATGGTCAATTAGGTTTCATCAAAATATCAAACAAATAGTTCATTGCATAATGGTTAATGATCAATAAATACACCTTGGCTTAGTGGACATTACAAACCTTAAGCAGATGAAGGAGTGCATGGGTGCATAAACCATGAGCTAGAAATAAGTCTCTTCAACTAGGTGCATGAGAATGCACCTTAAGGGACCATTTAACACATCTTTTGTCCAAGATGTAAGAAGAAATTACAAGGTAGTACAGGAAAACCCAATGTCCTGAACTGAAGAAGGACCTAATCAGTGAGCACCGACTACAAAATGAGTAATAAATGAAATATTGTGAATGTAATTTTTTGCTTGAGACTCTGAGGTAGTTTTGTGGGGAGTTCAATGTGATGGTGGGTTAATAATCAGCTACATTAACAACAACCTGCATCGTAATAGAAGTTCCATAAATCTCAATAAGACTGAATATATCATAACACCTAGTGGTTTGCCTCATTAAGCCTCCAAGGTTTTCAAAACCTTGGAAGAGAAGTCAGTAGGGAAGATTCACTCTTCAGGAATTTCTTAAACAATTTTTGGGAACCAATAATCCAGTCCACTTATATTTCAACCATAGACAGACAAACTTGACCAATTTCATCCACTTTGTAATGCTAGTGCCAAGTGCCTAGCATGGATGCATCTCCGAATATTGGCTCCAAAAAACATGATAATCTTGCACTGGCAACATACATTCTGGATCAGAAGGATTGTACACTTGGGGTTTAGGGTTTAGAGTTTAGGTCACCACTAGTACCTACAACTGTTATTACCACATTTTATTTTGTTTATTTTCTCACATGGAATGCAAACAATGCATCTGCAGATGAGAAACAAAGAAACTTTCCCTTTTTCAAATCACCTTAATCAAGCTTTCTGCTACATCCTTGTTTTGGCATATTACCCAAATCTTATAGTAGCCCCTTTGTTGGATCACCTTGCCTCTGACCAATCAAGATGATGTGAACAAAGGCAATTTTTGCACAGTTTCACTGACTTCACATATGTGCAGAAATTTTGAGGCTTTTTACCATCCACTTGAAAGAAGATGGATTTCTTTGCCCAGATGCAGGGAAATAGTAGGAGGTCAAACCTAATGGGCCTTCTGGATCCGCATGCAATGCCCACTTGGCACCTCAAATCTATGAGAGCCCTCTAACCTCACAAAAATCCTTAGTGTCTCTTCAAAATCAGGTAAGTGTGCACAAAAAATCAACTATACATTTCAAGATTGGAACATATATGCAAATTGCACCCCAAAAAATCACAATTGTAGTTCAACACTAACCATTGCATCAATTCCAGCAAACCCAAAATGTACACAATGATAAATTGAATATTGTCATGACCTCATGAATGTTTGATTCACAAAGTATCAAACCATCATCACCTTCATTTGGAGTGGCAAAGACTAGATCTGTTGCCATTACTCCTTGTTGAAATCATCATTAGCATGGATTTCAAATCAAAACCCACAAAATCATCTACAAAACCTAAAAGTGATGGGTGTGTGACCTAAAAATAATGTTCAGCATTTTCTATGGATGAATAAAAGCAAGAACCCTAATTCAGTTATGTGGCTGATGATGCCAAAGTTGTTGTGCTTCAAGGACACTGAAAGTTCAGTTACTTGTTTTTCTGTTTTTGACTTTGTTTGTTGTTTTGCAAGTTATTGTGGAATGGCTTAAGTGAGATGGTTTCAGTGATGGAACGGGATCCTTGCTGCTCAATTGACAATCTTTACGAGGAATGTGAGTCATAGTTCTTGGAGACGATTGGTGCCAAGCTTTCAAAGGAGTGGAGGAAGGTGGACAAGGAACAACTATATGAAGTTGGCTAAAGAGGAGGAAAAGAAGGATTTTTCTTTTGGGAGTGGGAGAAGCTAAGTTTCAATTCTACTTGTTAGAAAGTGTGGAGTTTGTTAGGATTTTGATAGTAATCAATTAAGAACGGAAGTCCCTTTGGACTTTTTCTTTTTTTGAACCTGGCGCCTAATTTTTCACTATGCCAAAAACGTCAAAAGTCTAGGATTTCACGAGCGTTTGTAGTGGCAACCATCATCTTTGACATTTTTTGGGGGTTTCGATGTGAATGTGTAATGTGGTCTATTCTGAAAAGAAAGTACTTGTGATATAATGGGAGCTCCGGGGATTTTGGAACAAGAGGATGTTGTGAGGTGTAGACGATCACAACTACCTGCTTTGTTCATAATTTTTGTCCAACTTCTAAAAGAAACTACGTAATGATGTTGGGGTAACATTTGTAAGGTTTATGTTGTTAAAGGATGACTCATTAACAACTAGTTGGCGCCTTGAGAGAAAATCAAGAAAGGTCTAATTCCTTGACGTTCATAAAGCTATAATAACAAAGTTTGTTAATCTGGAAGGATTTGAATTTAGAAACAATATATATTATAACTTTTTTTTTGCTCTTTGGAAATTTTCCAGTAATCTTGTTGAACTTATATTTAAAATGTTAAGGATTTTCTTTTCAAAATCACTTCCCCTTATTTTTTGGTGACAAGTGTTAGTAAAATTTACTTCAAATGTCACATTAAATGTTTCAAATTCAACATTGTCCTACAAAATTATTTCCAAGGCTTCTAGCCTTTGGACCTTATGTTGTTAGTATACATTGTTTGAATAATTCCAATCAACACTCTTGTTTAAAATTTGCACTCCATGAAGTTTGCACCTTGCGCACCATCATAGATAACCCATAGCCCACTATTGATCAATTGTAAATTGTAAAGAAAAAAGAATAAATAATTGAAATTATATCTTTGCATGGGACACAAATGCACGCTATTGTCATAGTTTTATTTGTGTGCATCCTGATGAAAGTCACAAACAAACCAGCCATAACTGGTTCTTAGCTTGTTTGGGCACATCATTGAAAAATGAAAAAATGGGTTTTTTGTTGCTTCAATGCCCCTTGTCTTAACTAAAATAAGTCCTAAACCTTAAACACTTCAATTCAATAGTCAAAGACACCAAAGTAAATAAACACACCCAATCACATAATGTAAAGTCTTCTTAGAATTGGGTTCAAATTGCCTAAGTGAGCCCATCACATTTGTGGCTTTTACTAACAAACTTCCTTTCAACTATCACAACACCAAAAAACAATGCAATGTTGTCAAGAACTTAGGTTTGGCTTACTCATGGAATTGTTTACATGGTCACACAAGTTTCAAAAAAAGATTTTTACATAGTTGCGATTCTACCTGTGTAGGTAGTTTTTACAATACATTTTATGAAATGGACTAAAAAGTTGAAACTAAACCATGTAAGTGAAATTTCCATTTTACACCTACTTAATTGTAGGTTGAAAAAAAAGGAAACACAAAATCTTAAGCTTTAAAAGACATATCCATACCATCTTACATACATTCATGTAATTGTTTTGTATGTTTCAAAGTTGACAAATGTTTTTTTAAAACTTGCAATGTATATTTTTTTGGCCTACTTTTGTATGCTTGCACCAAATGAGTTTACCTTACATCTCCTATTGAATACAATGAATGTGTCCAAATTCTATGCACTCCACCTAAAACAAAATTCAATTTTATCTCAAAAAATTTCAAAAGAAAACAAAGTTTTTTTGTGTGTCTCCATTGATTTGTCCCGTGCACAAGGAGCCTAACTATTTCTATTAACTAATTATATCAAAACCAGTGTTGGTCTGGAATATATGTATGTGACATAATATCAACAATGGCATCAACACTAGTAGCAAGGATCTTAATAGTTGGTGTGAATTGATGCAATACTAAAAGTTTGATCGATGATAGATCCCTCCTCTTAAGTGTGTGGAGATTTTTTCCTTGTGATTTAAGGCATCTACATCATGTCTATTTGAAACATAAATTGTGCAACATGATGTGCAAAAATCCTTGGCAATACTCCTTTTAAAACAAAAAGTGATTAACCTAACAAGTTTTATAGGATTAAATGAAAACTACACAAAAGTTCCCCCCATGTGGAGAGCTCTTAATCCCATAAAATTGTATATTTTTACTTTCAAACAACTTGAAGGAATACACTAAACGCCAAAAGAATGAACTTTATGCATATTATGGCTTTCAAAGGTAAGCTTGGAAGGTCGGCAAGTAACAAGATGATCAACAACATTCTGCATTATACACTCAATCCTTCCACCTCATACACTACTCAAATCAATGATTCCAAGTTTATCCATCTATCCATCCCATCAAGTCCCCCCATGTTCAACACTTTTGATCATATAAACATGCAATGACAAGGATGAAAAAAACAACACATAGCTATGTTTGATGCCATGGTGGTCATTGTAATTTGTTGGTTTCTTGAAATTCATAACCATCCTTAGCAATGTCATTGTTGTTTTATTTTGAAACAATTTGCTCCATAGATGTCAAGTCTACATACAGTACATTTGTGTTGGCTTGGAATTATGCATGTCCATTAGTCAAAACCAACAAATCCCAAGTTTATAATATAGTTCAAGTTAGCTTTGTGGAAATATCTAATATATTGCTAAGAAATCGTTCTAGACACTACTAAAGCATAACATGTGGGTGCGAAATAGATGGGAGCTTGGGTGTCTATCCACCAAAATACAAGTAGACAATATCAAACAATGTGTTTTTTCATATGTAATTTAATAAAGATGTGTCTTTTCGAATCTAAAAAAATAAAGGCACACAAATATACATGGTTTGAAGCAATAGACTTTGGACAAATCCAGAGAATTCGATAAAAAATTTTAATATCATTTTTTATAAACTTTTTACATTTCCTAAAAATTTTAAAGTTTATCCTCACCTGTAACAAGGTTATTCAAGCTATTCAAAGCCATTCTATTTGAACTTATTGTAAGTTATTCTACCCTAGTCTATTACAAGTTATTTTAAATTATTCAAGGTTCTTTTAATTTAAGTTATTTTAGCCTAGGCTATTTTTACATTACTAATAATGATGAGGTTGGCCACAAACCTCTAAATTTTAAATTATAGGACTGCATTTATAGAAAAGGTAACATGGAGAGCATTTGAAAACAACCAATATCTGTAGGTTTGATTCAAGATACATTGGTTCACCATAGGAAGCATCGTATCACAAACCATTTTGCGAATTACCCATGTGTATGCATCCAACACACGATATTACGATTCTTGATTTTTTTGTCATAACATAAATTGATAACATCTCCATATTCTAGGGTTTCTTGAAATAGGATTACCTTGCTTGCAAATCGAGTCTTCATCAAAGTTTCGAGTTTGCAAAGGATTGACAACCTACTTGGACGAAAATGTCAAACATCTAAGCGGATTATCAAATTTCAAAGAATTCAATGTAACCAAAAGTTAGGTTATTTTCCGGTTCTCAGAAAATCTATAACCACTCGATAGGTTATCATGGTTGACAACCTTATGGATAACCAGGTCGGAAAAGCAATAAGCGGCCAACACTGGTGTTCACAGTCTTCACTTCCATTTTTCTGTGGGATTCTTTGTCCTGGTGATGATATTATTGTTGTTCTGACGCTTTCACGACAGGACTGAAATCAGCAATTGCGTGATCAGCCACAGTCCTCTTGTAGCGAATTCTTTGCAAGTCCAGCTATTGATATGTTCATAGTTTAATCGTGCAAATGGAGAATTGTCAAGGTGGAAAGTGAGCACAGCTAGCTGTTGTGCATTTGTCACGTAAAAGGTGCTTTGCTCTTTCACGCCGTCGTGTTGTGCTGACGCTTGCCTTCATTTCCTACGTCTTTTCCAGCTACCACGCCCTAGACTTTGCAGAGACTTTCCTGAGTTTTTTCTTGTGGGATCTCACTATACCATCATCTTCATCGAGTATTCTTTTCGGCCGAGTAGCTATGAAAGAATTTCCCCCGGCTCGTTTGGAACACTTGTGCAGAATCATTTTCTTGATTTCCAATGGATTCCTTTTGACTTTGATGGATTGGTTGCTCACCTGCCACAGAAACATCTTCGTGGCCCCCACGAAAGAGTCCTCTAAGTTATAGAAATGGCTTCTTTCTTGGAAGGAATGACAGTACCTAGTAAACATGTTCACCTTCCAACCCTAAAGACATTCTCTGCCATCGAATACTCACTAGGTCGAACACAGATTCCTCCTCTCTAATTGAATTTAAGAGTTTGTCAATAGAAATCTTTACGAATCTGCTTGCAGGGATTCACCAACATTCCTCTAACTGGAAGTATTTTGCCTTTCTGAAATCAGTTGAAAACTGATATGTACTCCACATACACATTTTTGCAGCTGCAAAGCATTTCGAATTGGTAGAGACGGATCATAGTGATCCATGCACTATTGTAAAAAAACATGTATGACGTATGTGCAACATCAGAAGAAGGAACCAATGTATTTGAATGGAAAGCAGCAGCTGCTGCTGCTGCTGCAATCAAGGCTGAGATCCTGTTTTGAAATTGTTTCTTGGCAAATGTGATCAAACAGAATGGTTCATTATGATTTTGTGTGCTGCAACTAATCTGCATTTCAATTGTGATTAAACATTTGAAATCCACAGTTGATTCTTGTGGAACTTGCTTTTGTAGGATTCTCATGTCATGCATATTGTTCAGCCCCACCAAAAATGGGACATCACAGTACCACTGGTCCTGATTGAGTTGTTTTGTCCTTCTCAGGTCATGCACATTGTTCAGCCCCACAAAAAATGGGATATCACAGTACCAAATCACACTGCACAGCTTTGTATCAGTATTTTTAACCTAGAAGTTGTGCAGAAGCACAACATCTGACGTCAAGAGTTTTCTGACACAATATGAGATTGTTGTGGATTTTCTATTATTTCATGACAAGGAACCGAGTTTCCTGAGAAACAAGGTGGTTGTAATTTTTTTATCATTTCATGACAAGAAACTGACACACAAACCTGACATCAAGAGTTTCTTGAGACATGAGATTGTTGTGACTTTCCTATCATTCTCATGACAGGGAACTGGCAAGATTATTTTGCACAATTGTACATCATTTTACAAAATCTGACAATGATTGCATTATGAAGACAAAATCAGCTTTTTCAGAAGCACTGACACAAGAACATTGACCAGGACTGAGATTTATCTCACTAACTGGGAAATGGTTGGAACTGTCTTTGTTGGGTGGGATGAATAGCAGCAATATACAAAGTGGAAAAACTACAAGACAGAAAAACTCTCAGTGCAATTCATTTGACAGTACTTTGCAATCATGGTACATGCTGCCATGGATGAGGTGAGCAAAATGCAAGTTGTCTGACGTTATAGTTCCTAGAGAACTAAAATCAAGTCTGCATTTTCACAATGCACACAGTCTGCAAGTTATATGGAGATTGTATCATCTGAGTTTCACCCTCCTTCAGGTTGCAACTGAGCCTGAAAGAAAGATCTTTAGTACCAGAAAACCTGCATTATTATCAAAACATCAGTAATTTGTCATTGCATTTCAGCCAAAACAAGTATTTAGCCTAATTAAAAACCAGCAGCTGAGTATGATCACAGTAATTATGATCTGAGTAGGTATACTATCTGCATAGCAAATGTCCAATATTCACCCATGCAAACGTTCTGTCAAAGTACCCATTTTGTATGTGAAATAATCTGAAAATTACCTTCGTCTTGATGCTTAAACAATAGAATTGTCCATGGATTCTGGAATTGATGGTTTGAGGAAATTTTTGAGCACATCTTTTCCCATAGCTTTTACAATGCAGGAAAATTACTTCTGCAGAATGAAAGCATTCATTACAAATGTATTTGACACCAAAGAATTCCTCTAAATTGCCCACTTATTTTGCAGCTGCAAACTTGCCATGAGCATCATCATCCATTCTCTATGTGTAACTGGACAGGATTCAATGGCCACCCCTTCCCTGAGAAGAGCACCCTTCTACATGTGAGTACTTTGACTCTACCCAATCTTAATATGTACATATGAGACACACCTGGCTTCTCTAGAAATTCTTCAGAATTTGTGACAAAAATCAGGTTTCATCAGTACAGTTGAGACTCATTTTGCAAGGAAGTTGGTTTTTGGGCCTCAAAACTTACAGCTGCTGCTGGTGGATCAGAAAGACAGCAATTAGTGTTAAACCAGGAAGTAATTGAATGCGACCATGACTGTGGCCATGCTCTTTATTGCAGTGGAGGATGCTGTATCGTCTTTGGTGCCCAGTGATGAGTAATCCATTGGTGCTGCAAATCTCAAACCTGCAAGGATTGATTTGCAGAGGCGATCATGAACTAGCTCCAATTTCTCATTTCATATCAGGCCAGCAAATTAACTAAGATTACAAGTGTGTTCATAGCACCATGTTTGCAAATGCTAAGAATCTTCACTTTGATGCACACCAACTTGTAGAAAGAGACACACTGTCGCAACTTCTATCATTGCCACAAACAAAACCACATTAGGAGGCACAACCACCAGATGCAGCACAGAGGACAAATGTAACCAGAGGCAACTCATCTCTGATACAGATTGCACAAGTTGCAGAACACCAGATGCCTCCAATTTCTTATTCATAATCATCAGGAAAGACAGCTGAAATTTCAAGGCAGCATCATGTGGTTTTGTCAAGAGTCTCAGAAGTTCCAGCTCTAACCTACTTCTGTGTCTTCCAACACTTACATCTCTCTGCCAATAACAACAAAACACTACTCCAACAAAATTCTTTTTCTTTCACCAGCAATTACCTCCTCCTTAAAAAACAACAACACTCAGCATCAATCTCCACACCAAACATTCAATGCAAAAATGCAGCACACCACTCCCTGACTGAGCATGACAGCATATCACAGTGTCCTTTACTAAACAAGCCTTAACCCTAATTTTGGATTCTAACCTCTTGTTTAGGTTCAAAGATACAACATATGAAACCAATTTAACCATTAACTTGGACAAAAGAATTTCATGCTCATATGGCTAGAACCCACAATCTAAAATTTATTCTCTGGTACTCATATTCACAAGTTCACAACCTATGAAATCAATTTAATCCTTCCCAACAACATTGTGTTTAAGAATTGTGTAGGTGGGCCTTTTGCAAGTATCAGAGGTTTCATAAGTGGGATTTTTGCAAGAGCTTTGCATCCAAGTTTATTGAACGCTGAGGTTTGTCAACATGAATAACTGTTCTACTCCCAGGAGCTTGCTTTCCTTTGGAGGACAAAGAAGAAGACCATGAATCGGAGCTGTTTGTGATGCCTCCAATGAAACCTATGCAACCAACACAAACATCCTCATATGTTTTCTATTTGACTTAAGGATCATTGAAGAACTTTGCAAATCTAGTCTCATGGTGCAAGAAAGTAGGTCATTTATTCATTTTTTTCATCTTTCATGGATCATTGAACTTGACAAGTCCAGATTTTTGAGTCCAAGAAATTAAGTCAGGTAGGTTTTCTGTTTGATCTAGTGGATTGGCACAAATTATATTATTAGGGCTCCACACTACTATGCACCACCAATGACGATGAAATGACAAAAAAGAAATAAGGGTTTACATTTGAAAACACTGTTATTTCATATATATATAGGATTCAAATTCTACAAAATATTGTTCAATTATCATTCAAGTGGAGATTCAATCAATCACCTTAATTCATTGAAATTTTGGAAGCAATTAAGGTGGATAAACATTAAATCAGCTAAGTAAGTGGGAATTAAATCTTTGAATTAGGTATTTAATGGAGGTTTTAATTGAAAACTAGCTTAATCTCAAAGAGAAAAAAATTGTTTATTTCTTGAAATAAACTTTCTTCCTACCTACTAACTTGCCTACTTACATGCCCACCTACCTTAGTAACCTATCTACTTTGCTCCTTGAATTTCCTTTCTACTTACTAACTTGCCTACTAACCAACTACCTACCTATATACCTACTTACTTACCTTTGCACCCACCTTCCTACCTACCACTATGTTCACCTACCTGCCTATCTGCAAGTAAGTTTATTCAACCTTTGAGTGATCTAAAGATTAATCCTAAGCAACCAACTATCCTTTCAAATTGTTCTCCACACAAAGTATTTTAAAAATATTCTTGTCTACAAGTAACATAGCCTAGTATAAGCTTGTTTAGATGCTATGTATACCCCAATAAATAGGTCTAATTTAAACCCCAACAACCATTTTTATGAAGATATAGCCAAATCTACCTATAAACCATATTCGAAGTACAAATCTTTAATGAACGTTCTATATTGATGGCTACACACAAAAAACCAAATATAATTCTAGCAATTTTAATTATACTATTTTATAATTTTTAATGATTGAAACCTTCCAAAATTAATTCTCTTTTATTAAAAAATTTCCAATAAAAAAAAGGTCACTCCCTATACTACCTTGAGGATATACAAAGTTTGCAACCGGAGCTTTCCCATTTGTAAAATCTTGTTAAAAATAGTAAAAATAATAAAGTAAATTGTCAAAGGGTCTTCTAAACGTAATACTACCCGAACAATGGATTTATGAGTGCAATGCCCTTGGCCCACAAGACGTGTTAGAAATGGACCAAACTTCTTCCCCACATTGTGCAAAAAACATGAAGGCAAAACAACATCATGTCTTTGAATGCAGAACATAGCATATTAGACTAGGATTTTGTAGATGATTCTCCACCTTGAACTACTTGGGAAAAAAATTCATCATAGGTCTATCCTTTTGACAATGTTGAATCTTACTAGAAACTATACTAATTTTTTATTCTTTGGGTTGCCTCACCTATGATCTGCACTTGAATGACTTGATTTTTGAAACATGAGGCATATGGGGCGTTAAGCTTTTGGGCGCCTCTACTTTTATGCCACATGCATCACTACTTAACATATCTTTTACCAGCCCATGAAAAATTATTTAACTTTGGTACCCAATTCTTTCCTTCACCCTTGATCTTGGAATAGACCTTGCACTTGATTACATGGATCATGCCATTGTCCTTTATACACTTTTTGCCCAAGTGAATTTAGTTGTCCATACATCTTAGAACTTTCTATGATGATTAAATTGGGCTTCTTGTTGTTTTGTTTTGTGCTTTTGTATATGGAGTCGTGAAAAGGAACATCAATCTCCCACAAAGTTGTATTTGGGCTTAAAATTGACAAACCTCAGTTATTAAAATGGATCCATGTAATAATAAAAACAAAAATAGAGACATGTGAATGGAATTATTCTAGAATGCATTGCAAGTTTCTATATTCATTTTGGAGCCCCATCACTCATAAAATACTTATATTTAAAATTGCTTGATTAAGGGAGGCCACTTAAAAGCTATTTGAACAATCTAGATTGGTACCACAAAAACTTTCAGAATTTATCACTTATTGTTCCCCCTATGATCACACACAAAAATAAGAAGTTTTAACCCTAGAAATCAAAATTAAAAAAATGGTAAAATGTAAATCATATCATTAAAAAAATTAGAACATAGTTTCACTATTCCATGAAACCAATTAACAATGTCCACATGAAAGAACATGCTTTAAAAATGCAAATATTACCATTATTACAAAAGATGGATGGAAAGATAATGAAGATAGATAAATTACTTGCAGTTTTGGAGCTTTAATGCACAACAAAATTCTTTTTGAAAAAAAATTCAAAATCTTTGAATAGAAATTGATCAAATTAACCCCAATAGTATGTATATGTAATCTAGGGTCTTAATTTGAAATCCTCGATTCAATATGGCCACAAGTATTTCCACCATTTTAAATCACAAATATATATATGGTGGCATGGAGATCAAGTTGCTTACCTTTTGAGTTCAAATGGAATAAGTTTATTTAATTTTGGCATAATTAGATGTTGCACGAACTAGCCAATCCCAACTATTATGTCATTCATTAAGGATTTAAAATTTATCCAAGGGTCAAAACACATTCAAAGCAACCATAAAAGGCATCAAATGGCAAAAATTGTCATAAAAAATTAGAGATTTATTTATTTTTCTTCATTTGAAAGCATGGTAATCATAGCATATTATTCTACTTTAACATATATGAATGTTAAAAAACTCAAATTAAAAATTCATTTGATTCAATTTTAAGCTTTGATTTCGTTATGAACTTTTCAAAATGAAATTTTTTGTCATTAAAAAATGACATTTTTACAAGGGACTTTCAAAGGACTCATATAATAAAAGTAAGTTGACAATAATAACCTATTCCACATACTATAAAAAAACTCGCAATTTCAAAAATGTGAAATTCTATCTTTAAAAATTCAAAGTGTGTACATTTCAAATTTCAAATTTTCAAAACTTTAAGAATACCTCACCACATATAATTGGGGTATAATTTAAATGATGTATTGAACAAATTTATAATTTATATTACATTAAATTGAGCTTGAAGAAATGAACATTTTTTGGTATGCTATGAAAAATAGGATGATGTGCAACTGGGATTTGAATTGCAGTGACCATTTGTAATTCATTGCAACTCAATGTATTTTTATGGGTGTAAGTGCTATCAAACAAGTTGCATGTGTTATAATGGATGCAACTCACCATATGTGAAACCTAAATTGCATACCTACCTACCTACCTACCTACTTACCCACCTATGAAGCAAATGGGTCCTGGTAGGAAAGTAGAAAGTATAGTAAGTAGAAAGGTCTAAGCAAGTAGATAAGAAGGTAAAAAAGTAGGTGAATAGGAATGTAGAAAGGTAGGCAAATAGGTGGGTAGAAAGTTAGGTGAGCTACAAAATAGCAATGTAATTATTTGTTAAAATATATGATTTGCCTTTAAGGCTAAGCTTTTTTGAATTCATCCCAAATTGGCACATGTATTTTTTGAACATGCAAGAAAATTTACCTTGCTTATATAGTTTGTGAAATTGGATTCAAGGACAAAACATATGGGTTTAATCTTTTAGTTACACATTATTAATTGCAAATTGGGTTGCAATTAGAAAACAAATTTCCACATTTTTGTGTTTGTTTTTTATTTTGTAAATTGTACAATTAATTAAATAATTATATGATAATTATATACATGAATTAATTATCAATAATCAATTATCTAAAATATTCATTTGAATTAGTATTTCAAATTAATAAGTTAAATTCAAATAATTAATCATCTAGATTCCCAAAATTAATTATTTGAATTATTTGATAGTTAATTTATTGATTTAATTACTTGAGCTAATCATCTGAGTTAATTACTTTAATTCAGATAATTAGTCATTTATTATTTTAATTTCAAATTTGTAAAGAATAATCTAAATAAACTAACAAATTAATTATTTGAAGTAAACTGATTAATTCGGATTAATAGTTAATTACCTAGTATAATTAATTATTTCATGACAATTAAGTTAATTATCTATTAATTAATATTTAATATTTTTCAATAACATATTATTATGTATGAAGTTTGGTAAAAACATAGTTGTCAAATATTAATTTTTTGAATTTTTGAATTGATACTTAGTTACTTGAAAAAAATTTCATCAATCAATCTAATTTTGAACATTAGTTAGGGTCTTAATTTTTTATAAACGAATTATTTGGTTCAATTAACAAATTAATTGTTTGAATTAGATTGACTCATTCAAATGAACTATTGCACATTAATTAATATGTAATAGTTAATTTTTTTAAAAGGTTATTTAATATTTAAATATTAGTTGTTTTAGTTACTAACTTATTGACAATTAAACAATAGTCACAATCTAGTGGAAAATCAATACTTTTAGAGTGGCAATATAGTGGCACATCTAGTTGCATGAATGGGAATCATAGTTGACAAATAGTTGCAAATGCCATATCTAATGTGCGGTGGAAATGTATACATGTGGCATGATCATATGTGTCAACAATTGTACATTAATTGCAGCAGAGTTGTTGATTGGGTGTTACATTTACATTTGTTGTAATGTAATTACCACATGTAACTAAAATGCAACTTGCCAAAAATTGAACAATGTGATTTGACTTCTTTCGTATGTACAATGTGTACATTATATCATATAGGTGTCCCATTTGAAACTAAGTTGTAACTATAGTACAACTCCTTGATTTTCTAAAGTGGGATTATATTTACTAATTGTTCATATTTCCATGCTTTAATTGTGATGTAATCATATATTAGTTGTTTTAGAGCTCTAGTTGTAGTTGGTGTAGTTTTGGTTGACAAATTTTTTCATAATGGTATTATTTGAAATTGTCATCATTTTTCAATAATGAAACATACACTTTTACAAATTCATATTTATTAAAATTCTAGTAACAAAAAAAAAGTAATTTACTACGGCAATTTTTATCATTTTTCAAACAAGTCGCAAAAAATATCATTCAAAAAATCATTTGTATGAAAAAATCATTTTGGGGTGGAAAATAACACATTATAGTCATAATATAAAGAATGTTTGTGGCTCCTTTAAGTGCCTTATGACCACTACGGACATGTTAGGTTGAAAATTTATAGCCAAGGAAACCAAAACTTTACCTCACATGTATGTGTCATGAGTTGCAACTTTTTATGTGCAAAAAATAACATTATCTTGTAGTAAAATTAGAGTGTCAACCACAAATCATAACACCTCACTAAACATCCATATTGACTTTGATGGATTAGTATGAATCTATGAGCAAGGCATTGAAGTTATAACAACATGTTCCAAAGTGAGGGATGTACTTGTCTTGGAAGTATTGCGAATATTAAATGCACAAACAAGGGAATGTAGCTAGTTCCCCCGGCAAGACAAATTAGTTGCAACAAGTTTGTCAAATTCATGGTGTGCCTTGGGCCTTATTATACAAAGCAAGTTGTTGAGGAGATAGTGTTTATGAAGGGGGCATATGAATGTGACAATCACAAGGATTGAAAAAAACATGCAATTATGTGACATTGCAAAAGGTACCTCACCTAATTCATATGAAGCAACACGGGAATGTTGTATTGCTAAGCTCCAATAGGAGTTAGTTAAAGTAAAAGTCGTTGATGCAGTTGAAGCTTTGTAAGTTGTAATTTGTCCCTTGTTTTGGAACATTTGTCTTCGCATATTGATTGCTATGTCAGATCTTGTTTTCACAACCAACTTGTTGTTCACCTAAAGAGACAAATCCAAAGACGTTAAATGAGCAAAAAACTTGCGCAAAACTATTGCACCTTATTCATGAATCATTAAGTTTTATACGATTAAAAGCTTTGTGACAATCTTTTCATGATTTGTGAAAATTATACAATGATTTTTTCATTATTCCTTTGAACGAACCTAAACACAATGGTGGTCATTTCATTATTTGCCTAAACAACATTGATGATGCTTCATGAAAAAAATGGGAATGTAGATGGTGAAATTCTAATGACAAATAATTGGAACTAATATATGAAGGATTTAAAAAAATCCTTCATATGGTTGTCCATGGACCATTTCAAAAATAACTATCTCATTTTCAAGCCTAACTACTTCATTTTTAAAAAATAATTGCTTTCTTTTCCCATTAACTTTCTTAATAACTATCTCTCATTTTTACTAGTAACTATCTCCATTTTATAATTACTTTATTTTTTTCCTTTATCCATTAACATGAATATGAAAAGACAAATTAACATATGTCTTTTCATGTTTATGAAATGTATATTATTTAAATTAAACTAAACATTGACATATATAATGATGAATTATTGAAAGCCATATGAAAATGCAAGAAAAGAAATTTAATTGATTATCATTAGTAGTGCTCAACAACATGGAGCTCAAATTTGATAATACCCACATTTAACAAGCAAGAAAACAAATTGTTAACCATCTTACAATATACATTCACATGATAGTTCATATGAAAATTTTCAACTATCTATTTACAAGTTCCTTAGCAAGTTTAATTGTTTTCGGGCTTGTTTCAAATATATTGAAATTATAATCTTCATAAATCTCACCATGTATAAGATTAGCTTTAGATGGAGATAAAGGGTGCAAGTGATGATGGCAAATTAAGAAACAATAATAACAAAATTTTACAAATCATACTCCTAAACAATCTCCACATTTTGACCACAACCAATGAAAGAAGACACAATATGAAGACCTTTACATCTTGGGTCCAACATCAATGAAAACACATTATGTGCATTCCTTTCCTCATACACAATTAAAAACAAAAGGAAAGAATCAAACACAAAACGAACTTCCTTTTTGATATGAGAGGTAAAAAGTGTTAATTTTATGTTTATTTTTTAATCATTATCCACAATTTCAACCAAAGGTGGGTATTCACTTATTCTTTCAATTTCAAACTTATTGATATATGCCAAAATGAAAAGCATCATTTAATGACCAATGATCACAAAATTGATTCAACAAAGCAAACAAACACAATAGCCCACAATAATTTGAGACATATGTCATGTCAAAGGAGGAAGAACACATCCAAAAATCATGGCATTAGTCTACATCTTGTAGCATTGAACAATAATTCCCTAAATTACAAAGCCTCTTGAAACATGATGACGTATCTAACATCATTTTAAAAGCCATGTTGGGAGCTTTGGGTCCAAGTGTTAGTTCTTAGACCTACAAGTGTCAACAACTTTGTTACAATCAAAAGAGGAACACATGCAAAGTTTGAACTAATCAAATTGGGTCCAATTTGTCTAGTAGGAGCCACTTTGACCATAGATTTCACTGACCTTCAAACCAAAATATTCTATAGAATATATTTAAAATCATGATTTACAAATTGACTTTTAAATTGTTTTAATCCTTATGACCTAAAAAGATGTTGCATAATACTATAATGTAAAGATGTACATACAATTCTTTTCATAAAAATAATTTTTTTTTTCACATCATTTGAAATTTTCAAAAAGTTTTTAAACATCAAACAACATTGGTTGAATTGTTTCTTAAATGTTTTTGCGTAATAAAGATTCATTGGACTCATTTCAAAATTTGCCAAATTAACTCACAATATCTTATACAAGTTCATTCAAAACTTTCAATGTCAATTTAGATCATCATTTATCACAATGAAAAATAAGCAATAGTGATGCACAAAATGATTCTTGTTAGTCAAATTTGACCCATTGTCAACTACATTCTAGAAGTGGTGAATAAGAAAAAATAATGTAAGTGTAAAACTTTTCCAAATAAAAAGTTTGGGCTTGCCGACATTTTCAATTTGATCCATTAAGCATCAAACAAAAAAAAACATGATGTGCATTATTTTGCCATAAGAAAAAAAATTCAAATTTTGAGAATGTGCACATATGCTAGACTTTCGAGCATTTGAAGGTGATTGATAAAAGGTTTTTGCCCTATTCAAAGCTCAAATGGGGTCTTCCCACCATGGACTTGTGACCTAAATTTGTTGAAAAAATATGATGTAATCTTAATTGCCTTTACCCAATTGTAGATGCATTCAACTAAAGCTTGGTTTTAACATTTCATCATATCATCCTACTATAGTGAGTGTGGTGCTATGAGCTAGTATCAAATGCATGTGCGGTCAAGATATTGGGTAAATTCATTATTCAAATACTCCTTGCTCATGTCAACCATAGTCAATCCCATCAACTACAAATGACAAACAAGTTATTTTTGTGATTGTTATGTGAATTGTTGAGCTTATGTACTAATTTGTAGTTGTAAAACTATCTATTTATTATTAAGGTGTACATTTGGATGAAAAGATGGATTAAAAATGAACTTTTGTCATTCAATTTGGTCACATCCAACAAGAAATGATAAGTAGGTGACAATTAATAGGTTTGGGGTTGGTAATAGGTAAACATGTAGGTAATATGTAAATAGATAGGCAGGTAAGTTGGTAGGTACATAAAGGTAGATTTAAGGTCAATAATGGGTAAGTATGTAACTAATAGGCTAAGCTAGGTAGGTAGATTAGGTTGGTACAAGCTATAATTAGGGTGATGTGGTGGATGCCATCCTAGAAGGAATATGCTGAAAATGGCTATCCTTATGGTATACATCAAATTTGTGGATTCCATACATAAAATTACTTTAAACACAAAAAGGAATCATGTCTTTCTTCAATACCATACTAGCTTTCCAGGTTTGGCAATCAAGTGCCAAATAATTATTTTATTTTTCAAAATCCACTTCAACACTAAAAACAATAACTTATAGAATTTTGACATTAATAATTATAGGGCAGTTTCTACGGTAGGTTCTCTAGACTTGAACCTCTAACACAAGGAGACCTTTCACACCATTTTTTACCACTTTAAAAAAAAGGGGGGGCCAAATATAATGTTCCACCAAATTATAGTATAGAAAAATGTTGTCAATTTTGGATACCTACTCTCAATGGTGGGTTGGCTTGAACTTTGAAGCAAAAATTAACACTAAAATTTCTAGCAGCCATACCATTTGATTATCAAGGAAGAACGAGAAGGAAAACTCCAGAAATTTCTTATTTGACAACCCCAATCTCTTTTGCAGAGACAGATGATTAAGCATTATAATCCACAAATGATTTATCATCAGAATCTTAATTACTTGGAACATCAATCTTCTAAAGTTTCTGTGACTTGATAATAATGCAAACATGTAGAGAAAACGAATAATTACAGACTAAATCAGAATATAATCTGCTCTTAAATCTGCAGCAACAAACTAGTTACATAATTGCTGGAAGTTGTATATATCAGCCTTTCTTTTATTGGCGAAAGTTCGCCAAAAAGTTTAAGAATATCACATTGAAAATTTGAAAATGATGTGATTCTGGAGGTTGTCAATCAACAGAAATGAGGGGGAAGAAAAGTTTAAATCGCCAATTCTTTACATTTGGTTTGGTGTTGAGTATGTAGCCAAATATACACACTTCCTATGCATGATGGCCACTTTGGCTGCAAACAAAAATTTCTTAAAAAAACACTATATATAGCCTGTCAGGACTTAGGAGGTTAGCATTATCAAAGCACTGGTCAATGATGAGAGAGAGAGAGCTCACAATCATTATTAATTCGCAGCTAGAGTTCTATTAAGAGATTATAAATGCACAAAATCATCAACAGCTAGCTACATAGTAAATTAATGATATATGGTCGTATGTAGTTTCAATTGCCGTGCTGCAGAAATTCAAGTTTTACTTGAATGTCGTGCGGAAAAAATAAAAATTGGACGTTAAGTTTATTTAATCACTGTGATAATCTTAATAGTATTGCAGCTTCAGAATAATCAGTCACTAATATCATTATTGCATGCTAAATTATTAGTTGTAACTTTGTAGCAAACAAATGGTATGTTATTGTGCTCTGATCAGTATCTATAATCATATACCCTGCAACGTTAAATTAGCACGACGTACTGAGTTTGAATCCTGTAACGTTTAAGTACAAACAATAAGCCAAGTGATAAGTAGCTGTGGTAGTAAATATCTGATCACAATATTGAGCAATTATCGAGGAGAGTAGACTTAGTGGCAGAGAGGTTCACTCATTAGAAACTCAAAATTGAAGTCAACCTAGCATCACCATAGCTAAGCTTCTAGATCAGAGAAGCATTGAAATGTTGCAGTAGAATATGATAAGTGAAATTTACTCTGCAATATTGGAGACTAGAGTTATGAAAGGAGGTAACTGAGGTCCACTTTTGCCGAAACTGGGGATGAAATAAGAAGTCAAAATGAAAACAGTACACAGGAGAGACCAAACTACTTTTCTGACCTAAATTGGTTCTCAGGGGAGTTTTTTATCCCCAATTTCATTTGTCTTCTTCCGTGGACCTTAACCTCTGTTCATATTCTTCCTCAAATCAAAGCCTTTGTCGGAATGTGTTGCTGCAAATCATCTGGACTCATACTCATTTTCATGAAACAATACCCTGTTTCATTCACTTCACTGACACACTCAAATTGGGTATGAAACAGAGAGTAGAGGGTCAAACTAGGGCTCAAAGACAGCGTGACTTTGTGGATAACTCTATTATACTCTTGAGCTTTACTACAAACTAGAAAGAGTTTGGTGACCAGATCCCTCTTGTTATGCATCTCATAAAGATCTGACACAATGACCTGCCAGACAAACAAGAGTTTCATTTGCTACTGAAAATTGCTGCCTCTACAGAAATGCATCACATCTGAGGACTTTGAAAGCATCCATGGTTTGAGAATTAGTCCAAAATTGAAAGGCAGTTCTATATGTACAATCTCAACTCATACACAGCACTCAAATCCATCTGATATATTCGAGAGCATATGAACAGTATACAATGCTGCAGTATATCACAAGAAATGAAGTGTACACTTCATAATAATTGGATTTCTCAAACAATTGGCCTTGTTTGTTTTGGACTTTGCACACAGGTTGAGCTCCTTGGCAGTCTTGGATCAAGAGAAAGGTCAGTCAGCATTTTCAAAGACCCCCACAATCAAGATGTTCTGAGTGGAGGCAAACATCATCAGCTAAATGGTGTCAAATTTCACTGTAGCACCTGGGAACTCTGACCCAACTCTTTACACTAAGGCAGATCTCAATTCAGGTGAGCACTTGAGGATAATATCATACATAATGCACATGTTGAAATGAGAACTGATCAAACACTTATCAGATGATTTCAATAACAAGATCTCTCTATTCTGAAATGAACCTTTGTTCATCAATGCTTAAATCCTCATGGTAAGAGGTCTAGACATGCTCCAGCCCTCCTAAAATCATGCTTGCTCAATTGATGGTACTCTGTGAGCTACTTGCATTTGCAAACGGAATGATCCAAATGCTCATTCAGTATAAGAACATTAGGCCTCTTCCAACTATGTATGTGCCTGAAGACAACCAAGTATATGAATGCAGCCTGTGCCAGAAGAGATCTCTAAATCCATAAAGTTGATCATAGCCCTGTTTCTATTGAGTTTCAGCTGTGAAGTGTGGTAAACAAAGTGACCTGCAAGAACTAGAATGTCACAGTTGTTTAATTAGCATGCAATCATATCAAAGTGCATTCCAAGAAGATACCGCAAAAAGAGGTCGATTTTTCCAACCCAGCAATAGACACCCATCATCCTCAACAAGGTGATAGCCCTCTGATGGATAGTGAAGTCTCAGGAGAAGTCTGGCTTGAGAGAGAGCAAATTCACTAGTTGAAAGTAAATGAAAGCCTGCTGTCTCCATAAAAATCCGCCACTGATGGAACTTTTGGTACCGCATGATGTGTTCAGACTCCTCACATCCCACAATGTTGGCAATTTCTTTCCAAAACCATAGTTGTTCTACTCTAATCCTTTCTGAACTTGAGGGAGGTAGTGTGGCATCAAGTGAGTCGAAAAGAGTGGAGTAATGGTTGAGTGCATCAGCAAATCGATCTAGAAAGATTGGTTGGTTGCTGCTCATCTCTCTCTCAGCAAGGCTCACCACTCTGGGGTTAAGAGAGTACAACATGCCCAAGAAAGATTCCAATGCCACAGGTGCTTCCTCCAGCAGCCCATGGAGCTGCAGCATGCAATTGACTGCAAGAGCCTCCCCAGTCCTCAACTGTAGCATACTGGGCTTCAAGGAATCTAGATTTTGAATGAGTGGGATGAACTCAAATGGAAGATTAATAGATTGAGCAAAGTCAGCAAGACGTCTGCTTGTCATCTCAAGAATTTGCCTATCTTTCCCTATGCCCGTAATACGAAGCTGTGGAAGGCCTGGCCCCTGATCTGCTCGCAAGTCTGCAAGGGCTTGCATGAATGGTGGCCATTGCAGTCCGTGCACTATGTCCAAGTCCACAATATGGACATAGCACTCACCTGCAAGAGCCTCTAGCAATGCTTGGTTGGCTGTCAGATGTGCAAATCGGATGAATGGAGTCACTTGGTTCAGTGCCAAGTTTGCAGCCAGCACCTCATCACTTCCAGGTGGGTGGATCAGCCCCAATGGCAAACTGACCTGCAGGCACCAAATCACACATCTCTGAGCAACTCTTCGATGTTCCATGTCCTAAATAATAAAAGAACTCAGTTTCACTGGAACTGGGTGCAACCTGTCTAAATTCAGAATCCAAAGGTGGTAAGCACATCGGGAGGATCTCCAAAGGATCTGCAATATCTCCAGGAAGCCCATACCATCAGAGCGACTCATAAATATGTTTCAGCTCTAAACATGGGAGCAGATCCTGTAGTGAGTGCCTACAAAGTCAGCTCAAGAGACCTAACCTGTGTGCCTGTAGCTCTTGAAATACGTGTGGCAAGAGCTGCAGTGAAGTAAGAAGAAACACGTTCAAATGAGTCTCCAGGTGCAGTTAATCGTGTGCCTAACACACCAAGAAGTTGTTGAGCTTTTCCCCAGTCATTCTGTGAAACTGCCTGTGCACACTCAAAGAGCAGATCTCTCAATTGCACTAGTGCACCTGAGGGAGAGTGATCAATGTGACTGTGTATCTGTTCAACGCTGGGCCAATCAGATGGACCATGCTCTGCTGGCTCACTAGGGGCTGGCACATGTGAATCAACGGAGCCAAGCATCTCATGGAGGGCAGCAGGCAACTGGAGTTGGAACTGCAAGAGGCTGGGATTGCTAAGGATACACAACTGCGATAGTGATTGCATCCCACAGGCCTTAAAGCTCTCCTCCCTTCCAGTCTCAACAAAGGGGACATTGGCAGATGATTGCTTCCTCTTCTGTTCCTCAAAGCCTTTTCCACTGCCTTTTTGCACACATTTGAACAAATTTACACCATACACAGGCAGAAGATAGATATAGCTCCTAGTTGACCATGAGTGAACTTTGTTGACTTGTGGTCAACCAACTGGATGCCTGGTGGATGCACCTATATCTATCTCATAATTATGATGTTGGTAATGCCATATAAACTTTCATCAGCACTTGGTACTGTTGTAATGCTTGATATTCTCTAATTTGAGCAATGCTTTAAACTGAACAAGCACCCTCACAATCAAGAAATATTGAACATTGAGATGTAAGCCTGGATTGAACTTGCATTGTGCAAAACCCACCAGAAGCATAGGCCAAGGGGGCTTGGTTTCTTCAGATTGAGCTCAAAGTGTTCACAACAGCACATCTCTCCCTTAGAATGCTCCCAGGGCAATGGAAGCTGCCATCTGTAGCCACAAAAGTGAAATGAATCTTTCTGCTTGTCTGATGATAGCACACATGCATGAACAGAAATTTTGAGAAGGCTAATCAAAACAACAGGATACTGATGAGGTTCGTCATGAAAGGCAGGTATATTCACAGAATCAGACAAGGCCATTTGCTCAAGCATTCAAAACCCAATCTTCCACAACATAATCTCCTTCTATACAAAGAAAGGGTTTGGTGAAAAAAATTACTCACCTTCTACAGAGAGAGCAACAGGAGAAAGGTCCGAAATTTCAACCTCAATGCTCAGATATTCAACAACAGGATGGCATCTCTGATGTTGAACAACCCATACTTCAATAACCTGCTATTGGTTGGAAAATCTTTGATTCTAACAAGCACCATATTCAAGAATATGCATAAAATGTTCAAGAAAGTTGCCTCAAGGCTCACACTCCTGTAGTACTATCATGTGCATTTAAGAGATCCTTATCCTACAAATAGCTAACAAGCAGGTACAGCTCCACTCCACTCGCTGTTCTACCTCACCCCTGCCAGGGAAAGCACTCCCCTTACCGTACAAAATATATCTCTTGTCACTCAGAGACTGATTTTCACACTGCTTGATTCACAATCCACAGGCATGTCTTGACACCCGAACTCTGATTGGCAAACAAACTTGGTTCACAATCCACAGACAGATATTGTCACCCAAAGACTGATCTGCACACAACTCCTTTCAAAATCCAGAGACATATCTTTTCACCCAAACACTGATTTGCACAAAACTTGATTAACAATCCAGAGACATATCTTTCTCACCCAAAGACTGATTTGCACGAAAGCTTGATTCACAATATTGTCACCCAAAGACTGCTTTATACAGACAAACTTGATTCACAATCCAGAGACATACATATCTTGTCACTCAAAGACTGATTTGTACACAAAAATGATTCACAAGATCCACAGGCAAACCTTTTTATCACCCAAATACTGACTTGCAACACAAACTTGATTCACAACTCCAGATGCAAGTCAGAAGAAAGGCAGTATCTTCAAAGAAACCAACCACCACACAAATTTGTCAAAACCCTAACCTCCTCAGGAAAAGAAATTGAAGTGTACCCAGGAAAACCGAAATTGGGGTTTTCTGTTTCCAGATTGACATGGAGCACCTACTAAGAAAGCCTACAAGATTGCGAAATATCCATTCATTGTTCGACGAAGAACAACAACAAAAAGGCATTGATCGACACTTAGGTTTTATCTACTAAATCAACGTATGCCAGAATCTGACACATGTACAGTCCCCGGGACCCACACAGAAAAGTCTATTTCATCAATTCCAACTACCAGTTCCAGATTTGCAGCTCAAGATTTATACCTACTCACTCCTACTTCCGAGGAAAAGAAACCCATCAACAGATCACCGGAGTACAACGGCCAGTGACATTTTTTTTGGCGAAATTTTGCCAAAACGCGAGTCCAGATTTGGGGCCGCAACAGCCCCACTATAAAATTAGGGTCGCAATCTTTGTCCAAGTCGTCTAAGCCTACTATAGTCCAAGTGGTAACATCGTCACCATTTTGAAGGCCAAAACCCCAGCAGCATTGCCACTTTCTTTTCCCCTTCAGCCGCTAGTTTGCCTATGAGTGTGAGCTTCCCTCTTGAGCTTTTGGCCATAGCTGCTTCTACCCTTTGAGGACAAGCCATCATCAACATGTGATCTATGCACACCTAAAATTCCCTAGCACTTTACGTGCAAAGAGATTTTGCATGTACATAAGGATTTTGCATAGTAAGGTTACATATGTTAGGTGCTTATGATTAGTTATATAATCAAGTTTAAATTGATTATGCTTAATTTAGTTGAGTTAGACTAATCTAGTTTAGATATGGTGTATCATTCAATGTTTTATTTCTTATGTGATATATGTACGATGATAGCGATAGTTGTAAACGCTCATGTAATACATGACACATTATTAGTGAGGGAATTGTAGTGTTGTTTTTGATAGTTGAATAAATTTTGAGAGCTTATAGTTTAAGGTTGAGACTTGTGGATTATAAGGTGTTGGGAATTGGATGCAATTTGGATGTTTGGGGAGATATGGCCTATGAGATTGCAATGTGGACTAATGAGGAAGGGATTAAATTTCAAATCGTTGTTCACAATTAAGTTTCAATGGAAATAAAAGTTTTTTTTGTTGTGTAGCTACAAACTGGCACAATGCACATTGAGTCTTCATGACTATAAGTTTACAACCTTCAAACCAATGTGCAAGTAATGTTTAATTTCACCACTTGGGGTTTCAAGTTTTCAATTTTTCAATTCTTGTAATTTGGTTGTTTTGTTGCCAATTTTCAAAAACAATAATTCAAAAAGCTATCATTTATAATTTGATTGTTTTATCAATGATCACGATTCATCATTGTCCAAAGAATTGAAACCCAAGATAATTGAAGAGATGGGATGTAAAAGTCAAGTTTTAGGACACAATGGAACACGAGGTCAATCTTAGAGTTAGAAGTTGGAGCTAGGTGGCTAGGGGCCAAGGGACAAATTTTTATTCATGATAATGCACCTTAGAAACTCCTAATGCAAAATTTCCAACTATTTGACATTAATATTTTTTTATGTAACTTTTTGTGATTTAATTATGGTTTTTACTTTCCATTCTTGGACCTTTCTCTTTGTTTTCTTCATTGTGGCATTTTATTTTCTTGATCTTCATCGGGTTATTTTGCAACTTAAAGCCACCATGGTCATGTTTTGTTAATCCCAAAAACTTCATATTCAAGCCAATGTACCTTATTTTTTCACCCCCTTTAAGTGAGGATGCTCCATCCTCTTCCTAATCACCCCTTACTATATTGTGTTATTTGATGAAAGCCCACCCATTGTTTTTTATGAATATCTAGCATAAAAAAATCCTAATAAGAAGTTGTATGAAGGAGCAAGAAAATTTCAAAATACTTGGAGTACCAAGCTATCATGGGCCAAATTTATAATTGATGACGAAAGTTTAATGCATCAAGTCAAAGGTTATATTTGCACTTCTAGATGGAAGGAAAAGCTAAATTCCTAGCTCCAAAACTAGATTGCTTACTAAAACATGTTGGCTATTGGAAATACAAAGTACTCATGCTTGAAATCGATGTTAGTTTTTATGATGTCAACAAAGATTTTATACATGCCAAGAATGAACATGCTTTCACTATTCATGACCACCTCTTTGTCCTAGATTTTCTTTTGGTTAATGTGTCCATTGACCACAAGTGGAAATATGTGTAATTTGTTATTATTTATGAACTTCTTACTCACGGTTGTTCAATGATTAGTTTCAAAAATTTGAAGCCCTTATTCTAATTGTTGAAAGTCAAAAGTTTTTCCATTAAGTGGTTTGATTCTTTAGGTTGGGGCATGGAAAAAATCATGCATTATGTGTTGTTAAATGCTACAAAAGTCACATTTACAACTATTGTTTTCATACCAATCAATGCAAACAAGGTAAAATCAATTGACAATAGCTAATGGCTTTCAATCCACATCTATGTGATCCAAAGTCCAAGGAGGATCCACATCCTTTTTTGTGTTGACCAAATTAATGTTTCTTCCACATCCAACAACATTTTTGCTTTGATGTTTAAGTGTTTGCTAGAATCTAATGGTCTAGGGTTCGAGGAATTGGGAAGAAAGCTTGTCAGCATGGGTTGTGATGGTTCAAGTGTGTTCAAGGTTATTGAATTGGTACGATCTAACAATTCAAAGAAAAGATAACCTCATTATTGAATGGGGTTCATTGTTTTGCCCATAAGACTAATCATGTGATGGTCATTCATTAGACCAAAACCAAATGCATTGGCTAGTAGGAAGTTTGCAAATTTTGTATGTTTTTTTTGTTCACAACCCAAAAAAGTTTGTGGAGTTTCAAAAGCTTGTTGATTTATTGAACATGAAAGTAAACAAGCTTTTTAGGAATGTGAAAATGAGGTGGATCTCCATACTATCTTCAACAAAACAAATATACATAAAATATCTCCCTTTGATTTTGAAAATGCATATTAATAGTGCCAAAAATGACAATGTTTTGAAAATTTTGAATGTTTTATGTGACATTGATTCATTCATGGGCTCCCTTGTATCCTTCCTTTGTTTTTAAAGAAATGAATATGTTGACCAAAATTGCACAAAACAAAAATATATTTATTTGTGATTTTGTGGACTTTGTAAAATTGGCCCAATATGAGTTGTATAGGTTTGGTTTGGTTTGGTTAGGTTAAGCTTAAAAATTCAACTTTTGAATATTATAATTATATCAAAGTTGACCAATCACACCTTCATTACAAAAAATCAAGGTTTTTCAACTGGTTTAATTTGACCAAAATGTTTGCATTGATTAATGGGGATGTTCATTTGACTAGAATATGGGGCATAAAAGACACATGGTATCTTTGATTCACTATTATGATTAAGATGGCCTTTTTTTATATTAAGTTTCATATTGTAATTTCATCCAAAGGGACAAACAAAAAAAATGGTTTATCAAAATGACCATGGATTCATCAAATTGGTCACATTGATTTGACATTTTGTCAAATTAGTCATACTAATTTAGTCAATTAACCTATTTGTTAGGCTTGGATTACTTTTTGAGCTATTATAACCTATTGTAAATATTTACTTTAGGATATCCTAAACTACTAAGATGGTAGGGTATAATAACCTAAAATTTCTTAAAAACCTATAATAAAATATCTTATAATAACTTAAGATATGATAACAAAAAATAATTAAAATAGATTTGAATATCTAGTAACTAGGAATAATTTCAAATAGAATAGCTTGTAGTAATTTAAATTAATTTTGAATAGCTTGAATAGTTTAGGGGTAAAATACAATATATTTACCCACAATGGAATAATATAAATTAATCTAAGATGAAATAACTTAAAATATCGTAAATAACCTAGGGTTAAATAATATAAAATAGCATAAGGTTAAATAACCAAAAATAACTTAAAGTAGAATATCCAAAAATAATTTAAAATAAAATAGTCAATAATAACATTACATAGCTTAAGGTTGTAATAACTTAAAATAATCAATAATACTTTAGGGTAGAATAACCATAAGTAATTTAAGGTACAATAACTTAGGATGTCCTAGGATAAAATGGCTTAAAATAATTTAAAATGTCATAAGATAAAATAGTCAAGGATAAATCAGAATTAAATACTTTTAAATAATCTAGAATATAATACATAAAAATAACCAAAGGTGGAATAACTATAAATTTTTAAGAATGGCCAAAGGAAAATAACTTAAAATAATATAGCCTAGAATAATCAAGAATAACCTAGGATAAAATAGCATAAAAATAACTTGAGAATAGCTTGGAATAATTGAAAATAGCTTAGGATGGAATAGATAGCCAAATTTAATCTATGGTTAAATAACTTAAACTAATTTAGGGTAAAAAAAAAATAGAATAACATAAGGTAACCTAGCTTAAAATAGTCTAAGTATAACTTAAAACATTAGAAGAAATGTTATCCATTCTAATCATATTTTTGCAACTACTATGTGACTGGTGTCCAAACCAACTTATTTTACAACTAGTAGTGTGTTAATCCTATGTGTCCATGTAATTACAACTTGTAATCACAAATGCAGTTATAAGAATGGTTAAACTAAATTATAGTTGTAGATGTGACTACAACTTATGACTAATATGATTTTCAATGAAAATGTAGATGAAAAGTGAATAATGTCATCCAATTTTGATTACATTGCCAATGGATGATAACATAGTTATTTGGCAACTACAATGAAGTTTTTACAAATGTAATAATATATTCTACCACATGTACAAAGAAACATAGACCACACATGGCAAACTTTATTGTTTCAATTACATTATTATCCCTTCAATGTACCCATCCATGGGTCTTCCATGAAGTAATATTTATAGCTAATAGGTTGCTAGAAAAACTATTATAACCTATTTGGTAAACTAAACTAAGTAAGCTTAAAATAAATTATGCTAAACTAAGTAAGTTTATGTACATTGGTAGCTTAGCCTAACTTGCATACTTAATTAATTGGCCTAGGTTATCTATAGGTAGTAATAGGCTATTTTATTAGGTGTAGCTAAAAGGCTAGGCTACGAAGGTTAGACCTAGTTAGGTTAGGTAAGCTAGGTTGGTAGGCAAGGTCACTAAATGATTAGTAGATTAAATAGTAGGTAGGTTAATTAATTTATTGTCTGAATATGTGATCATGTTTTCACATTAATTAATTAATTATGCACTTAATCAACTAATTACCAATAAATTAAATACTAGGCTAGTAGTATGTATTAAGTGGGAAAGGTCCTAGTAGGTAGTAGGTAGGTAGGTTATAAGTTAAGCAAAAGGTATTTTATTTTGTGGATATGTCATATTGCTTTTGTACTAATTGATTAATTAATTAGCTATGTTAAACAATTAATTTATTGAATGTAAACTAGGTAATCAACTTATTAGGTAGGCTAAGTAGTAGATAGTAAGTATCTAGCCTAAGTAATATGTGATAAGTAGGATAGGTAGTACTAAATAATAGGTAGGTTAACTTGTAAATATTTTATCATGTGGGTAGATGTTATTTATAATAATTTTTAAAAATTAGGTAGGTTAGGTAATTAATTTATTAAATGTAAGATAATTAGTAGATAGTAGGTATGTAGCCTAGGTAATATGTAGTAAGGAGAGGTTGTAGGTAGTAAGTAGTGAAATTAAGTTGTAATTAGTAATTTTCGATAGGTAGTAAATAGTTAGGGAAAATAATAAATATTTTATTGTGTGCATATATGAAAATGTTTTTGCATGGGACAAAAGACATGAGAGTGTTGTAGTGTTTCCGTTTCATTATAATTTATCCCATGTCCTTTGTTTACAACTTCAAATTTTTAAATTATATAACTAGGTGAAAAAATGGATTAAATTCATGGTATGCATTATAAAAGTAGTGCATGTGTCATTTGACATGAACTAATCAAAAGGCTTGTCCCCAACAAAATATATAAGATCTTATTTACTTACTTAGCCTATGTTAGCTGGTAACATATTTTACCTTAACTTAAGTTAGAATAAGTTGCCTTTTATAATTCAACCTAGGATAGATTATAATTGATCAATTATAATATATAATTTAACATATTAGTATTATTATTATTTAATAGTTTAAATATATAAATATAATTATTGTAATTATAATATATCATTTTTTGAACAAATGAAAAATTGTCGCATATTTTATGGCCATTGGCTTTTTAAATTACCACATGGTTAAATCTAAACCACCCATCAATGGCACATGTGGTAGCATGTGACTATCCCAAATGTAGTCACAAATTGGGGTTTCACATCATATTAAAAATCATCCATGGTAATGGATGAAAAATGTTGGCCTAATCATAAGGTTTGTGACTACATTTTCAACTTCATGGCCATGTCATGTCTTTTGCAACTAATTGTCTTATGTGATTTGTCCAACTAAGTTGCATTTAATTGCATGTGTCCATTACAAAGTTATAAATAAATTGCAAATTTAGTTGTTGATTTTCAAATGAAATTATCTAAAAATAATCTAAAAATAACCTAAAATGATCTAAAGTAATTTAAGGTAGTTAAATGGTTATGTTAAACCACATTGGCAAGAAAGGAAAAAATGTTCATAATGATGAAATGAAAAAAATTATCACTTACTAAAAAAATGGTGCAATGGTCAATGGTTTCGATTTTTACTATGAAAATGAAGGGTTCAAATCCTCACAATTGTATCTTATTTGAATGTGTTTAACTATCCTAAAAGTTTAAGTAAAGTAGGTAAATAGTTTGTAAATAAAAATTTTATATTAAATTTTTGAATAATTAAAATCTATAGATTTTTTTTAAGTTGTTCAAATATTGTTGTTTCATTTGATTAATAATTTAAAAAATTTGGTCAAGTTGGATAAGGGGCAAAAAGACCACATAGGGGGTCAATTGATTCATTTTTCCAATTGAAAATATCATGATTTCATATAGTGCCTTCCCATGAATTGGATTTTAGACCTAATTGTTGAGAAGATGTTAAGGATCTTGTGTTTTTATTTGTTGGAAGTAAATACCTTATCTATTAATGCCATGTTGATGGTGTTGGAGGTTTTTATTTGTCACCAAAAATGTTTTCAAGGAGGCTATGACCAAGGTGAAGAATGAATGTGAAGGGGCAACTTGGGGCCTTGTATCTAAATTATAACAAAGTTTTTTAGAACATCAAGTTATGATTGCCTTGGTTGTTATTTGCAATTATAGACTAAAAATCCTACTTAAACATAAGAAAATTTCACTATGAGAAATTGTGTATACTTGACTATTAATTTGAATAAATAAGTGTAATTCATATAATTAATTTAAATGTGAAACTAAAGGCAATGTATATATTATATTAAAAATTCAATTTGGGTGTACATATGGATATGCCTATTTATATTTTCATGTTTTTACCCAAATTCATATTTAGCTTTTAATGTTTAATAATGAATTTCTCTCAATAAATTATTAGTTATTAGATTAATTAATATTTAATTTAAATAATTATTATGAATTGATTACTTAATTGACTATTTAACCATTAATACAAATTAAAAATCAATTTGATTCAAATAATTAGTTTTTTGTCAGGTAATTGAAATAATTAATAACATTTTTTAAATTAGATAATAAATGATTAATTATATGAATTTAGATAATTAATCATCTAATAATAAATTATTTGAAATAAATAAATAAATTACTTTAATTAATTAACTAAAAAAAGATGAACTAAACTAATAAATTTAAATAATTAACTCACTAGTTAATTAATTCACATATATAAGTATCAAACAATATTAATTTAATTGTATGATTTACATAATGAAAAAAAAAAAAACACAATGCACATAGGAAAATGTTTATATAGTTTCAATTCAATTTAACTAAAAAACAACAAAACATTTAACCCATATGTTTTGTCTTGGAATCCCATGTCACAAACTACATAAAGAAAGTGTCTTCTTTTATGTTCTCATATTAAAATATACATGCCATTTTGGGATGAGCTTAAAAAAACATAACCTTAAAGGCAAAACATAAATAAAATAAAATGTGTACATGATTATTTTTTAATTCACCTCGTCTTGCACTTTCCTAGAAAAATATGACCTACTTATGTAAATAAGTAGGTCATATTTTTCTACCTACTTATGGCTAGGTACCAACCTACCTATATATATATATATATATATCAATATTCAATTAATATGCCATGTGGCAAAAAAAATTGGTGCAACATGTCATAATCTTGGACCATCATCAACAATCATAATAAATAATGGAGATCAATATTTCAAAAAGAAAATAAATTTTAAATCCAAAAATCTTCATAGTGCCATCTGTCAAATTTAATGAATGGATGCAAATTAGTAACATTAGCATAATGTTATGGTTGTAGTTGCAATGGAGTTGCATACTAATTGAAAATGAGTTGTTTCAACAGAAGTTGTAATGAATTGCACCATATATATGATGAGTTGCAAGGCCAATTGCAAAACACCCATTTTTTTCATAGCGTTTTTGTGCCCTTCACAAGTTTGGTGATTGTGGCAAATTTGTACATGCCTTACCATTAAGTCACAATTTGGATTTTCATACATTTTCTTTCCAAATCACCATGGTTCACAATTTGAAGCAATTTCTATGAAGACAATGAACTAAACTTGGTCACTAGGCTTCGGCATTTGAAGTTTCTAATTATGCCATCTTCAACCATAAGCTTTTAAAATTTTTTGAGTTCGTTGAGATTATTAATCTCCAAGTGCTTGGCTTTGTCAAAGATGAACAAACGTTCAACAATTTAATTTCATAAAAAACAATTTGTAGAATCGCTTGGATTTGTGCATCAAATTTTATAATTAATGTTTTTTGCGTTGTCTAATTTCCTTTACAAAATGTATCATTTCCAAGTGGCAAAGCAAAGTCCATTATTTTGAAAATGCATAGTTGACATCAAGCTTATATTTTTGGACAACAATTTTTTTACGACAAAAAAAGAATATTGCCACAATTTTGATTTGGCTTCAAGTTTGATATTATTTCTTGAATTTTTCAATCTTCTTTTTGTTCTCTTCATTTTCAAACTTGATATACATGGAAAAAGGTCTAATTGGCAAACATTTTGTAATCTAGATTTTACATCGTGTAAGCATATGTTGAACTGCACAAGAAAAAAATAACAATGGCTTCAAGTCAACTCCTAGCCTTTAAGGTTTTTGTGTATTATTATAATCTTCATTTTAAAACTCTCTCTATAATTTTCTTGCAAATTAAACTTTGTTGTGTTTTGTGAAATTATTATGTACAACATTTGAGGCAAATCAAATAATTTGGAATTTAGTCTATTGTCTAACTTGAAGTATAATCCTTGTTGTTGCAATGACATTTATTTAGTCATCGGTTCATTGCATTTTCAATTGAAACTTGATGCAATTTTCTCAAACTATTATTTTGTGCATGTATTATACTTGGTTTGGGTGTAGGTTGGGCCTTCAATTGCAATGGCCGACACCTTTTGGAGTTGCGGTTCAAATCCCCTTCAAGATGGTAAGGTCTAAATAATTTTGATGTGATTATGTCATTGTCCATAGCCTTGAATTTCATTTTAAATTTGTAGATGGTTATGGAATTCCAGGACTTTGCTTAAAGACCTAATGTCATGAACCCATGTTACTACTCATTGAGTTGAAAGGCTTCTCTATTGAATCAAATTTGGCTTTTATTGGTGGTCATCATTTGGTGTTGGGTGAACAAAAGCTACCTAATGGTGTATAATTAAGAGGATATATCAATGTCCTTCTTGGAGAACCTTTTATTGCAAAATCACAAGTTTGCACACATTGCTATTTACACCTAAATAGAAAATGTTCATTTATTGCTAGAATAACTCCACCAATTGTATGGGACTATAATTCAATGAATTATTTTTCCTCTTTTTATCAATTCAATTTCTACATCATTTCATTATTTCCAAGTGATTAGGATATATAAGAAATATCACCACATTGCACTTTTCTCATCAATAGTTAGGTTGTATGAATTAGGATCATGAAGGCCCGATAATGGAGCTTCACAAGTGTATCATTTGTTGGACTAAGTGTTCAAAGTGTTTATTACTTTGAATTCAACTTGGGTTATTTGCTCATGATCTTTGATCTAACTTCCCATTTCCCATCTTGGTAAAAGCTTTATTATTTTGTGTACATGAAAACATGCAATTTGATTGCTATTTAAAGGGGGGTACAGGGGTTCTTGCTAATGGAAGGGTTGCTTACATTGATGAATTTGACAAAATGTGACCAAAAGACCTCATTGTATTTTTGGCACATAATATCTCTTGTAAACAATGTATTGAACTTTCTAATGCAAAGGACTCTTGGAGAAATGGATAAGATATACCACAAAATCATATATTGTTTATATTGATTCAATAGGCTAATCTTTGCAAATTTTGTGTTTGGCCCAAGTTGTTGATGTATTATTCAAAACTAACTTGATTGGATTGAATTGATCATCAACCTATGTTGACATATTAAGTTAATAACTAACTAATGTTTTATGGAGCCTAGGAATGCTACAATTTGAAACCTTCATGACTATTATAAATTCCAAAACTTGAAACAAATTTTGTAGGTACCCAACCTTGGTAATTGTGATAATGTATTTTAAGGCAATAGTTGAAACTCTCCCATTTTATATCAATGAGTCTTTGCAAACGTGAGTCCTATTACACACTTTCGAAAAAAATAACATGATGAGAGGGTTTTATTGGAACTAATTGGTATATAATGGCTATCCATGAAGCAATGGAGTAACAAATAATCTCAAGTGCTAAAGTTAGCATTATCATTATTTTGAACTATGGAACATCTATGTTGGCAACTACAAACCTTCCATCAAGTCACTATGATGATTTCAAGTTGTGATCTATGATACCTATCCCCCTATTTGCTTTAATTCTTTTGTCCATTTTGCATAAACCTCTTTTGTTATGCCTCATGTAGTTGTTCATGGGTTGTGATTAAGACTTGAGACAATTAGGTCAATTCTTGTTGTTTTATTTCACTAGGCCAAATGTTTTGGAATCTTTTGAGTGGTGTTTGTATCTTGGAGATTTCAATGGAATTTTGTCATTTTTAATTTGCTTTGATTTTCATAGTGAAAAAGTACTTGTGATCATCATTCAAATATAATATAATTTTTACTTTATTTGCATTTTTTTAAACTCTAAAGGATAAACAAATGATTAAAAATGACATTTGCAATATATGGCAACATATTTAGGAAATGAATTACATTTTTTTAGAAACCTAAAGAAACAAAAATGGAAAAAATCATGACATTTCTTTTGGTCGTTACAAATTGTAGAACACATTTTCAAAGTGCATGTGAATGTTAATTCTCTAATGAATGATGCAAACTTCAAAGGTACACACTAGGAGGACAACCGGACATTTATAACTATGTTTTCAACTTGTCTTCAACCACAATTTGTAGTTGAAAACAACAAACCAAATCGCAAAACGTTTTTTATAACTGAAATATATTATTTGCAACTAAGAGCATAAGAATCAACAAGTACAATTTGAAAACAACATTTCAATACAAATGTCAACCATGTGTTAACACCACATCAATAGTTACCACCTTAAATCATTTAAATTCCAAAAAACACTTATAACCAGTATAATTAAAGATCATCTTCAATTATAACCCTAAGGTGAATGAACTTCATCCACTGATGTTACATGATGTCATTAATTCTCTAGTTGTAAGTTAGATTATATCACAATTAAGTTAAGCAAAATGTTCAACCAATAATTCAATGATATGTGGCACATTCACATCCATAGGTTAGGCCACATGGCACTTAGGGCAAACCATTTAAACACAAGGCTAGGCTATGCCATATGGCACCTAAACAAACGCGATTTATTCTAGGTTAGGCCATTTAGACATAAAGCTAGGCTAGGCCATGAGACATAGGCTCTAGTAATGGGTTAATTAGATAAATAAGCCACATATAATAGGCTAGACCTAGGCCACTTAACTAGGAAAATCCTATTTCATTTTTTAATTAACTTTTGGGGTTGAACCTTTTTTATTGGTTCATCCCAAATGGCAATTGCATTTTCGCATTTTTTGGGTGTTTTTAAACATGTCTAATAGAATTTTTTATATAGTTTTAAATTTTGAAATGGAAAACAAACAATATGTATATAAACATTTTAATTATAACCTAATTGCAATTTCATCACAACTACTACCTACTAATAGTTCTACCTAACTTAATACCTATTAATTAACCTAAGATATTAAATAATGTAGCCTATGTGCCACTGAGGCTAAGCTTAAACACCTAGGCTTAGACCACCTAAGCCATGTGGCATGGAAGCCTACCTAAATTACTTCTAGACCTAGGTCACACCATGTGGCATTTAAATTAGGCATCGACTTAGGCCACATGGATGATGGTGCCTATGTTAAGTGTAGATCTAGATAGCCTATGTGGTGGTGCCTAGGTTAGGCCATGTGGCATATAACTTAGGCCTATAGTTAAGCCACATGGCACTTAAGCTTAGACCACATAAGGCGCATGGTGTTTAGTCCTAAGCCTAAACCATGGCACATGTCACTTAAGGGTAGGCCTATACCTAAACCTCATTGGACTTAAATTAACCTTAAACCTAGGCCATGTGGCTAAGCTAGGCTAGGTTACTTATATACATCTCAAACCAAGCTATTTAGATAGGTAGTCTATCATAAATGGGTGAAAACATGGTATTTTTTACAAAAAAAGTCAAAAAAATAAAATCAAGTTTAAAAAAAGATAGTTTTTCACAAAAACACAAGAAAGTAGATTCAATTTTAATTCAATTTCATTTTCGAACCATGGTGCTTTCCATTGGGTTTGTATTAAGTTGAATAAAAAATTTCAAAAAAAATGGAATAATAAAAGTCGGGAACAAGTACTTTTGAATTTGACTAACCAATATGGTGCTCAAAAGTATTTTTTCATTTAAAAATTTAATGAAATAGATTTGTGTGAACTTGAAAGATAAAGATCATTGTATATTCGAAAGAAGGAAAATAAATAAATTTTACTTTCTCTTTGGTAGAATATACTTGACACGTATTTGAAACAAATGTTACATTGCAAAAAGCAGGCTTCAAAAGCTACTTACATTTAGAAAATTCTACTTCAAACCTACTTTTACAATGTAAAATTCAAAAATTAATTCATAATAGTGAAGAAGTATCTTTTTTTTCATCATTTAAGTAAAAAAATTAAATGTATAATATTTTATGATGAGTTTTAATCATACTTCTTGTTAACTTGGCAAGTAGACTGCCAAGGTAATTGAATTGTATACTTTACCATGTTTTCACCCAAACCACATACATACATAGGTTAAATATATATAGGTAATGACTTAAGTATGTAAGTTAGGTGTACTAGGTATATAGGTGGCCTAATATAGACCTATGTCTGCCTATGTAATAAATAACATAACCCAGGTATATAAGTAGTTTAAAAAAGTCTTAAATAATATATTTGGATGCAAAGTTGTAAATATGCACAATATTTCATCCATCAAATTTGAACTATTTTGTTCATCCTTGAAACAAAATTATCAAAATAATCAATAGATGATTTATGATGGAACCACGTTACCTTGTAGTTACATGATGACTGATGACATCACATCTTTAGTTGACCTTTTAGTTATAAACCAATTGTGAAATATTTGAATTGTCCACCAAATCAATAGGTGGGTCAACTTATTTGGTAATCACCATTAATTATCTTGATATTTATTTTTTGCAATTGCAACATAGTTGAAAATGACCATGTAATTGAAGAAAAATTGGTTAAAAGAGGACATTTTCTCTCATTGACATCAAATTTTTTTTGCCTTGTTTGAAAATTTGCATGGTGTGCCTTAAGTTTAGGCATAATTTTGGTTAGTTCAAGTTTAATTAATTAAAAAAATTCACCAAAATTTATTCAAAGTTAACTAAGTTTCACTATGAAAAATCATGTCCTTTGCAACTTGTCCTATGTAACTAAAAATTGTCCTTTGCAACTAATTATAGTTAGAAATTAATTCCAAATGACATTTTTAGTTGCATAAGACAAGTTACAAAAGACATGATTTTTCATAGTGTTTTTATTTTTGTAAAAATTTAAACAAAGTTTTAATAAGTTTTAATTGAAACAAAATTTAGCCAAAGTTGAATCAATTTTTAATTGAACCAAGTTTGAATCGATTTTTTATTTAACCAAAGTTGAACCAAATTTGAGTTTTGCCAAGGTTTAATTAGGGTTTAGGCAAATTTTAGTTGAACAAAAATTTAACCAAGGTTTAATCAAGTTTTAGTTGAACAAAGGTTTAGTCATGGTCTAACCAAAATAAAATGGTTTTAATGCACACTTATTTATATGGTCTACAACATAGGTTGCGATTATAAAATATATCCCATGTTTTTTGTCCTCCTTTTCAATTTTGTAAAATATATAAGAAGGTGCATTTCAAACATTGAAAAAACATCAGATTTTTTTTAAAATGTTATTTGGGATCAACCAATCAAAATAGTTTGCCCCAAGAGGTTAAACCAAAAACAAAATAGTAAAACCAACTACCTATTTAACCTACTTACCAACCTACCCTATTACCTACTACATGTTTATTTAAAAGATATTTTAGCCCAAATTCAATGAATATGACATATGGGGAAAATTTTTATTGTGTGACATGTCATGATTTAACACCATCCAAAAATGAACAATTTGTGGATTAATTTTTTTATTTTCCAATAATATCTTCAAAAATTCAATTTGTATGCCATGTGACAAACTTTTATTATGTCACTTGTCATGATTTAAGAGCATGCAAAATGGACAATTTGTAGATTTAAATTTAAATTTTCTAAATTCATCTCTTCCAAAATTCAATTAGTATGTCACACGGCAAAGTTTTATTGTGCCACGTGTTATGAGTTAAAATAATCCAGAATGGATGATGCATAATTTTTTTTCAAAATAATCATAAATGTTGCTAAATGGTAACACATCATTTATTGTTGATGTTGACCAAATTGAATCACATGGTAAATACAAAATAATTCATATAGTCTCCACCAAAGGATGAAATTGTATTTTCTTGATTTATTTCTTCCATCCAAAATTCATGTCATTTACAACTATGATTGCAATATGCGACTTGTCCAATGCGAATAACTAAATTTTAATTATATATGTTGCCTCTATTAATTACAAGGATTAATTGCAAAATGACAATTTTTTTTGAATGCACACACCTTCCAACTTTTTTTAGAGGTAAAATTTCAATTTTTCTTCAGGAAGTTTATGAGATTCAAATGTGTTCATATCAAATTAACAAAAGAGGTCTTACTTGATATTGCATATAGAGGCAACTATTGCTTATACTTTTGACTTAGATGTTTTCAAAGTTCAAATGGGTCACATTATGTTTGCTTGTTTCAAGTATATGGAATGGTTCAACTTCCAAAAGCAATTGCAATCTTCACTTTACTCATTCATGAACTAAATTGCTCCAAACTAACTATGTGAAAGTTTGGATGGGCCAAGCATGCTCCTTTGGTCCACATTTAAATGCTCTAAAATTGAATATGACAAGAATGAAGGGACAAAAGTGGAGAAAGTCATATGGACTCATGAATCATGACATCTCTTTTAGTTGTAGCAAATTGCAAAACATATTTTCACTTGAGTTCAAGTGAAATTTTAATTTTAATTCTTTAGTAAAAGGCTTAATAACCCTCTTGTTGTTGTTAATTCTCGCCAAATGTATGCCCTTCACAATAATCATGTAGCCAAAAATAGTCCTTGATCAAACCACATGTTGCCAAATACAATCCCTTGTGAACCCATATGTCAACACAACTTTTGATCATGAATGACGATCACAATCACTATTAATGAGAGTAATCCCTTGTGAACTCAATTAGCATCAATTAGCCACCTCTATTAATTGATGTTTGAGTTGTGTAACCACATTATCTACTAGCTAGGTCCTTGAACAAACAAACAAAAAAAAGGTCGACAAGGGCAACTTCAACACAATGTTAATCAAATAATTAATCAATTTTGAAGATTCAATGTAGAAAATATAAAATGTTCCAAAATATTCTTGATTTCAAACAATGTTTACTTGTTATTTGAAGAAAATATTTTTTGAAAATTTCAACGTTTCTACAAATAATATAATAATGTCAAAGCTGCCAAGGTACTAGGTATATATTACTTGAGTAATATATACCATGTTAAAAAGGAGATGTAATCTTAATAATTAGCAATGAGCTTATGAGGGCAAGATAAGCTTTTACGTAATGAATAAAAACATGTTCATATTTTTTTGGTGCAATTAGGGGCATGTTATCTTATTTATATATTTTATCTTATTATTATTTTTTTGGGGAAGGCCTATTTTCAAAATGCCCCTCATTTTTCTATTTTTTTTCCCCCACAAATTAGAACATGTCTTTGTACTATAATGAAATTTACCCTTCACAAAAATGGTGAATTTTGTTGTCCATTAGGATCTTTTGATTTCAGGTGGCTTCTTCCATTTTTATTTAGGGTTTGAAAAACTTCGTGATGGCGTTCGATGACACATCATTGTTGTGTCCTTTCAGTACAACGTCAGACGTTTTCACATTGAAGAAGGACACTGCCAAGTAGCATTGCGACAATGTTGGGTTCAACGTCTTAGACAAAGCATCCCTATCGGTCTACCGGGCAACCTTAGCTGGGCAGTAATTAGTGATGGGATTCAAGATCGACAACTCACCTGTTGACACGTGGTTGTCCAAGATGGAGGTGAACATCGAGAACATTGCGTTTCTTGCGGCTATTGGCAACCTTGTGGTCAACCAATTGATGAAGCGTGAGTCGGTTGCGATTATCATAACCAAGGTTGCGTATGTGGAAGAGCCCAAATGGACCACGATGATGGCCAAGAATGTGCACAAGGTGGTCAATTGGGTTGTGGAGACCTTGGCCAACGCGCCTAAATAGGAGGAACGTAAGGTCAACTTGCGCTTCATGAGCTTCGAAGCCAAGGAAGGTTAGACCGAAAAAGAGTTGGTGCAACGATTCAACACAAAGTTGTTGCAAGGTGAGATGAAATTGCGTGCAAGGTTGTTGTCACCATGTGGCAACGACTTACCATTGCGCGAGCTTACGCCCTGGCGACGAGTGCATGTTTTGATGCGGTGCTATTCAAATTCACCGAGAGTGAAGATCGCTAGGCTGCGCAGCGAGGGTGCAAGGGCCTGGTGAAGACCAAGTTATGTCTAGATGAAGACTTCACACCCACATAGTAGGCATGCAAGTTGGAGTTATGGCCGTTATTTAAGGAGGCCAAGGTGCGCAACTGAGCTCTTAATCGACGACACTTAGATTTTCCACCTTTGTCTGTCAAATGGCGTAGGGACTAGAGAGACCGATGTGTGGTGTTATGGAACATGCACAGGGGTGGTGTTAAATAAACTAAAAATGAGCGTGCAAATACTAGAGCTATTTCAAGGTGCTGACCTCGTCTTGCTAACCGAAACTTGGCATTTCCAAGGCTAACATTAGCCACATGTCGAAGGGTTTGATTCACTTGCGGTAGCATGCACTGTGGAGTTGAGAAAAACAAAAGTGATAAAACATAGCGAGTGGGGTTGCTACTTATTTCTATAGCCACCTCAACCCAAATTTGTCATAGTCGAAGGAAGGAAACCGCAATTATTATCTATGGTTATGGGCCAACATGGGTGTTACTGCTAACTTGTTTGTTTTCGTGGTGTATGCTACTCTTGTTGGCTCCAAACACAAAAGCGAATCCTTGTTCCAATACCTGGTAGCACATAATGCCGAAGTTTGAACTCTAAGGGGCATAGTACTAGTGGGAGGGGATTTTAATGCACATATTGCAGTGCTACTAGATACCATTGACACTAGCGACCTTTGTGAACTGTTACAGACGCTTGAGTTCATTGAGACTAAACAATCAGGCATTGTGGTTAAGCAACAAAACTGCGACGCCAGTGTTGGCAATTGGGGCTGCGAGCTCTTAAACCTATGCTATGACGCAGGCTATTCATTTTCAATGGCCGGATGCAGAACTTTTTAAGAAACTGTAAGAGATCAACATATGTGTGTAGTTGCCAAGGTGGATGTGCTTTGGTTTTGGAAAAAGTACCGGCCAAGGGCACCCGTCGTGGACAAGATCAGTGTAATTACATTTCTGGAATGCTTTCGTGGGCTGGTTGGCCAATTACCACCACCTGTGCAGTTGCGAGCTGATCATTTAGCTCAGGTGACCGAACCTCCGCCTAGCCACACCTTGAACATAAATATCACACTTGTTGAGCTGCTTTAAGCATTGAAAAATCTATAAAGGAACAAGGCTACAAGTTTGGATGGTATGAAAGTTGAATTCATTTTGGATGTGGGAGAGTTATTACACATGCCACTATTGACAACATTGAACTATTTTCTAGCAGGAGGCTTTCTAGAAGGCCTTTCCACTGGGGTGGTTCACTCGCTTTTTAAAGGGGGTGATGCTTCCAAATTTGACAACTATAGCGGATAACGGTTGGGCCTATCCTAGCAAAGTTGTTCGTTATGATCTTTGACAAATGGTTAAATGAATGGGCTAAACAACAGGGGCTGCATGCCAAGGGTCAAGCTGGGTTCTACAAAGATTACCGCACTACTAACCAATTTTTCATATTACAGGCTTTGATATAACAAAGCAAGGCAAAAAGGAAGCCATTCTATTGTTGCTTTGTGGATTTCAAAAACGTGTTTGATACTATTTCGTATGAAATGTTGTGGCAGGTGTTGGCTAACCTTGGGGTGGAAGGACGCTTTTTACAATGCTTGTAGATGATGTATGTTAAGGATACGCATCGACTAGCCAAACGAGGGTGTCACCTCCAGCTTCAGGTGCTAACAACATGTGAAGCAAGGTTGTCCTCTTAGCCCCTTACTATTTGGGCTATACTTGGATGCCTTGGAGGGGCGCTTGGATGGTAGAGAATGTGATGCATCGGCCCTAGCAGATTTGCATGTATGATTGTTGCTTTTTACAGATGACCTTACTATGACGTCAGAATTAGAGGTGGGAATATAGTAACAATTAAACACATTCTAGCAATTCAATGTTAAATGTGGGCTTACGACGAATGTGAAAAAAAAAAAGTCATGGTGTTCAATGTTGTTGACCCATGTCAAGAGTTTGTGTTTGAAAGTGATGCTATTGAGCGTGTATAGAACTTTAAATACCTAGGGATCTTGCTTGAGACCACCTTGAACTTGGACAATGTAGTGGAACGTCTAGCACCTCCCAACAAACGCTCGTTGTTTGTGTTAAACCGTTGCTATGTGAAGCTACGTATTATGGACATTAAGCTACGTTGTGACCTCTTCAATACATTGGTATGTTCCATAGCAAGTTATGTTTGTGAGGTTTGGGTGGACTCTAAAAAAATAGAAGTTATTGAAGTAGTGTACCGAAGGGTTTTCAAGTCCCTACTCAAAACGTGAAAACAACTAGCACGTCCATCATGCTAGCAAAATTTGGCGAGTTCCCCTTTGAACATTTTGCGTGGGGATAAGTGTTGCTATATTATAACCGTGTGAGCATGATCACTAAAGACCGCATCTTGGGAAAGGCATGGGATGCCCTGTTTGCTATGCTTGTGGGAAAGAAATGTTAGGCTGGATTCATGAAAAAATGGCTACTACAATCAACCCTAGGAGGTGGCAGGTTTTCTGCCTTTGGTTCAACTTTTGCTAGAAACATTGCCTTAGCCTACAACGGCCTGTGTGTTGTAGGCGGGGATTGTTCAACCACCATTGGGAATGACTTTAAGGACAATGCACATACATTCGACATGTCTAGCAAGGGTGAAAAGTTGGGTGGAAAGCCAAGTACTTTGGTGCAATGCACATAATGTACGGGTGGGAGCTCGAATGGCTAAGTTGGCTATGCTACAACTAGTGTAGTCGATTGGTGTTAAATCTATGATGGGAAGCTCAACCAACCAAGAGGTTAGGGCCCCACCCCCTCGAGGTTTTCCCACACAATGTTGAGTGTAAAAAGGTGAAGGATAATATGTAGTTAGCTTTCATTGAAAAACTTTTTACCAACCGCGAGATTGATATTGCAACGTGCAAAAAAGATATTTGCGTTTCAAGGATATGTTGTACGAGAGCAAAAGCTATTTGTGTGATATCAGTTGTGTTCAGCTGTGAGAAGTTCTGGCTCGGTTTCGGTATGGTAACACACAGCTTGAGGTAGTGCTAGGTGTGTGGAAGGGCGTGCCATACACATAGAGACTTTGTCAAGGCTATGACTTGGGGCAAGTGGAGGATGAGGAATATTTGCTATTTGTTTGTCCAAATACACAAAAAGTTAAGGAACACTTTTGTTTTGCCCTGCCCTTCACCCACATTAGCATTCTTGCTAAACTTGCAAATTACAAACAAGGTCGCCCTGGCCAAGTTTGTGGCTTGTTGTAATACCAAAGGACAATCTTTCCTCCATGATCTATCTTTCATTTAATGGACTTTCTAATCCCAAATGGATGTAAAATTGCAAATAATAAACAATAAAATAATATTTTTTTGATGCATCACAATTGTAAATTTGTTGAAATATGTCCATTTGAAAAAAGAAAATTTCAGCTTGTGTCTTTATGAGTGGTTGAGGGCATTATGCTTTGCACAAGCCTCTTCTGGTAAGGGCCTCTTCATGGCCTTTCCAGGAGTGTTACATCCTTACATTTAATTTTCATATTATAAGAAAGGGGGTCTAAGAGGACTATAATTTAGAAACCCTAACCTTTGGAAAATAGCCTTTTCCCTTATTTGGTATTATGAAAGAAATTACAAGAAAAGGTTTAAAAGGACAAAAAGTCAACAGTCCTGACCCTTTTCAAAACTTATTTTCTCCAATTAAGAAAGCAACCAAAAGTAAGGGTTAAAGGTTTTTTGAGGACTAAATTGGAAACTTTAACCTATCAAAACTATTTTTCATTAATTAATGTTAGGAAAGGGACTACAAGTATAGGTTTGTTAAGAGAAACACTAGCCTTTATTTTTACTTTTTCTCCATAATAAAAATTAACAAATGAACTATAAGAAAGGGTTTAATAGGGTCATAATTGGGAACCCTAACCATCCCAAAGTGATTTTGGTTTTGTTCATTTTGATATGTGTTTTTTAAGGTTTTGTGCTTGAAGGCCTTTTATTTGCTCTTCCATTTTTGTGATTTTGATTTAAGAATTTAATTAGTAAAAAATCATAACTAAGAATTCCTATATTTCCTTTTAGGTTATATGTAACAATTAGCATTCAACAATCCTAAATAATGTTTTATATTCATTCTAGGTCTTTTGTTTTCATATTATTATTGTTTTTATTATTTTAAAGAAATATTTGTTCTTAATTCAACCATTAATTTAATATCATGTTTAAGGTCGTTGATCTTTGAATGTATTCAAAAAATTTAACTTGCACCATCACAAGTTTAAAATTATGACATTTGTAAGAGATTGAGTTGCCATTGGGACCTTGATTGAGATTGGAATTTGGGACATCTTCACATGTTCTTTTTGAAGGATTTAAACTTTGATGGTTCAAGTCCAAAACTACCTTAATGAGTTGGGCATAGAGTGCTCCTTGAGACATTGACCTAGTGGAGGGGAGATAGTTAGATACTCTTTTGAAAAAGTCAATTCTTAAGTCCAAAATAATATTGCATTCAATTGGCCTTTAAGTTGCTGCAACATTTTCATGGAATATGAGATTTAAAATTACTATCATAAATTATAGCCCATGAAACATGGAACTAGGATTCATCCTTTATTCTTCTCTTTGAAAGACCAAACATTAATCCTATTGAACTAGTCTTGGGAGTTTTCTATCATTTTAATTTCTTGTGGAGTTGAAAAATTTAAATTTGCATTAGGTTGCATCTTCAAAATTTGAGATTTCTTAATAGTAACCTAAACAATATTGTTTGAAAAAATTCTTCAAGTATGAACACAAGGTGCATTTCAGTGTTGTCCATTTATTAACAACTAGTGTGAACCCAGTGCATAATGCACCCGTCGAGCTCCCCCCCCCCCCGCCCCGTGCTTCACCGGCCTTTCCCTCCCCCACCCCCCAAAACCCCTATCACAAACTAACACACAGACTTACTGAATTAATATATAAGATAGTGATCAAACAACCCCTAAGAATTATCCATATGGGGTTCAAAAGATCAGAGAATTGGAGTTCCAAAAGTTTGGGATTGAACCTTGTTGCTGAAATAACTAACCCTTTGAAAATTTCATGAGTTTTTTTTGAACTATGGAATTTGTTTATGACATGTTTTGTCAACTCATTAAAAAATTTCTATTGTCATGAAAATGTTCTCATTCTTTTGGTTTTTGGTTTCCTTTCTACTTTGATTACACTTGAAACTCAAGGTGTTGATGCATTAATGTTTATGGCATTGAATGTCAGTAATGACAACATTGGTAGGGACAATGATTTTTTTTGGCCAAACATGATGATGAGAAAATGAAATGTAAAGTTCAAAGCTAAACATTTTAACATTCAATTTCAAGTTTTTATTTGTTTAGTTTGTATTGTGTACATTGTAAAAAAGGCAAAGACTATCAAGAATTAATTGAGGTTGAATTTTCTTTTATTTTAGTGTTTTCATTTGTCATTTCTAGATTAATCTAATAAAGTATGCCCCCAAACTCCTTAAGAGACCCAAATGCATCCTAAAGTAAAGTCCTAAAGTAGTAATTCTAAAATGAAACAATGGAAAAGAAAGGAATTGAAGCACGTTCCCTAGTCTGCAACACTTGTGGGGTAGGAGGGCATACCATAAAACTATGTTTTGTGCAATTGAAGTTATGCCTCATGGGTTGCAAATTTCATGGTACCATGTCATCATGAAATAATACATTTGCTAGCATGAAATTTAAACCATGAAAAATGAAACCTATGACCAAAAGAAATGATATTAATAACTATACAATATTGGAACTTCCACTTGTGACCTTGAAAAATGTATCAAACAAATTTTATTAAAATTCTATGCAAATTTTCCATTTTTACATTAGTAAATTTGACAACATGCACAAAAACAAAAAGATATTTCGTAGCTTTTGCCTCACATTCTTGGTTGAACAAGCAATCAAAACCACTAATTGCAACTTGCCCTAATTGAACTATGCATTGTTCCATAATACACCAAAGTCTCTTATATTAATAATGTAATTTTCTAATAGAATTATGAAGGTCTAAATTGTCTAGGGAAAAACAACAATACATCATAAATTTAATTAGAGAAAAGATGATGCATGAAATTAAATTGGAATTAAATTGGAATGTTTAAAAAACAATTGATTTTTGTGATTTTGCTTGAAGCATGAGCATTTTGGCTTGTGGCCTAAGGCATTATAGTATTTTTTAGCATCTTGATTAATGATTTAAACATTTTGACCTATGGCTTAAGCATTTTTTACTTGTAGTTTAAGCAATTCTACATGTGATCTAAGCATTTTGGCTTGTGCTAGTGCATTATTGCATGTAATATATGCATCTTGATTTGTGGTACGAACATTTTTGCATATTATGCATTCTTCCACAAGATTCAAAAAATAAATTTAACAACTTAAGGTTAGAAAAATAACCATTCCTTCAAGTCAATTTGACAATGGGAATAATAGAAAAGACATTAACCTACTTCAAATATTTCTTATGATATTAAACAAAAGTGTTAATGATTGGAAATAAGTATTCCATAATTCACCATACATTTTTTATAGAACAAGATTAATATTTTGATCATCATAAAAAATGTTTTCAAGTGTAGTACACAACAAGCATAGGTCAACACATAAATATTTAGATAAATATAATTTAAAGATTGTAATATATATTTTCTAGCTTGATGTTTTAGTTTAGGCCAAAAGTTTATATATCAAGGTTTTGCTTGAACATTTCTGTTCAAATTATAATATTTTGAAAAACTTTGGTTTGTGGTCCAAAATTTTAGCTTGTGCTAAGAGCATTTAGACCTACACTTGGCATCTTTATTTAGCATATGGCCTATGATTCTACTTGCATTATTGCTTGACGCTTTTGGTATTCCATAGTACAACAACACAACTTTAGAAACTGATTTGATCTTTAATCCTATACAAGCGCATGCAAGATTCCCCATCCAATAATGAAAATTCTTTGCCTGTTGTTGTGGAAGTCATGAACTAGAACAATTCATGATTAAATAACTTATTGTACAAAATAGTCATGTGATGGACCTCAAGTAACCCTTGAAACAACAAGTACCTAGCCTCATGATTGTTGTTGTTTGCAAATCAACCCAAGTTTGGGTTGTGCATCACTTTCACAAAGTACTGCCATCATAGACCACTAGCAATATCCACCACTTGCAATATCCAATCTTATTGGGGTTAAGGTTGTTTGATTGTCCTTTTTTAAGTTCAATCCACAAATATCATTGCATTGCTCTTCTTTTACAAAAACCATGATGACAGTTTGGTGGAGTAAGTAAAATATTTCTTTTTTCCATGTTAGACTTGGTGCGCTTTGTTCTAGGAATAAATATTTGAGCAAGAAAAACTATTACATCATTTTCGAAGTTCCACAAGGTGAGAGAGTGTATATTTTTTGTATCATGCACATGAAGGTGCATGCCTTTGTTTTTCTAGAAAACACAATGCAAATTGCTACTATATGCCCACTACATTGGTGAAGTTAGAAAAGAGGAAAATCCTACTTTGCTTTTGACTACAAATGACCTTTGCCACTCTTCTCATGTTATGCACATGGGGTTTCCCCAATAAAGTTGAAATGCAATGCTTGCTAAGGAAATGATGACGTGGTGGTTGAGCAATCGGGCTAATGGGAAGGTTAGTCCGCCATTCAACTACCTTGCCCCTTTTTTTGTTTTTCCTTTTTCAAACCCCTACCTAAGATACCCACACCTTTTGGTTTCTTTTGGGTTGGGTCAAGTGCATGGGCATGTGGTGGAGGCTTGTGTCATGACAATTCAAGTGACACTCAAGCTTATCTCGACAGATGTGCAGTCAAATTTTGGACGACACTGACTGTGACCGTCATCATCACCGTTGCCGTTAGTTCCACCGTCTGAAGAGGTAGAGATCAGATCAGCTCCTCCAATCAGAGCTTAGGGCTTAGGGCTTTAGGCCAGGCTGAGGACCAAAGGGGTATACCTCAGCCACCAGGGGTAGGAAGGGCTCATTCTATGAAGTTGAGCCTTCTTGAGTGCCTCTACCATAGCCTCTCGTGTGTGTGCTTAGTGTGTGAGGTGCTCCCAAGCCCTTATGTCGTCCCTGGAGTTGGAGGTTGGGTTGGCTTGACTGGTAACATTGATTACTTCACAGAATGAATTGTCACATGAGGTGACGGGAATCACTAGGAGAGTGATTCAATCGAAGCTGCTATGTGGAGCAGCTGAGTCGCTGGTTAGAGTGACTGTTTTGTGGCAGAACTGAGTTGTGTGGAGCAGCTGTATGATTGTGTGGAGCAATCATAGTGTTGGGTAGTTTGTGTGGAGCAAATTGCTAGAGTTGTTGAACTTAGGTCTGATTTTTGGTAGGAAATCAGCCAGCGGAAGCGCTGCTGGATTTTCAATGATTGTGATCAGATTTAGTTGTTGATTTTTGGTGTGAAGATAGCCACAAGGTCTAATTGCAGATTGGTGAAAGAAATTTGCAATTTGGTTGAGCCGTTTAGAAGTAATTTCATTTCAAACTTTGCTGCTTGAAGAGGCTGACCACCATAGCCAAGACCTTGGGCTGCGGCTTGATTCTCTTGTAGTAGTCACCACGGCCAACTTTAGCCCACCTGATTGTGGTGGGTACACCAGAAGTGGGCAGCAGTTCCAAGTGTCATCACCTGTACGGAGGGTGGACTTTGAGACAGTTGAAGAGGAATCTAGCGAAGAGGATTCTGTGGCAACAGAAGAACCCATTGCAGACTTTATCCCAAGTGGGTGGGACATGGAGGAAATTTATGGAGCCACCAGAGGCCCGTGACGGTTCTCTGGCAAGATCGGCACTATTGAGTTAGAGGATTTTATGCAAGAGTTTGAATGTTGGTGTGACCAGCAAAGTTTGAAGAACCCAAAGGGGTTTTCAGCGTTCATTGCATGGAAAGCCTTGTTCAGCCACCTAGAGGGTGCACCTATGGATGACTGGAGGGAGTTTACCCAAGAACATGCTGCTGAGATAGAGCAGTGGAGGGCATTTTACTCACCAGATTATGTGCAGCTCACTCTAGGAGGGCACAAGGAAGCATCAAGTAAGTCTTCAACTACAGAGCCATACAAGACGCCTCAAGCTAGGCGTGAGGCTGCTGAGAAGGGAGATGGTGCTTCAACATCCACTATGGCTCGTTGTTTTAACCCAATTGTGGAATTCTTCAAGGTGCTGGAAAAAAGCTACCAAGGAGTGCGGGTTGACAAGTTAAAGAGTTTGCAAGACTTTAAGCGGAAGAGTGGTGAGAGCTTGAGGGAAGCATACTCCCGGATGAGGAGGTTGATTGTGGCTACAAGAGGTGTGACTGTAGCACAATCCGTCCAATTTTGGTATGCTATGCTCTCACCAGAGTTGAGGAATAGAGTGAGAAGTTCCATGCTGCTTAAGTCAGAAACTCCTACTCTGAAGGCTGTATTTGAGTTGGCTGAATTAGTAGAGCTCAATATTGTTGAGGAGCAGGTCCGTGCAATAGCACCTATGAGTAAAAGTACGATTGCCTCACATGCACAGAAGGGTGCTTCTGTTGGGAAGACTTCTAAGCCAGAGAAGCCTTCTAATGCAAGAGTTGTTCCCTTTTATGCTGGGCAGACAAGCTCAGATGGAGCTTGTTATGAGTGTGGTGGATATGGTCACGTTGCCAGAGACTGTCCAAAGAAAGGACAGGAAGGATCAGCAAGTGGACAACAGGAGGTTGTCTAATGTGACAATTGTGGGAAACGGGGTCATACACGGAATAAGTGTTTTCAGCTGTTTCCAGAGTTGCGTACTCAGGCACAAGCGGACCGTCAGCAGCAGAATAAGCTTGCTAGGAAAGGAGCACCAGGCAAGAAGGATGCTAGTGGTTCCTCCTAGGTAGATATGGTTGCCAAGATTGAGGCGCTTGAGAAGCAGCTGGCTGCTGCTTTGGCACTCAATTCGAATGCATCATTTGATTTGACAAAAGATTGGATGATGGCTGGAACTGCACAGGTGGAGCCAGTTGAGGCTCGTGCAGCAGTGACCCGTGGAAAGGCAAAGGCCCAAGAACCACGTGGTGCAACAGTGGAACTAGATCCACAAAGAGGAGAAGGAGGCTGGCAAGCAAGGCTTCCACAGTCCTTCTTGTTGTCGGAAGTTGTGAGGACACCAGTGATGGTGCCCACCCCTGCTGTTGATGTTGTTTTGACAAGTGTTAATAGTCAGAATAACCTTGACTCAGTTACAGGAACACAGAAGAAGAGAGAGGGTCAAGATAACCTTCACCCTGATACTGAAGGAAGGCCATTTGGTGTTGCAGTTGCGGCAGCCAATACCAACCTGGGAGCAGCCAAGGCACTATGTGAAGTACCACTATTTTCAGCCACACAGATGCAAATTGTGGGCTTTGAGGTTGCTGAATTGTTCAAGCTGGCAGCAAGTTTTTGTGCAAATGCAGTAGAGGGTCAACTTGATCACAATTCTACAACACCTCCTTGCGAGAAGGCAGTAGAAGATCTGCCTGACAAGAAGGAGCCCACATGGCATGCAGCAGCTGCTAGGCTGGTGAACTTATCGGCTAGACCTGCTACTGAAAGAACCTTGATACGACCAAATGTGATTCTGTTGGATAATCGCAACAAGGTTCTTAGGATGGTTGGACCTGCAGGAAAGGAGTACTTTCCAAAGCAAGTTATGTTGGATTCTGGTGCTTAGCCTTTGATGTTGGGCAGATCAGCATTCCATGGCTTGGGTATGAAGAAATCAGATTTAGATAAGTGTCCATTCCAGATCCAGACTTTAGTTGGTGCTGGATCAACTGAGTGGTTGACTCGGAATCCTTTACGGTTGACATTTCTACGAGGGCATCAATTTGATGAGACCACAACACGTGTTCCAGCGGTTGTGACTGGAGCAGAATCATATGATGTTCTTGTGGGTGGTGCAGTCCTATACCCCTTGGGATTTGTGTTGGACTATTGGGGAGAAAGTGTATGCTTTCGGCCTGGTTGGCAGTCTGGTGAAGCAAGGACAACAGAGCTGCCATCAAGCTTCTTTGTAAGCTCCAAGGATAGGAGAAAAGGTGGGCTTTCCTCCCTGGCAACCTTTGCTGCACTCTCAGATTTGACATGGCCAAGAGATTTGGCAGCAGATACTCCAGAGGTAGACATTCCCTTGGTAGAGGAACAACCTGCTATGGCCTTAATGAAATTGGGGGCGGGTGCTGCCTCTTATCGGCACACTCATGGTTGGGGTGAGTGTGCTCTTGACCCTGCAGAATTCCAACGTGCAACAGACAAGCATGTGAAGGAGGCTTAGAAGAAAGCCTTTGCTCCCATGGCTGGCACATCTGCAAAAGATTAGAGTGGTGCTAACATAATTTTGCATGCACCCTTGAACACAACACCAATTTCCTGGAAGTATCCAGAGCAAGGTGTGACAGTGTTGGATCTTTTTGGTGGAATTAGTACTGGATTAGCAGCGGTTTTGTAGGCAGGCATCCGCGTGCACCAATACTTATATGTTGAGAAAGATGAAGCTTCACGGAGGGCTTCTCTCAGGCATGTTGCAAGCTTGGTATACAGTACCCTTATTTGCTCCCTAATACTGCAGTAAGAGCTTATCAGCATCAATTGCCAGCAGATATTTCCTTGCTGGGGGCGCAAGATCTCACAAGAGTTGGTGAAATTAACTTGGTGATTCCTGGATGGCCATGCCAAGGTCATTCTACAGCAGGTCAAGGTGGTGGTCTATAGGACCATAGATCTGCCATGTTTTGGGAGATGATACGTGTAATCAAACATCTCCAGGACAATCAGGTACACCCTCCAGCATATATTTTAGAAAATGTTCCTTTGTTAGGTGATGCTCGATCTAGGATAGTGGCAAGCATGCACCAGGTAAGACAATGGCTTGGACTAGCTGTATTGTTGGATGCAACTAGTGTTGGTTCACGTGCCCATCGTCCACGACTCTGGTGGACTAATCTAGCTCCCCCTGAGGTATTGAAGGTAGCATACTCCAGAGTGGTTAGACCAGAAGGACTAATTGTTGATGATATTCTGGATTCTGGTCGGAGGTCCCAAGCTGTTGGACGGAATGATTTGCCACCTTTGGCAGTGGTGAATAAAATTGGTTTACCAAGGGCAGCATTGCCTACCCTTGTGAATTATCCAACATCTCATGCCTATAGACAGGGCGGATCTGGCCTTGTATGGGATGAAGGGCTGCAACAGTTGGTTGAGCCTAATGCTGATGAGCGGGAGGGTGCCATGGGGTTTCCTACAAGCATCACAGCAGTACCTGAATTCTCAGAAAGTACAAGAAGACAGCTAATTGGTCAAGCTATGGACCTGAATTGCCTTAGTTGGGTGTTGAGCATAGGATGGGTTGAACAAAGGAGGCTCCATTCTGAACTCATGTTACATCCTTTTGTGAGCTTGCCACCTGCTGGGACGGTACAGGCAGCAGCTGGGGGCGCATGTCCCTCAAGGGTTGAGAAATTTCTAGCCCTGCCAATTTCAAAGCAACATCCATGGATTGAATGGGATGTTGAGCTAGAGGTGGTTGCAGCCAAGGTTGCAGCTGTGACAGAAGAGCTACCCAAAGAGGATGGGGGCGCTGATGTTTGTGGAGAAGGTAAGGAAATTCCCAACCCTGCTCCTAAGGTTGCTGCATAGCAACGAGTGTTGAAGTCTTCTCTTCTAGAAGCATTAACCCCTGAGACTTGGGAGCCAGATATAGGGCCTAAGCTCACTAGTGCAGAGAGAAGGCGGGAGAGACAGTTCCTGAGGAGTTACAGCAACTGTTTTGCATTTGGTATGGCAGATTTGGGTAGGTTGAAGGGACCAGGTATTAGGATTCACTTAGCAGTTGATGCACCAATCTTTAGGCGGCCCTATAGGTACTCAAACATGGAGAGGGCATTGATCCAAGCTAGATGCCAAGATCTTCTTGCAGCAGGGCTGGTGGAGAAATCATATGGTGAATATGCTTCTGCCACTGTAATGCCAGCCAAGAAGGATGTGCATGGCAATTGGTCTGAGAGGCGAATGTGTGGAGATTATCGCCCTATCAACAGGCAGACCAAGTCAGATCGGTATGCCATGCCCACTCCAGAGGAGCTCTTTGATGCTATTGGGCATGCAAAGGTCTTTAGTACATTGGATCTCTGAGCTGGATATCATCAGCTTCCTATCAGGCTAGAGGATAGGCAGAAGACTGCATTCTGGGGGATTGATCCTTTCATGAAGGATTACTTGTACCAGTGGAAGTTCTTGCCCTTTGGATTGAAGAATGCCCCTGCTGAATTTCAGTGGGTGATGGACAAGATACTTGCTGGCCTACATTTTGTGCGGTGTTATATAGATGATATTGTAGTCTATAGTGACACTGTGAAGGAGCATGAGTAGCACCTAAAAGAGGTGTTTGAGCGCTTAGTGGCGCATGGGTTGAAGCTGCACCTTGGAAAATGTAAGTTTTTCCAACAGCAGATTGAGTATTTGGGACATACCATTTATCCAGGTGGCTTGGGGGTTCAACAGACCAAAGTAGAGGCTATAAGGTGGATTCCGCAGCCTATTGATGTAAGCCGAGTCCGTGCATTCATGGGACTGGCAAACTACTATCGAAGGTATGTGAAGGGCTTCAGTGCATTGGCACGTCCTTTGACTATGTTGACCAAGGGAGACCAGGCATGGGTATGGGGTGAAGCCCAGGAGAAGGCCTTCCAAGAGCTCAAGGACAAGCTGTCCACAGCGCCAATTTTACAGAGACCTATTCGCGGGCGGCCATTTCAGTTGCATACTGATTGGAATATGCTTGGGTTAGGAGCAGTACGCACTCAGTTTGATGATGAGGGAAAGGAGTTTATTGTGGCATTTGCCAGCCGTTCTAACAATGTTGCAGAGGCAAAGTATGGTTCTTATGAAGGGGAATGCTTGGCTGCAGTGTGGGCAATAGCACATTTTAGGTGCTATCTATTTGGCAATCCATTCACTCTTATTACAGACCATCAACCATTGAAGTGGTTGATGGAGAATGACAAGCTGACAGGGAAGCTTGCTAGGTGGGCTTTGATACTTCAGGAGTATGAGTTCACAGTGGTTCATCGGGCAGGCCGACTGAACCAAGATGCGGATGGTTTGAGCTACAATCCATGCACAAGTCAGCAAGACCTTACTGGTGCAAGATGGCATGGAGAGGACCAGGAGGTGGTACTTGGTTGGCATGCATCTGCATATCTTTGCATGTTGATTGAGGAGGATGGAGTTGACTTTATTCCAATCTCAGGCCAAGATTGCACTGCATGTGCTGTCGTCACAAAAGGAGAAGTGAAGGTATCTCAATCCTTGAGTGTGCAGCCAGATGCTGCAGATCCAGAGTCTAGTGAGGACTTGACTGGAGGCCGTGACATCTACAATGATGTCTCTATTGTGGAGTACCTACGCAGTGGTACTTTGGCAGGCACAATTGGTGCCAAGGAGCGTGATCGGATTCTCCAAAGAGCAAAGAGGTTCAAGTGGGAAGGGTCACATATGCTCAGGTTATTGAAGGATGGACAGGTACATCTAGTGCCACACCCTTTAGAGAGAACTAGACTGGTCCGGCATGCCCATGAAGAGTTGGGACATTTTGGAGTGAAGCGCACACATAGCTTACTCCAAGGACAGTACTGGTGGCATGGAATGCAAACTGATGTTAAGCAGTTTGTAGCAAAGTGCATGGTGTGCGATAGGGTTAGAGCATCATTCAATGCTCCCACACCGCAGTTGCATCCATTGCCAATTATGGGCTTAGGCTATAGGTGGAGTTTGGACTTTGCAGGGCCTTTGCCAGTGACATCACGTCACAACAGGTATACGCTGGTCATGGTGGAACATTTCTCTAAGTGGATTGAACTGGTGGCATTACTAGATAAGTCTAGTGAAGGAGTTGCATATTCTTTCTTGGACAGGGTGCTTAGCCACTTTGGAGCTCCAGCTGAGGTATTGACTGACTAGGGTATAGAATTTTTGGGTGACTTTCAAGACTTGCTCAACAAGTGCTTGATTGATCACCGTACTACATCTCGAGATCACCCAGAGGCAGATGGTTTGGTTGAGAGGATTGTGCAGACTGTGAAGAGGGCATTGCGCAAGTATGGCTTGCAGATTGGGCATGTAAGTGAATGGGATTTGCAGCTGGCATGGTTAGCCATGGGTTATCGATTCAGTAAGCAGGCATCCCTGGCCTCCTTTTCACCTTACATGTTACTCTTTGGTAGAGAGCCTGAATTACATGCAGCAATCCGGAGGAAGGTGAGTGGGGTAGTGCAATTTGACAACCCCGATTTGTGGTTTCAAGTGTGTTCAGAGAGGGCTGAACTATTCCGCAGGGTTATGCCAATGGCATTTCAGAACTTATCTATTGCACAACATTGCAATAAGCTCAGGTATGCAACCATCCGTGGAGGAGGTTATAGACCTAGCATCAGAAGATTTTCTCCTGGGGATTTTGTGTATTTGCAGCAGGTTGCTCCTACTACCTTGGATGTGGTTGCAGGGCGCACTATTTTGAGAGTGCGTGAAGTCTTGCCATCAGGAGTGCTGCTGTTAGAGGGTCGTGATGGTATGGTTTGGAAGGATCATGTGCGCAAATGTGCACCTTGTCACCTTCCAAACATTGATGGCACTCTTGACCCAACAATAGCAGTGGTTCCTGCTGGGTTGAAGTGCATGCTTTGTGGATTGGCTAGCGAGGCTGCTACAATGCTTGTTTGCAACAACTGCTCACGTGGTTGGCATATGTCATGCTTACGGCCGCCAGTGGAGCACATTCCTGATGGACAGTGGTTATGTCCAAGGTGCAACCAGCAGTAGGCTCATGTTTAGTTTCCTTTCTTTTAAGTGAATAGTAGTAGAACAGTATAAGGCTAGCTGGGGTTAGAAGGGCCTAACTGCCAGCTAGGGGGGCGGTTGGAGTCCTTTGGTGTTAGTGTTTCCCTATACTTGGATTCTAGCATGGTCGTGAATTGGCATGGCAACGATGTATGTTGGTAGGCGATGTGGATGCACACGACAGCTGTCATGACAATTCAAGTGACACTCAAGCTTATCTCGACAGATGTGCAGTCAAATTTTGGACGGCACTGACTGTGACCATCATCATCACCGTTGCTGTTAGTTCCACCGTCTGAAGAGGTAGAGATCAGATCAGCTCCTCCAATCAGAGCTTAGGGCTTAGGGCTTTAGGCCAGGCTGAGGACCAGAGGGGTATACCTCAGCCACCAGGGGCAGGAAGGGCTCATTCTGTGAAGTTGAGCCTTCTTGAGTGCCTCTACCATAGCCTCTTGTGTGTGTGCTTAGTGTGTGAGGTGCTCCCAAGCCCTTATGTCGTCCCTGGAGTTGGAGGTTGGGTTGGCTTGACTGGTAACATTGATTGTTGGAGTCCTTTGGTGTTAGTGTTTCCCTATACTTGGATTCTAGCATGGCCGTGAATTAGCATGGCATCGATGTATGTTGGTAGGCGATGTGGATGCACACGACACTTGATATTTAATTTTTTTTTCTTGGTTTCCTATTTGTTAAACCATGTGGGCATGTGGGACTCACTTCTTGTCCCCCATTGGTGGAATATATATAGTCATTCATTCCGACCCAAATTAAGTTAAATTCATATTTTTTTCAACTTTTGTTTCTAAACATAAGTTTACCCAATTGTTTCTAGCCAATTAATCATGTAATACGGATCATCTTTCTCCTTTTCATTAACAATTAGGGTTTGAAGATCACAAACTTCAATCCTTTGTATTTTGAGCCCAAATTCTACAAACCTTGTTTTTGAAACCTTGTGGAAAAAAACCATGGCCCAAGATGACACAATACTTATGTTTGCAATTGTTTTTATGCTCCTTGCCAATATTCAGCCCCCAAAGGCTATTCAAATCCTCCCCATGCCAGTGGTCAATCTAGAAAAGTCTTTGTTGGAGTGGTTCATGCCATAGTTTCTATTGTTACTTGGAGAAACAAAGTAAGGAATAGGATGTGGTGGGTTGAACCTCAAGAAAAAATACATTTTGATGTTATGATGTCTGGCATTCTACACCAAAAATGTTTGATAGAAAATACCTTCAATCTTATAGGATGACATTTTTAACATTTGAGTATTTATTACAAGAGCTAACACCATTTATCTGTCCATTTGGAACTCAATTTGTTAGAACACCTATCCCTTTCAACAAACTTGTGAAAATGGTTTCATATCAATTAGCACATGGAATTTCTCTTGAGAGAATGAGTGCATCTACAATTAGGAAATATACCTACATTGTATGTGATGCTTTGTCTAATGGTGACAAGTTGTTTTTCATTTTATGTTCACTCCTATTAAAAATCCATTATTTAACATCATTGAATGATTTCGTGACATCATAGGTCTATAGCAAATTTGTGGTGTGATTGATAGTATACACATTGCTTTGAGTGTAAAACCAAATAAACAAATCACATCTTCTACTTCAACTTTTTATAATAGGAAACACTTTCATAGTATAGTGTTTTAAGTTGTGTGTGATTATGATATGTTCTTTGGGAATGCATGCGTTGGTCAACTAGGTGGAGTGGCAAATGGAGGACAATTTAGAATGTCAAGTTTGTATCGTTCTTTTTGATCAAGAAATATTTTGCAAGAATTAGTTGTTACTAGTGATGGTGTGTAGATTCAACCTTACCTATTTATGGATACAACATATCCTATTCGGCCATATTTATTGAAAGGTTACAAACCTCGAAATAGTGATATGGAAGATCAAATCCAATTTGATCAATCTATGAACAAAGGTTGTGTTCTAATTGAAAATGCATTTGGAACTTTAAAGAATCGATGGAAGATTTTCAAAAAAATTAATGTTTGTGTTGATTGAGCCCCTATGATTACTTTGGCATGTTTACTTTGTAAAAGTTTTGTCAATTGCAAGGTATGCCAAAACTAGTGATTCATGATGTTTGAGCATGAGGAGATCTTTTTGTGGGTTTCATTGGTATGCATATATTAGTTCCACAAGAAGGTGAACGAGTTAAGGCTGTTGGTGAGGAGATGTGAAATGCATTATTTAAATCTTGGATACAACATAATTTTAAAGAGTAGATTCACATTTTGTTGTTTTATGTAAAACACATCATTCAATAAATAATACTCATGTTTTATTGAAATTCATGTTTCATACAACGGTGCACTTTGTATGAATATGTAATTCATACAACATATAGATGCAAATCTCTTGTCAATTTTCTTGAACATCAGGAGGATGTTTAGTTTCAAATGCAACTATAAAAAATTATGCCAATTATGAAGTTTGTTTCCTACTTTCTTTCCTAGACCTTTCTTCCATTGCACTCATAGATTGGGCAATGGATTTTGTAGTCTCAATTGCCTCCCTTTACAATTCAAGCTTCAAAGTCTTAATGTTTTTTAAAGATTCAATTAACTTCTTAAAAACTGATACCATGTCACCACTCAATCTACGTCTTTTGTTTCCCACAACTTTGCTAGAACACTAGGTAAATTTGCTACACATGTATGAGGAGCTTCAATTGCAATATTACCTTGAGTGCCCATATTGGATGTATCGACATAAAATGTCAAATGTAGGAATAGTGGATGGAGGAGATTGTGGAGGAGCACTCCCAACTTGACTTGGACTTGTATCATCATCTTCAATGGTCGATCCTTGAGAAGATTCAGCAGGAGCATAACGTTGATCAAGTCCATTAGGTGTGCCATCTACTTTAGTTGTGCCCTTCAAAATTTGGTTCATCCTATCAAACCAAACCCATGAAGTAGTTCTAGAACCTATAACACCTTTTGTTGTCTTTTCTTGAAAATATTTCTTGTCCCATTTGTCACGACATTGAATTGTTGTCCCACACTTTCTTTAGGAATATGTGTCACAAACTTTTTCCGAAATGTCTTCCCAATCCTTGATTCAAAAAGACCCACAGCCCAAATGTGAAATATTTCTCCTCATACAAATCCAACAAAGTTGACAAAACGTCATTTGCCCATTGTACTGCCCTCACGTCTCTCCTACTTTGAGGAGATAGACTTGGTTGAGCCTATGGCAAATGCATTTGCAGGTAATGCAAGCATTGTAATTTGAGACCTTCATGAAAGAGAATGGAAAAAAAACCCCTGGTAAGAAAAATCCTTTGGAGGTGATCGAGCCATATTGAGAAAATAATAAGAATTGTGTTTAAGAAAGGACACAATTTTTATTTTTATGTGGGTCAGCATTATTAGTTTTTGGATTGTGGGTCTTCTGTGGAAATAGTAGTTTTTTTCTTGAAGGAGGGCTGTAGCAATTTTTGAATAGGGTAGTTTGGCAAAAAGAATCTGAGTGGATGAGTTGAGCTGAGTGGACTAGCTATGCAAGCCGGCTTGCACTTTGGCCTCTGAGCGAAGCGGAAGGACGTCTATCAGGGCCACCTTTTGTGGTTGAGCGGACGAAATTGTGTGCATGTGCGAAGGCCTTCTGATACATTCTCCGCCTTGCCTGAAGTCCTCTCGCTTCCCACATGTTACTGTTTTCTTCCTCCCACCCATTTTTTATACCCTGCTTATTCAACAAATAACCTAAAACTTAAATTTTTTAAAGCTAACACGCTTTAATTAAATTTTAAAATAAACTTCTTTAAACGTCAATTAACTTTTTAATCCTTTTTTAAAATAGTTAATTAAAAAAATAATTCCATGTGATACATCCTAAAATGAAAATTTATCAATTGTAAAAAAAGAGATTTTTTTTAATGAAATGAAAAAAGGGATGTGATTAATGAAGATGATCCAATGTCTTTTTTTTTTTCAATTTTCTCACGTTGCTTCAAAATGGGAATCAGCCAAGATGAATTACCTAAGTCTAGCTACAAGGCAAATAGAAAAATAGAAAATTTAGAAATGTTATTACATGTTGATGAACCACTAGAACCTAAGAGCTAAATATGGTGATTTCAAAAGAAGAAAGCTAGGAATTTGCTCAAAATTTCCAAAAATCTTGGTGATTTCAAAAACAATTCCTCTGAATGTGGTGAATTTTTTGGGAAATTTTTCTAAAAGTTCCCTTGACCATTTTGCTTGGGACTTCTAAAATACAACAAGCAAAATGGCCAACTTTCGCCCAAAAAAATCACTAGGATGACCACATCCCCAAGGAGAAAGGAAAAACAATAGGAAAAAAAAGAAGGAAAATGAAGAAGGAGAAGGAAAGAAAAACGCAAAAGAAAACAAAGAAAAGAAAAAGAAGGAAGAACGAACAAAATTCTTCCTTAGAAGAAAAAACAGAGATGAAAAAATTGACAAGAACAAAAAGAAAAAAGAAAGTGAAAGAATTGAGAAAAAATGAAGAAAAAGAAGGAAGGATGAGACTCATCCTCCTTGGAAAAAATAACAGAGATGAAAAAGAAAACAAGAAAAAAAGAAACAGAAAGAATTGAGAAAAAAAAGAAAAAAGAGGAAGAAAGGATAAAACACATCTTCATTGGAAAAAAATAACAAGAACAAAACAGAAAAAGAAATTGAAAGAATTGAGGGGGAAAAAAAATTCTATAAAACACATCCTCTTTCGAAAAATAACTGAGATGAAGAAAATAGAAAGGGAAAAAAAAAACAGAAATAATTGAGAAGAAAAATGGGGAAAATATAGAAAAATGAAGAAGAAAGGAAAATAAATGACGGAGGGGGGTTTTATTTTTATTTTTAAAGTTTAAGCTTTTTTGTTTTATGTAAAAGGCTGCAGCCAGTTTGGGCTGGCCGGGCAGCTATTGGGCCCACGTTACCTGTTGGGCAGCCGCACGGCTACAGCAAGCATGCGCAACATGTGCGTGAGGCATAGCCGCGCCCCTGCCACGCCGCCTCAGAAAAAGGCATCCTCGGTGAAGATGCTCGCGTCCGCCAGGTCGGCCACAGTGCATGCACGCGGGCCTTCTGCCATCATCAGTTTGGTTGTAAGCGAATATGAAATGTGGACGAGGATGGCGAGTGCAACTGCCCTTCGCCAAGCCTTGCAGGATTGATTTGATGTCTAGGTGTGAAATTCAGAGGTGATGACATCAAGCAGTTGGTGGATGCGGGATATGATACAGAAACTGCACTTGCCTCTAAGGATTCCTTGGACAAAATTCTTCCTACCCGACCTGGTGTGGTGGATGTACTGGTGAAGGCATTCGTTCAACCTGCAGGTATGTGTCAAGGGTTTGCTGTCTTGGCACTCATTTTCGTTATTTGGTGGCGGGTGATCGTTAGTATGGATCGATGCATTTTGGTTTTTGAAGTCAGGGCTTCGTGCCTTCCACAGGTAGAGTAACCCGGTCCGATGTAGGTTTCTTCGCTGCGTTCACCCATTAGGGTGTCGGATGGTGCGTCATGGAGAAAGGGTCACAGTGAACCACCACCCAACAGCGCGCACCATGAAGGATGAATGGTAAGTGGTCAGGAGATGGTTTTCTGTTGGGTTCCAGTTCCGTAGCTAACCATGGTGGCTAGGGCAGGTGCTTTTTTTTGACTACCTACCTACTAACATCTCACTAGCAGGTTGTTATTAGGTAGGTAGGTACCTATCTATAACCCTCTACTTACCTAGTAGTTATCTATTTTCCTACCTATCTCCATATAGATGAGACCTGTTTCTTACAGAATTGGTTACCAAGGTGAAAACATATACTAACTCATTCGAGGAATTGGTTACCAAGGTGAAATCATATACTAACAGAATTGGTTACCAAGGTGAAACCATATACTAACTCATTCGAGGTTCACCCACGACTGAGTAATAGCAGGCATCCAGTGGATGGTGCACTGGTGGGTGGTGGTTCTCTGTGGCCATGGAGAGAGAGTCTGGCGATTGTCAAGCCTGCTTACTGTTGTTGGTAGGAATACCGGACAGTAAGGCTTCTACTGGGGGTCTACGCCCAAATGTACTTGGGATCTTCAGACAGCAATGGGCCTTGTAGAGAGGGGAGGAAAAGTCACCAGGCAGTAAGTGTGACCCCAAGTTGGAACTGGTCAGCAAACTCCTATGGACATGTCATGGGCTCCCTTACATTCTATTCTAGGGTATCATGCCAGTGGGGTGATGGTCACTATCACTGCTTTGTATTTCAGTGGAGTTGTGAAATTCAAAGACCTGTGGACCTTCAATTTGTTGGAGCTAGAGAGCACTGTGTGGACATGGTATTGGCCTGTCTCAATGTTGCGAGACTTTTACTAGTTCCGGGCTTATTGGTCATGAGCATAATCTCGAGTTGGATACCATGGTCAGAGGAGGTGAAAGACAAGGGGAGCTGGTGAAGCTGTATGGTAGCTCAGTGAAGAAGACATTTAATTTGTCAGATGTTTGTTACCATGTCCTGCAAATATAAGCACGTGTCAGTGAATGTCCTCATACTGAACACGCAGTGAGCTCCAGCAAGTTCTCAATAATCTTCCAATCTCGTTGTAGCCATGTATAGAGAATCAGGCCAGAATCACAATTGGTGAAGGCTTTGATAAATGTTACTGAAGCTTTGGTCTGGCTTCATGGGAAGTCATGTATGCATCACAATGTGGCCAAACATTGCGTACTCTGGAGATGAGTAGATTGTTTTGGATTTTGATGAAGCATGTGTTGCCGCAAATGCAGGTTCACAAGATTTTCTGTCCTGAAAGTCATGCGCCAGAGATGATCGCAGGAGGACATGAATGCTCCGTTGATATTTGGGGTGTTGGCCACTTGATCAAGACTTCTAATGGCCTGGTTTGCCTCCAAAGCTTATCCAGCTTCAGGAGTTGTGCTTGAACACCAATCCCAGATTCAGACCTTCTGCTCAGAATGTTTTGCAAGAACTTAACTCCCTGCAATGTCCAGGAAGGATCCTTTGACATAGAAGTTTCAACTTTGTAGCTTTGCCCCAGGAGCCTTGGGAGCCTCGGGTGGTGTAAAAGACCATGAATTTCTTAGATTTTGGTTGTTCTTAATATTGAGAATCTCTCTTTACTGCTCTGCCACTCAGCTTGTCATAGAGAACTCTCAAGTCAAGAAAGTATCACTCCCATGGGCTGCTGAAGTTTGCAGAAATTGACAGTCCACAACTCAGCATGCTTGAAGTGATGCAGGACAACTGCTGAATAGCCACTGCTAATGGATGGAACTTGTCTGCGCAGCAGTTAGACAAAAGTATCACATTTTGTACAGTATTTCTGCTGCCTAGCCCAACGCTGTCACTTTCATGTGGATCCTGGATTCCTCTGCCAGTGTATTGGCCCTTGAAGGGGGGGGGGTGTGGTCATGAGCAATTCATTCAAAGTGGTTGCAGGTCAAATGTCTTGCTTCATTGACAGGTATCCCAAATGTGGAGCATAGAGGATCTTTGAGTGTACTGAATGAGATGCTCTCACATGATATGGGATCTTACACTGTAATGATATATGAATATGTGAAATGTGGGCAATTGCAGAAGGCATTGGAAATATTTCAACAAATGCAACACAAAGGTGTGCAACCAGAATGTTTTACTTTTGTGGGGATACTAACTGTGTGTAGACCAGTGTAGTTGCACTTGAAGAGGGCAGTTGTGCTCATCAACAGATCATTCAATGAAGTCATGACTTACATGTATTTATGGGAAACAACCTTGTTGACTTGTCTGTGAAATGTGGGAGCATGGAAGATGCACATAGAGTACTTAAGGAGATGCCCTCACAGAAAATGATTTCTTGGAATACCATGCTTGGAGGATATTTGCCTTAAATTAGCATGCTAAGGAAGCAATTGAAGATTTCAGGCAGAAGTGCAAAGAAGGTGTAAAGCTCCTGACAATGTCATTTCTGTTTGTCTTCTGTCAGCTTGTAGACATGCTGGCCTCATAGATGCAGCCCAGGGCTACTTGATTCCATGAGCTTAGCTCACAGTATATCTGCAATACATGAACTCTGCAGTTGCATGGTTGACCTTCTTGGTCATGTTGGTTGAGGATATGGTTAAGGCACTGCTGTATAAGCCACTATGTGAAGGGCTTTGCTTGGTGCTTGCAGAATTCATGATAAAGTGGAGATGGGATAACAGATCACAAAACAAGTGCTCGAAGCAAGACCCTGAGAATGCAGCAGGCTCTTTGCTACTATCATACATGTATGCTGCTGCTAGCAACTGGGATCTTAGTAGCATGTGTGATGGTAGAGAAAGGAAAGAGGTGAAAAACAGCCAGGTTCTTGTCAGACCTGAGTGAAGTGACTAATGAGGTGCATACTTTTGTGGTGGATGATCAAAACCAATCTCAGATTAGTGAAATCCATGCAGAAGTGAAGAAATTGTCAGGACAGCTGCATCATGCAAGGTGTGTGCCAGATACAAAAAAAATTGTTACATCATGTGGATGAAGAAGGGTAATTGTTCTGTCTCTGTAACTATAGTGAGAAACTGTTTATTGCATTTGGGCTTATCAACACATCTGCTGGTGCTCCACTCTGGATTTTCAGGAATCTGAGGGTATGTACTTTCTGGAACACTTCCACAAAATCCAATGCAAAAAATAGTTGAGAGCAATTTTAGTTAGGGATGCAAATTATCACTTTCATTACTTTGAGGATGGTGTTTGTTCCTCCCTAGCTTACTGGTGATGTGAGAATTTCGTCTTCAAACAACTATTATAGGGTTGCAGAATAGTATGTGTAATCATATTTTAGTGCTTCTTTTACTTTTCTTATTGAAGTTTCAGGTTGTGGATGCCGTGTGAAGTATGTATGCTCAACATAGGAAGGGGGCCTGAAGTAAAGCTGCAGCATGGGGTTATGCTATTTTTGCTTACAGAGGCAATGTTGGACAACAAAAGTTCAGAAACAGTAAACTCTGTAGTCTCAAGGATTCCCTCTTTTTGGGGCAGTGGGAATTGAGCAAGGGGTTTAGGGTTGAGCAAGTACCTGTGAAAAATTAATGAAGGGGATGCTTTTTGTCACTTTGATCTCAATCTTGGAACTATGTCAGTTCAGGAATTGTTCTTGGAATTTTGTTCTTGTAGCATTTCCCATGTTTTGATTTTCTATCAATATACTTTGTAAAAATTGGACTTTAAGCCCAGCTTGACCATTCTGTCTTGTTGATGGATGGTTTACAGAACTTAAGATTAGACCCAGGAATTTTAGAATTTATTCTACTCCCTTCATTCTTCCATCCTCCACCTTGTCTTTCAGTTCCACTGAAAAAGCATGCTTTCTGAATTTTTTTCTCAAAATAGTGAAAGTTCCTCACAGTGGGATATGGGGACAATCATCTTGAAGCAGGGTGACTCTTGTGGCAAAACCTTGTTCACAATTAGAGATTGGTTGAGATGCATGCAGGTTCAGTTCATGCTAACGCACAAACCTCAAGCTTTGTGGTTTAGTCAAACATTGATCAATGCAAATTTCAGTCAATTCAAACAATGGGGGGGAGTTCATTTGAAGTACAGAGTATTCAATATTGCAACTAACCAAGATTGGGCCAGTAAAGTTCATGTATTGGTTTGAAAGGTGTGCATATGTCCATCAAAATCTACATGTTCCTATATAACTACTATTGTTTGGTTCAAATCCATGCAGATTGTTGTCTTTATTCGATGTCAACTGATTAAATCTGGTGCAATGGCAAGGTTCAATTTGTGCCTTGATATAAGGGGTCCTCTTCACCTAGGTGAGGTACAATCACATTTAACACTCAAAAACTACCACAGCAACAACATAGAAGATCAAGATCATGAAGATTGCAGGCAGGTTTTTGGAAACCTATTTTGTGGTGCAATCCTGCTAAATGCAATCTCTGTCAGCCTTTTGATTTTGCCAAAAAGTGAAATTATAACTTATAAATACAAAAATGAAGTGACATTTGAGACTTTCAATTGCCAGAATTTGAAAAAAAAGGAAAAATTATACAGATTTCTGTAGTTGGTAGCCAAAGATACAAAAAGATGTTTAAATGTTTTTGGCCTTTATAGCTTGTTTATAGCCAAATTTGGCTAAATCTTGGTATGGAAGATGATCACTTTGGCTACATCAGAAAATTGCCAAGAAAAACACGGATCTCTCTACTTCAAGTGCAAAGATTAGTAAGTAATGGTTCTAAATCAATGGGCCTAGCTCTCAAGGACTATAAATGTTTCATTTTGACTTTCAATTGATGCTCTATAATTCCACTACAACTAGGGAGCCAGTTAGTCAACAGCAAGATACTAGATCATATTGCTACAAAACAAACAGTAGTTGGTGATATTAGTATGTTCAAAAAGTGTCACCATCTTCTAGAGACCTTGATCTTCCAAGGGATCCTTTTTTTTTAATGAAGGTTTTTGAAACTTCGAAGGAGTGGCTCTTACAAATGCAATTATCATGCATATTTGACAATATTGCAAATGTTGAAGTGTGGAACTTTTCAATAAACATAGTTTGAATAAATCAAAAATTGGCTATGTGCACGATAAAAAATTCATTACAAGTTGGCATGTTGATATTCAAATTTATAGCAACAAAGTCTAGCAAGATTTATGAAGGAAAATATTAAATATGGTTATGGAGCCTGTGTATAATGGAGCTTTATGGTGATGCACTAGGGTGCTATATTGGTGTGCACAATTTTTTTTAGCATGCATGAAAAGAGGTCTTGCTCATTACTAGGTCATGATTATCTCTCAATAAGAGTCAAAAGTTGGGACACACAACACAGAGACTCAAATACATGTACACTTTTGAAATACATATAGATTGAATGAGTGATGCACATACATATTAGACACAAGTAAATTTAAACAATGGACATACATTTTACAAACAAATTCAAAAGCACGCACACACTTAAATCCATTTATACACACACATTCAACTTTCAAGTCTCGATAATCAAATTGTAAATTGTGGACAATGGAGCCCTAAACACTCAAACATAGTGGACAAACATTTAAATAGTGGACAATGCATCTTGGACTATAGACATTCAAACATAATGGACAATGTATAAACATTTAAATAGGAGACATTCAAATACATAGGGCACTCAAACACTGGGCTAATGCAATGTTGAATGGACCAAAATAGATATAACAATGGCATATTCTACAATTTGTATGTAATTCAAATGGTGAAAATGTATTGAGAAAGATGGAGTTATCAATTTATAAGGGACTTAATTTGAAATTATTAACTTGACTACATTTGTATGATGTAGGTATTTTTATCCATAATACATAAATTAAAAAAGGCTATGGACGTTTAAAATGAACATTAAGAATAGTACAACTCACCAAAAGAACAACATGAACTTCAAAATGGTTCAATCATTAATATTACACATGTTATGGACTCAAATTTAATTAAATAATATATCCATTTGAAAACACTTAGTTTCACAAATTTCACATATGTGTCAATTGTATTATCATTACAAAAAAACATGGTTTTTTAGAAGGTTCAATTTGATTAAAGTGTTTGCATTGATTGAAAATGATGGCCACCTTAATTTGAAGTTATGGCATGAAAAACATGTGTTATTTTTCACTAGTGCATATGATTAGAATGACCTTTTTGGTTAGGTATCAATTCAAACATCTAATCAAAAGGGAACAAACAAAATAAAAAAAGGTGTCAAGATGGCCAAGGTTTAATAAATCTGCCATATTGATTTTACCTTCATTGGGCCTAGGCCAAGACTATCTACTTAGCATATTTAACTAACCTACTAGCTAGGCCTAAACTACTTACCTAACATAGTTGGTTAGACTATTAGCAAGACCTAGGTACTTACTTAACTCAACACAACTACATAGCCTATTGACCTAGCTTAAGTTACATAGTTAGCATAAGTTAAGCTAGGTTGTGTTTATAATGAATTGCCACTATGGTTTGTTGTTAATTCACATGTGTTGTCTAGGGAGGTTACTCTTTGTATATTTTAGGAAACATTGTTAACAAGTTTTTTTGATGTATCATTTTTTTTTAGAATTAAAAAAAAGACTTTTGTAACCTATTTTAAAAATAGTTTCAAATTCTGATTATGACCACCATGTTTGTATACAAGTGAACTTTAAAGTTGTAAAACTCAAAAGATCATGAGAAATGTTCACAAACATCTTTATAAGATGTCTTTCAAAATTCGTTAAAAAAATGACTCAAATTTTAATTATCAACCATGGGTATATTCAAAAATGAAATAAATTTCCAAGATTGTAAACATAAAGAATCCTCAAAAATGTTTAAAAAGATGTTAAAGATAATATTCCAAAATGATGTCCAAAAGATGTAAAGAAGTCTGCCTTCTCTTCTCTTTGCCACTATAGTCTTATATATGTTAGAAAATTTTCTAACAATAACTAGCCAATATGACATGTATAAATAACTAGAAAAATTCAAAAAGATGTGCAATTTTTTGTATACATATGATTGTAATTAGGTATTTACCTACATTCCTTATTATGACATATGATGCCACATTGCATTTGAAAATGTAACATTATGATGACGCATCAACTAAATTGGATTATAAATAATGATAGCCTAATTGACTAATGGTTAAATTGACAATTGGTAATTTTGATTTGTCCATGACCTATTGCTCAAAAAGACATTAGTCAAATTGAAGGGTCCAAATTGACTTGTCCAAAATTTCATTTTGGTCAAGTTGGATAGGGGGGTAAAAAGACCAAAACATCTTTTTCATAGATTTTTCCAAGTGAAATGTGTCATGATTTCCTGTAGTGCATGTATGTTATTATTTATTGATTATTTTTGGTGATTTAAAACAATAATTTTTAACAAATTCCATATCATGTTGAAAACCATGTAGATTTTATGTTAGATTCATGCACACACATATAAAAATAATGATATTTAGGGTGGTTTGAATGTAGATAGAAAACAAATTGGTTGAAATCAATGGATTTAGTTTAATTGCTACCCAATTACCTAGACATCCCATGGACTTTTACATTCGCAACATCACAAAATTTCAATATCACAAAATTTTGATATAATTTGTGCAAAAATTGTAAAACAATATGTAGTTTGTGTAAAATCTATGGGATTCAAAATGCAAAAATGGCACAAACAATATATTTAACTTTCATGTAAATGATGTGTTTTTTTATACTTATGATGTCTTGATGTGAAAGATGTACAATTTACATTTTAACTAAATCTATGCAATTATCTTAATGTAAATTTTCATGAAATTATGTGATTTTTGTGTATTAAACATGAACATTCATGCATGTTATTTGAAAAAATGTTTCATCTATTTGAATATTTAAGATATTGAATATGTACAAATATCATTCAAATTAATCATAACATCAAATTCATGTGATTTTTGTATAAACCTATGAAAATCGGATTTCACATAAAATTTGTACAAACCTATGAAGCTTAAAAGTTTGTGATGAATGCTACTATTTGGAACATTAACCTATATTTTTGCAATTACAACTTGTGAATTTACTATTCCATAACATGCTTTGCATGAGACAACATATTGATCCATATCATTTTCACATTTTTGAATCATTTTTTTCATTTTTTTAATGAGCATGCCACACAACTTTTAAAACTCAACATACTTTTTAGGTGAGTGAGCTCAATAAAACTAACATAATGTGAAGAAGGGCCTCCAAGCAAGCCACCAAATTGAGTTTTGATAGGACCAACACAACCAAGTTTATTTAATGAACTAAACAAATTTGCACTTCCATTAAGAATGAAGGTAATAACATACAATAGAGATCCAAGAGACATTGTTTAGTGTTGTCACATTGTTTGCACTTGTAGATAAAAAAATTGTAACAATGACAACAAATTATTGATGGATGTAGAGTAATACCCCAATTTGCATAATATATCTATAGTTATTTTTGGGTGTGTGCTCAATGACCTTATGAATGGTCAACAAATCTTTCAAATGGGTTCAAAGAACTTTGTCATTGTTTGACCTATGGCGAACAAATGAAAAGGGTGGATGCATGTTATAATGTAAACAAAAATTGTCACAATTTGATCATTTTTAGGATTTATTCAAATTTAATGCATCATGGTGGATATTTTAAAATATTTTGTAATGTTATTTATAATAAATGATGGTTTATGTGCTGATGTATCATTATGTTGTGAAATTAGTGCACATATGAATAATTTTTAATTCAGCAAGGTGGGGGGGTGGGGGGGGGGGTATTAAGTGAGGAATTTTTTTCCCCTCCACCCCATTGGTATATAATTTTTTAATATGCGTATTTTTTTGCATCTAATTTCAATAGCCTATATTCATTGAATTTCTTAGTTTTAAATAAGCATGGAATTAAAAAGGTTTAGTTGAGTTTGAACAATTTCCATTATAATTTAGACATGTGAGATTTTAGGATAAAAGAATATAAAAGCTCATGAATTTGAAAAGAACATTTTATATACACTTTATTAGTATAAGTCACATGTATAATCTACATGATCTTCACCACATCTAAATCCATAGCCTAATCATAATCTTTTCCTTTAATGTTCCATTCCATACTATTTCATTTATGACAATTAATTAATTAATTAATATTTATATTAATTCTCTTACTAACCTATTAATTGAACCTATTAATAATTAATAATTAAATTTAAAAACATAGTGCCTTATATTTTCTTTTTAATTAAAAAAATTAAGGATTAACACTTACCATATATTAATTATATTTTTATTTTCATAATAAATGTAATGATCCTACTTGAAATAATTAAATTATAAAATTTACCTAACAATTAATATATGGCACCTTATATTTTTACTTGCATATTTTGCAAACTTAAAGAAAAGTATCCCACTTCTAGTGATTTAATGTTCATTATTTTGATTTATAGGGTCTTGAAACATCATTTTGGAACAAAATGAATAAAACATACTAATTTTAATGAAAATTTTACACATGGAAAAAGGAGACCATGATGAACAATCTTCCCCATCAACTTTTATTTATTTTCAAAATCATGGAACTTAGATCATATGATTTTGAAATGTTCTTTAGTTTATTATGCTATGATAATCCTATGGAGGCCACTCCTTGTATATTTTAAGAAACATTTTAAGTTACACATTGGGGTAATTTTTAAGTTTTTCCTTTCTCATTCATTTTATGATTATTTAATTTTCTAATATACATAATTATTTGGCAAGTTATTTTTTAATATTTGACTACAATCATCAAATATTTGACATCCTATATTAACATAAATATAAAACTATTAAAAAACTATTGATATTTTAAAAATTATTTGAAACAAACTCATTCAAAACTACAACATAATCAACAACATTCAAGGTGTAAACATTTTGAGATTTTCACCCAACTCCAAACTTCCCTTCATTTCGACTTCATTCAAATTCAACTTGCCACCTTATGAATTTGCCAAATCAAATCGATCATAGACTAAATGAACCTTTAACCTTCTTTCACATTCTTGTACCTTTTTTATTAAAAAAAACAAAAAAACTCAGAATCCTACATTTATTTAAATTTGGTATTTGATAATTAGGGCACACAATTTTATTTCGCAATGTATTTGAAGATTTTAATTTTGCAAAAAAATTGTACCTTATTTTTTTTTCACATTGTTTGAAAAAAATGGAAATGGTTTCTTCAAGGTGAAAATGTTGATGATTATGATTTTTCAAGGTTGTAAAACCATTGAAAATGTATTTGGGCAAGAATAAAGTGAAAATTTTAATAATAAAAAATGGTCAAAATTATCATCAAAGGGTAAAAACATGATTAGGTGGCTCACGTTTGACATTTTGAAGAGTCCATTTTACACTAACTACAATAATTAAATTTAAAATAATTATCAAACTATAAATACTATAATTATCCCCTATGGTTTTGGCCACAAATATTAATAGACCACCTTATAAATATCTTTAAACATGAGATTGGTTAAGAAATTTAGAAAAAGATTTAAAATTTCAATGTGAAATGGAATACCAATTGTAAAAAATGACGAGAATCACGACAAGTTAAAATTTTAAATATGAAAAAAATTATATTGAAAAAATTCAATGCATTGTATAATTAAATTATTCATTTTATGGTGGCCTATATTTTAATTATTACTATGACATTTTTTTTGAATCCACAATTTTCATTTTCTATGTGTGACAAACATAGTGTCATCATTTCAAAAGTCCACAATGATTTTACATTATAAGTTCATCTATAATCTAGAAAAATTACAATATTGACAATCCAAACAGTCCACCTAATTGTGCTTTCACATCACATAAGGGGTTTAAAAAAAATTCTATAAAATCATTGGTGTGCATTTGCAAAGGCGTGATTATTAATCAATTTCATATTCATGGTTTTTTTAAAAAAGTTTAGTTTTGAAGCCTAAATCATTTATATGTGATTTTTAGAATAATTCAAAATGAATGAAATCTTATCATATGTGTTGCTACTTTTGATATCATATGTAGTTTGAATTTTCTTTTGAATTGTGTCGACCCTAAGATTGTAACAATCTAGACAATTTTTCTTTTGTCATGGGGAGCCTTTGCACACTATAGATTGTGTCTTTTAAGTTGTCTATTATGATTTTTAAAAATCAAATAAAAATTTGGACCCTTACATGCTAATTATATAGTAAAAAGACGAATAATTTATGATAGGTAACATGAACATTTATATTAATAATTTACCCACTTGAACATGACTTAATGTCTAGTTGTGTGGACCTTAAATCATATCTATTTTGATTGAAAACTTAACAAGTGTTAGTCGATGTGACTTCTCTATTTTAATGGAAAAAAATTCAAGATTATGTTTTCAAAATTATTTATTAATCATTTAAAATTCCTAAAAATAATAGATAGGTAAGAATGCCTAGTTTAGCTACCTACCTATCTAGCCTATATTCTTAAACATGTAATTATATAGGTTGCAAGTATGAGGAGTTGAAGCCTTCACCTCCACAAGGACAAATAAAGTCCTTAACCAATGCACCACATATTCATAAAGATGTCAACTATTGTCAACATATTATTAAGAACATTTTCATTTTAAACTTGGTCATCATTGACAACGAATTATAGAATCCAATCATGGATGATCATGGATGGCCAAGAATACTTCTTAGTCAACTATCATCACTAATTGTAATCATGTTGCAATCTTGTTGAAATACAATTCTAGTCTTGTCATAATCTAGTATTTATAAATGATAATATCTAATACGATTAAAACAAAATGCAACTTAATCATATTAGACATATTTATTTTTGAAGGGGCAGAAAATGAACAAAATTTATCCCCTTAAATCATTTTGGAAAAATAACTCAATTCTCACATATGTTATTGTAATCACAATGCTAAGGGCATAAAAAAATTATTACTGCATGGTTTTGTAATAGTGATGATAACAAGATCCATAATCAAAAGACAATTAGAAGTAGTGTAAACGTTTTCATTCCATGCATGTTGGTTATTACAATTGAAATAGAAAGAACCAACTTCTACACATGGACAAACAACCAAGTTAGCTTTTATGCCTACTTGCATGATTAAGCAAGCTATTGAGTTTAAGCAAGTGCAATTTCTCCTTCCTTTCTACTCTTGAACAAATTGCACAATGAACCTAATGTACATGAATGTATGTTGATCTAATATGAACTTTACCTAAGGAAAACATGAAGCCCATCTATTTTGAAAATATTTTATACTCAAACATCATTATTTTTTATTCATTATTAGGCTTCAAAATACAAATATGCTTGGAAGTAGAGGTTCTTTAGAAGTAGAAACAATGTCAATAGTTTGGAAAATAAGCAATTTAAGATCCATTTCTACATCTTCACCAATACGAAAAAATTGACTTGAATTTAAAGTCTTTGGGGATTGATAGAGGAAGCATGGTGGAAGCAGATTGGGAAGACAAATACATGACACATGCAAGAAACAATAAATATTGTAAACTTTGAGTTTGGACCTACACTTTGCATGGCACACACCATATGCAAGCAAACAAACTTGAACAAAATCATCCAAAAGATGAGGATGAACAAACAAGTAAGAGAAAGAAATGAAATGCAAGCTTCAAATTAAACTGATAAACTTCAAGTTCAAGATTGAGCCTTGATCATAACTATTGGCATTCGCATCCTACTTGACACATGTGAACCTTGGCTTTTCATTACTCAATCAATACCACCTCTAGCACAAGCTCTTAGCCCCAACTACTAAAACATTAGGTAAGCCAATGGGTTTTGCCATCAAAGCACCACCCCATTATTTTTCAAAGTCACTTGCATATTTTTTTCCAAATGGCATTCCAAAAATAAAGGTTGCAACTAATTCATTAAGAAATAAAATTCAAAATGCACTTAAATGTAAATAGAGTGCCTAAAATCAGTTATGAAAATACATCTAGAATATATTTTAAATGGATTTAATTTGAATAAAATGTTCTTTCATTATTTCATAGCATAAAAAATACCCTTTCATTTTAGGTGTTTTAGAAAATATACATCAGTCTTGAGTGACCTCCCCTAACACCATTTGGGCCCTCATTGCCCAAACACATTGTAATGTGAACAATTGAAAACTTCCAAGTGCAATCTAAAATACATAAATCGCAACCAAACTAGGGATCAAGAGAATAAAAACTATGAACAATGATGAGCATATGCAAAGGAAATCTAGGTCCAAAATGGTAGAATACAGTGGTGACTTGAGGTATGGCAAAATGGATCTAGGGCTATGGAAAACCCAAGTGAGTGAAAGGAAAGAAGTGGCAATTGAACTTGACATAGTTGGCACAACATTGCTAGATGTTGCCATATAGAGTCCTCGCTTTTGTTGATTATTTTTTAAAATTCTAGGCTTATAGGTCATAGGTTCCATGCTAGGGTAAAAACAATGTTGCTTACAGGGTGGATTACATGTGAATAGTAAGTTTATCGGTTATCTAAGGCCGATTAGTGTGCACAACAAAGCAAATGACAATAAATTTTACATCCTTGAAGCCTATCATTCATTCACCCTATTAATGTGACTACAAGGCAAACAAGGCTAGTTTTTTACATCCTTTGAGCCTAACATTCATTCCCATCGCAACCATCCAGACCAACCTATCATTCATTGGTTGTTGCAAAGTGTTTTTTGGTTATATACCTAATTGGAGAAACAAATGTACATTTTAGCTGTTATACTCTCATAGCTTGAAGCAAATTCACCTAATGGCAATGAATTCTTAAGTCAGCGCCTCTTTCTATTGGCTTGTTGTCATACAATATATTGAGATAATAGTAAGGTAATGAAAAACTAAATGACATTATGTTTCTTGTTGCATGGACATGAAGCACTTTCTGTTGGAGAGCTTCGACTAGGTTGGAAATTTGTACATAATTAATGTTGAGAACATTGACTAGAACATTTCAAATGAAAAGATAAAATAACTTTGTACCAAACTTTAAAAGAACATAGGTTTCCATTAAAAAGAATGACAAATGTCACCTTTTGGTGATTCATAGTTGACTTACAACTTTCCTTTCAATCAATGCATTGACGTGTAAACCTATGAGATGAATGTGAATACAATTGAAGGGAGAAATGTAATGGAAGTTGCTGTGCAACATGGTTTTTCTTATTAAACATGTGATGTAGCTGAGAATATGTGATCAACCATAATAAATTTTAGCCAAATTTGATTATAAAGAAATATGAAAATAAGAAAATTTAAGATTCCTTCACATTTTCGCTATAACTAGAACCCAATAAAGAAATCTGGTGATATTTCAGAAAACAACTTAAAAACTTTGGCAACTAGATAACCCAAAAAAGACACATATTTTTAGCCATTTTGATTTTTAAAAAACCAACTTGCTAAATTTAGCTAGACAAAAGAAAACTTTATGTGGGTAGAATTTGTAATTCTAGTGGCCTAACAAAAAGACACAGTGGTATGTCTATATGAGAAGTGCTAAGACTTGAACTTGCCAACAGCATCAGAAACATATTTAATTAACCATTGAACCATGCTATGCAGTTGATAATTCAAGTGGAGATGTAGGACACGAACGGGTATGGGACCGAAACTATGTAATTTTGTTACATAGCTATGGAGATCTATGTTATAGGTTACACATCTATTTTCTCACTCTCCTTTTGTCTATACATAGAGCTTTATCATTCTCCTTCTACACACAATCAACACCAACACATTTGTCTATGTGTAGGTGGTGAGCCTCAACATTCCTCAACCATGAACTACACACTATCACACTCAAAACAATCAAAACCAAAAGCCTTTCCAAAAACTTTCATCCCCAACTTTGTATTCAAACCATCACTCTTTACAAAGGGAGGAGGTGTGTGTTAAAGTCACAAACACCTCTTTATATACTAACCCAAAGGAAACAAGTCAAGAACCTTCCAAAAGTTATCCCCCACATAATTAATCATAAGGAAACAAAATCACATGTTTCCCCATGAGATTCCACATTTAATTAATCCCAAGGAAACAAATCAAGAAACTTCCAAAAGTTATCCTCCACATAATTTATCATAAGGAAACAAAATCACATGTTTCCCCATGAGATTCTACATTTAATTAATCTAAAGGAAACAAAATCACATGGTTCCCCATGTGATTCCACATTTAATTACAAGGAATGACATCACATGGTCCACAAGCACCATGACCATTCAACTTACCCCTTTTTACAATTAATTAAGTAATTAAATAATTATATCGAGTTACACACTAAGTTACAGAGACAACAAGTTTATTGACACAAGTAGCCTAGCATAGAAATGATTTCATTTCTTAACATATGTAAAAATATTCAAATAAAATGCCAAAAGCTGTAAATTTGTGGTACTGCATGGTACAACAACATTGGCCGACTCGCTGCATGCCATTGTTGTTTCTTGTAGGAACAAAAGGTACATTGACCATAATTTGTGTTTCAAATCGCGCTTATGCGACAACTTCCATGTTTGTCCAACACTTAGGAGAATTCTGCTTTTGAGAGTAGTCCTGTTCATATCATATTACACAGTTGATAATAAAGAAAGGAAAGAAGTTGGAATCTTCTTCCATTGACATGAAGCAAAACTTTCCTAGGCTTAACAAATAGGGGATAACAAGCCTGGCTGAACCATCACTAGGCTCCTTGCATTTGTGCAATTTTTCATGTTCTGCAAAAAAACACATTATTAAGCTTTGTTTTGCGTGTCTCAGGCCAAATTTGAACCCAACATCTCCCCTTGAGATAGAGAGTACCAATTAGCAACATAAATTCAAGCTCTAAAAAGGAGCAGTTGTAAAAAAATAAAAATTAACACATTCACAAGGTCAAAACAGTCTAACTGGGTGGTTGAGCAATGTCAACGACTTTTGCACCGGATAGTGCTTACAGAGAGTGTTTGACATCTTCCATACTTCAACTTGTTGAGCTCGTCCTCTTAGTGGACCAAAAAAGTTTTAGCTTTGATTACTGAGGCCTGATTTAATCTTAGGAATCAGAAGCCTTGGGTGAACTAGCACCCACACTGGAGTCTAACGCCATGGTAAAATCCCCAAAACCATTTAAATTTAGAAATATCTTGCATATATGAATACTAAATCAGGGTATGTGAGTCCAAATCTAACATTTTTTGGACTTAAGATGGCCCCTAAGATACCTCTTTGTAAAAGGTGAAGGTATCAGTGTGGGTGCTGGTTTATTGGGATGAAATGTTGTAAGGTATACTGTATGCAAGTAAAATTCATTGTAGGTTTGTACCCTTCATTTAAACATTCTGTCTCTTTATGGGTCTTCCATTGTGTACCCTTGGACCTCCCCATATACCCACTTGATCTCTTTCACTATTCTTACTTGCTGATTGTAAGGGCAACTTTAGATGATGATCCAAGGTCCAGGGACCAATGAATTCAAGCAATCTTATTGGTCAAAAGATTTGAATTGGTCCCAAAGCCTTTAGACAAGGGTCCAAGGCCAAAAAGTGGCAAATTGAGGCTAAACCTACATGGCATCTGTTTTGGAGGGAAAATCAATTGGTTCGGACCAAAAAACAGTGGTAAGAGGAGAGCTCCTGATTTGGAGAACCAAGAATCCGGCTAGGGACCCAGGTACACTCCAACTCAAGGATTCAATTTGCTTCAAATCAGTCCAAATTGTTTCCTAGGAAATTGGACCCTGGACCCTCGTCTAAAGTGGGCCTAAGATACAACCTTTTCATATTAACATTACTTAATGCAAATCATTCACAATTAGTGCTCAGTCACTGGTAAGTCACTTTTAGATTTTCTTGATTTTATGTAATAGAAAGATGTGTAGCCTTTGGATATTGTTAAAACCAGGTGTAGGATTCCCACAATCATGGTTGGCGAGTGGCCATAACCGTTAATTAAACTAAGGAGTTCAAGTCCCCTGCGATGATTGATTAGAATACCTTTTGGAAACAAAGCTAGGTTAATGGGAAAAGTGGGAGAGATAGAGATGCTACTAAAAGCTAACACTGTAGGCAAATTCACAACTCCAAATCCCTACCGTAATCTGGCGACAGTGAACCAGCACCCACCAGTGCACCGTGAAGGATGAATGGTAAGTGGTTAGGAAACAGTTTTCTTGGGGTTCCAGTTCCCTAGCTAACCATGGTGGTCAGCTAAGTTGCTTTTGGTACCTACTTACAAGCAGGTTGTTAGTAGGTAGGTAAATAAAAAAGTTTTACCTATGGATAAACCATCTACTTATTTACTAATTACCTATTTTCCTACCTATCTAGCTATATCTGAGACCTATTTTCTTACAGAATTAGTTAACAAGGCGAAACCAAATACTATTTCAGTTGAGGTTCATCCACAACTGAGTAATAACACGCATCCAGTGGATGGTGCACTGGTAGGTCCTGGTTCAGTGTGGCCCATCTATGTCCCCATAAATCCCTACCATATGCTATGTCCACATAAGCTTTACTCTGAGTTTTGTGTAGACATGGTCCAGAAACCATAGCTAGCTAAATAGGTGCCATCTCGATGATGTGTCTTTCCCTATTGGACATCCATGCTAGAGTTACATTCCGTATTCTGTATACTGTACCCAGATTCCACTGTACATCCATGACATGCTAAGGTTGATAAAATGGTACTTTCATGATCCACATCCAAAAATGACATGTCCAGTTTCTCAGAATAATGGGTTGAGGTGGCTCCATATTCTGAGAATTCCCTCCCCCATGGCTTTACAGTGAGTAAAGCACAGCTCCTAAACATTCTAAATCTAAAAAGTTCCTCCTCTCAGCAGCGGAACGTTCATGGTTATAAGGTGCCCTCCGAGTACACTGTGAAAGTAACAGCACTGGTTAAGGTAGTTTATAATCAATCTTATGGAGTTGTCCTGCAGCAGACAATCCGAGGATGATGGGCAACTAATCTCAGCAATAAATTTTTTGCCCTTGTTTCCTATCCTTCTCAAAAATTTGAAGTGCAAATAAGTGGATCCAAATGTTAAAAATTACTCCAAATCTGAGCACTCGCCTATCCAACCGATGTGCTTTTTTCAGTGGGCCTGCTGCAGTAATGAACGCCATGTGAGCGTGGATACCTCGTTCTAGCATTATAACCGGTCCGCAGCAGCTGCTCTCGAGCTTCATGAATCTCGCAGCAAACCTACATTCTTCTGAATCCCCAGCACTTCGTTGAACTGCACATGTTTGCCTCCTGATGACACTCTTACAACAAAACAAGTTTTCGGTCTAAGTGAGTAAGATTGCTGAACGTCTAGAGGTTTGATCAGACTCTTCTCAATGATTTCAAAAGCAAACCATAACGATATTCACCGATACAATCAAGCGTACCGAGTTGTTCTCTAGGCCACATTGGCCCACGACATCTTACCTCAAGACAAATATTGAAGGGTGAATTAGGGGACCCTTCTTTCACAAACCACATACCACGGGCAGAAAGATGAAGCTAGAGAGATTGAGAACCGCAAGTTATAGAAAAATAGAGTACTAGCGTCTGCCGCTCTAATCTATTACGCATTCACATATTTCAATAGAAAGTCATCTTTCAGTTCGCATATCCGTCTGAATCTCATTCATGCCGTCTGCCCCCAGAAATGATTTCCTACTAGCGAGATATTGCTCTGATGTACAGATTGATAGATAACGCCAACAAGAACTTGTTTGAGCATTCGCCCTGTACATAGTGATTCTTACAGGAAACTCCATACACGCAAACGTCTGATCGTATTGCTAACATTGTGAGATGATACGTTCAAAGATAGTCCTGTTGAGATAAAACATCTTCCTGCATACATCGTAAGATCATAAACAATCTTGGATAGTTAAGTAAGTTTTCATTCTTATATAAACAACTTACAACACCTTACATCAGTGATTTGGACTCAACAATCCAATCACGAGGACAACTTCCTCACAGACCGACCGAAACGTTAATATACTGTAACTATACTCTTTAGGATATATCGGGAAATATCCACCATGATGCTTTTGCATATATCTAAAGACTGAATCTAGTACTGAGCAACTCGGGAGGCCTGAAGTATCGGGCTGTAGGTGGTAATGGCGTTTGTAAGGGTGACCGAAAGGGAAGCGAATTGCGCGTCTGCAGCTGGCTTCTGGGTCGGAATGAGACCAATCAAATCGAAGGCGAAGGTGTCGATAACTGCCTCTAGATTTACAAGAGCCAGCCTGATAGGCTCGAAGAAAGGGACCAAGGTCAGCAGCCCGTGCTTGCCAATAATAACTTGCAGCAATGCCTGGTGGACCTGCACGAACGTGGTGAGGGCTTGTACAACCAACTGTGCATCGTCGTCGGAAAGTGGACCTGTCGACACCGAGTCCACCCTGGTGGTGCCTTCAGCAATCTTCGCGATGATGGTGATGAATCCTTCGGCGATAATGAATCCTTGTTGGCCAGCGTTGAAGACGTTGATGGTTTGTACTGCAATTCGGAGGTTGTTAGACTGCTTGGTGACGTTGTCAAATCCCTGCAGAATTTTCACCGTAACGGGGTCTGGGTCGGCAAGTGCCACAAATGGCTGGCTGTAGGTGGTAATGGCGTTTGTAAGGGTGACCGAAAGGGAAGCGAATTGCGCGTCTGCAGCTGGCTTCTGGGTCGGAATGAGACCAATCAAATCGAAGGCGAAGGTGTCGATAACTGCCTCTAGATTTACAAGAGCCAGCCTGATAGGCTCGAAGAAAGGGACCAAGGTCAGCAGCCCGTGCTTGCCAATAATAACTTGCAGCAATGCCTGGTGGACCTGCACGAACGTGGTGAGGGCTTGTACAACCAACTGTGCATCGTCGTCGGAAAGTGGACCTGTCGACACCGAGTCCACCCTGGTGGTGCCTTCAGCAATCTTCGCGATGATGGTGATGAATCCTTCGGCGATAATGAATCCTTGTTGGCCAGCGTTGAAGACGTTGATGGTTTGTACTGCAATTCGGAGGTTGTTAGACTGCGTGGTGACGTTGTCAAATCCCTGCAGAATTTTCACCGTAACGGGGTCTGGGTCGGCAAGTGCCACAAATGGCTGGCTGTAGGTGGTAATGGCGTTTGTAAGGGTTACCGAAAGGGAAGCGAATTGCGCGTCTGCAGCTGGCTTCTGGGTCGGAATGAGACCAATCAAATCGAAGGCGAAGGTGTCGATAACTGCCTCTAGATTTACAAGAGCCAGTCTGATAGGCTCGAAGAAAGGGACCAAGGTCAGCAGCCCGTGCTTGCCAATAATAACTTGCAGCAATGCCTGGTGGACCTGCACGAACGTGGTGAGGGCTTGTACAACCAACTGTGCATCGTCGTCGGAAAGTGGACCTGTCGACACCGAGTCTACCCTGGTGGTGCCTTCAGCAATCTTAGCGATGATGGTGATGAATCCTTCGGCGATAATGAATCCTTGTTGGCCAGCGTTGAAGACGTTGATGGTTTGTACTGCAATTCGGAGGTTGTTAGACTGCTTGGTGACGTTGTCAAATCCCTGCAGAATTTTCACCGTAACGGGGTCTGGGTCGGCAAGTGCCACAAATGGCTGGCTGTAGGTGGTAATGGCGTTTGTAAGGGTTACCGAAAGGGAAGCGAATTGCGCGTCTGCAGCTGGCTTCTGGGTCGGAATGAGACCAATCAAATCGAAGGCGAAGGTGTCGATAACTGCCTCTAGATTTACAAGAGCCAGTCTGATAGGCTCGAAGAAAGGGACCAAGGTTAGCAGCCCGTGCTTGCCAATAATAACTTGCAGCAATGCCTGGTGGACCTGCACGAACGTGGTGAGGGCTTGTACAACCAACTGTGCATCGTCGTCGGAAAGTGGACCTGTCGACACCGAGTCTACCCTGGTGGTGCCTTCAGCAATCTTCGCGATGATGGTGATGAATCCTTCGGCGATAATGAATCCTTGTTGGCCAGCGTTGAAGACGTTGATGGTTTGTACTGCAATTCGGAGGTTGTTAGACTGCGTGGTGACGTTGTCAAATCCCTGCAGAATTTTCACCGTAACGGGGTCTGGGCCTGAGGAAGCCTGGCACAATGCTAGAGCCGAGACGAGGAGCACGAAGACGGCCTTGTAAGTGAGCGCCATCTCGACAAATGTACCTGCACATCAGGGTCAGAGTCGCGAAAAAAGTATGGGTTAGAATGGTAGTAGGCAACCAGCAAATTCGGCAATGCAGGAGAAAAGCGAAGAGATCGGAGTTGAATAATTGTTTGAGACAAATGAGCAACTGCTCAGACAAATGACGTAGTCCACTGATCAGACAAATTATTCCACAAGTCTTGATCTGAGAAATCTCAACTTTCATTCTGAACTACAATGTTATCATCTCCGATCTCTGGACGGTTTGATGCCTCTCATTGTCGTTCTACCATTCAGAGTGAATTGCGAAAGAAATTTGTTAGAAACTTGTCGTGAATCCCTTACCAGCTGCAAAGGTTGCTACAGAGAACAGATGATGAGAGAAAGTTGCCCTCGATTGGATCGAATGCTCACATTAAGCGCTACTTATCTGGAATTCGGGCACAAAAGAATCTGATACAGTTACATGCATGAGAAGTCCGTGGGTGGCTAGTTGTAGATACCTACTGCCCCTACAATGGGCTAAAATGAACTGCAGCAGGCAAAAGACACAGCCCATGTGAGAAATGCTCCGGACAATCACAGCGAGCAGCTTTTTCGATAATCTTCGGGATGCTTTTCGGGATGCATTTCGAGATGAGAAAGAGACAGTCGCTACAGTCTAGGACACTGTAGCTCCCTGCCCATTTCTTCAGTTCGACTGCCTAGCCTTTATCTCTACTTCTCATGAGCTGTTTTTTTAATCTTAAGAGAATATTGTGTTTCTCATGAGGCCATTATTCAAAGCAGTAGAAATCAATGAGTTCTCATGTTTATGGGCAGAAGAATCCTAAAGTGTGTGAGAGCTCTAAGAGTTGTTCACCTGGCAGTGCTTCCTTTCCGTGAGAAAAGTATCCCTTGAATTATCCCTGTATTTTCTCTTCCTAGGGTGGTTTGTGTCACGTATGAATTCTACACTAGTACCTCACTGTCCCAAATAATAGCAGGTTCATTATGTGGTCCTACAAAAGAAAATTGGATGAAGAAAAGTCGAAACATGCCCGTTAGGCTCAGCAAAATGGTTTTGGCCCAGCATTTTCACACATGATGATGAGGTTAGGTTGTTGAAACGTAGAGCAAATCTTAACACCAGCTGCTGATTGGCTTGATAGTTTGATTGGTCCATGTGGGTTGCTAATCTCCCACTTATCTGTAGTCTCAATTTTATTTTATTTTCCAAATTTGCAAACTCCAAATAATTACTTACATCCAAAATTTACTACATGCATGATTTTCATTTAATGTTTTAACCTTTGTTATTTCCACCTGAGAAACTCTTATTTTAAACTCTCATTTTTCTATTTTTTAACTCTTTTCTCAAGCTATCCTTTACACCCTTTCTTTTAAATTCCCCTTTGAAGACCTTTAATTAAGAACCCCATTTGCCTACTCTCCTCCTTCACTGCCCTTTGCTCTCTCTCTCTCTCTGTGCCCCCTCTTCAATCCCATGTTGCTCTGTGCCATAGAGAATTTAGATATCACCAAAAGAAACTGACCCAATGCTCAAAGTTTCAACATCCAGAAGTAATTTCCCTAAATCGACATTGCAAAATTCAAACACGTAATTTCTAAAAAAATTGACCTTTACACAATAATTCACAACGCCGTCCCTGAAAACGTACTGAGGTGGCGCACATGCAGACACTACCGAAAAGTGAGAAGTGAGTACACTGTTTGTCGCGATGGCGGTTCGGGATCTGCAGGAGTACTGATGACCACAGAGAGGGACTCGTTATCCTGAGCCAATACGAGCAGGAAAGAAATTGATCCAGGTACATGCATGACAAGTCCGTTGGTGTCTAGTTGTAGATAACTTCAAAGCAAAGTTCAGTTTCTGTGCTACGAACGCATGGGTACTAGGTAGTTGACAAAGGTCGTACCCCTGGTGGCAAACTCCAGAAAGCTCCTGACCCATGCAATTAGGCACTTGCAGGAACCAAAGTAGTTCAAAAGTACATCACATTTTCTCGGGCAGCATCATTGGCTGATGTTGAAACTTGAAACAGTCTCCCTCTGATTATTTGAGGATCTTTTCGGCAGGAGAAATAATTTTCTGACCGATCTTATAACACTCTGACTGTGTACATTTGAAGGGGGCCAGAATGAACCAGCACCCACCAGAGCACCATCCAGTGGATGTCCGATATTACTCAGTTGTGGATATGTAACCAAAATTTGGCATATTTATCAATAAGCGGCCTTTTGCAATTGGAGTTGGTCATGATATAAATAGATTAAGATGTGCAAGACAACTAGAAATAGACAATTCAAATATTATATAGTGAAGGAAATAGAGTAACAAAACATATTTTTGGGGGAATTTTGATATTTTTGGGTTTTTTAGGTGTAAATTTGACTAAATTTGTAATTTTATGGAAAAACTTGTCAATTTCTCAGTATTTAAAAAAGGAAATAAAAAGTTCCCTATTTGGGGACGATTGATAGCTATATATATATTTGAATTTTCCAAATATCATTTTTGTCAACAAAAAAGGATAAATATTGATGTTCATCCCATTCATAGTTATGCACCAAACTAATATCCTTTGAAGGCCAAGGGAGCCCAATAAATACAAAAAAATATAACTTCGCTCCCTATGGTGAGGTGTACATGATGTTAAGAGATCAAGAGAGGGTGATGATGTTAGAAGGCAGGGATTTATACTAAAAAATATTGATAGATTGGATATGCAAGACTAGATATGAATGATTCAAACTTCATAGAGTAAAGGAAATGATTAAAAATGTTATTGGAGGTTTTAAACCATGTTGGGTGTGGTTATGTGAATTTTAAAAAAATAACTTCCAGTTTTAAATTTGGAAAACGATGAATTATAACCTAAAAAATGCGCTAGAAAAGGTATATCAGCATGCCTTAATTTGGTGTGTCAATGTTGGGGTTGATCATTGTTAACAACGCTTTGTTCTCCAAAATAAGTGTTGTTTGTTTGTTAGTTTTGCCTTATAGTTGTAGATTTAGATGTTCATGAATGTTGGAGGAATGTGGGCGCCTGTTTGTTGTTTTGTGTGGTGCATGTTAATGTGCTTCTTAACTTTTGTTTGTTTTATTCTTCATGATGAATTTGGTAACATCGAAAATGATTGGTGTTGAGGATTTTGTGTTACTGTGTTTATTAACTTTGTTTGCTTATTCTTCATGATGAATTTGGTAACATGGAAAATGATTGGTGTTAAGGATTTTGTGTTAATGTGCTTATTAACTTTGGTTACTTACTCTTTGTGATGAATTTGGTGGAATGGAAAATGGTTGGTGTTAAGGATTTTGTTGATCATAGGAAAGGAGTTCAAAAAATTGAATTGAAGAAGCAAAAGTGTGTTTGGAAGGCATTAGTGAAGTCAAAAAGTCAAGTGTTCAGTAACGTCATGTTTGGATTTGGAAGAGAGATTTTGAGATACTTTGGATATGACTTTTTGTTCAAGATATAGATGTTGTGCTAATTGTTGGGGAAAATGCCGATAGTCATTGTCTTAATTGTTGTAGTCCTTGAGGTTCTCATTTTGTTTATTGTGTAGAGAAGTTTAGGGATTTGGATGTTAAGCATTTCGTTTCATCTTGGTGACCAATTCTGTAGGAAATAGGTGTCATATAGGCATATAGGTGGGAAAACAGGCAACTTCTAGGTAAGTAGATGGTTTATACATAGCTAAGGGCTGCTTTCACTACCTACCTTCTAACAACCTGCTTGTGGGTTGTTAGTAGGTAGGTACGCAAAAAAAAAGCAACTATCTAACCACCATGGTTAGCTAGGGAACTGAAACCTGACAGAAAACTGTTTCCTGACCACTTACCATTCATCCTTCATTGTGCAGCACTGGGGGGTGCTGGTTCACTGTGGCCCATTTGAGGGTCTTTTGGACAGGAGAAATAATTTTGTGACGGATGTTAAAACAGTCTCACTCTGCACATTTGAGGATCTTTTTGGGAGGAGAAATAATTTTTTGACAGATGTTAAAACAGTCTCACTCTGCACATTTGAGGATCTTTTTGGGAGGAGAAATAATTTTTTGACTTCTGGGTCACTTGGAAATGATGTTAACCTGAACAACTGTACTGCAAGAAGACAAGAAGAAGAGAAACTCTATATGAAAATCAAGGACGGGAACCCATCCATCACAAGTACAAGGCAAATGAGAGCACAAGTAGACACAATTCAAAGAAAAACCAAATCAAGAGAGTCTTTACTAATCCCATCACTATAAAGTGGATCATAGTAGTACTGTGTGTTGGAAACATATACTGGCAGTGTTATCCTTGGGTCAATTTTATCATATAGCCAAAGTGGTGATGATCCAAAGGGAGACTTTGCCAAATTTATATATCCTTCTATATGTTTGGCTACCTACTTGAACCATGAATATGGTGATATTACTTGAATTTTGGTCGAATTATGGCAATCGGAAAACTTAAAAACCACTTCAGTTTAGGACTTTCATTTCTTAATATAGCTTCTTGGCTACATATAGCCAGAAAATAAAAGGCTGATTAGTGGGTGCAAACCAGGGAAGGGTAGGTAAATATTTTACCCTGATATAATAGGTATAATAGGGAAAATACATCACATACCTGATCCCTAAAAATATTTAGTCATCTTTTTAATTTCCTGACCCTTTCTCATGAATAGTTCTGACTTGCCCTGACTTCATTATACCTGGTTTATTACATATACGCAATTTTTGTCACACATGTCATCATGATGGATTTGTTTGAATTATAGTGACTAACTATTGAACTCATTTGCTTAAATTTGGTATTTTATTTGTACTTATTACATGATTACCTTGAACAAAATTCTTGCCATATGTTCTTCAGACCCTCTAGATTGTACTAACACTTGCCACTACAACAATGCTTTAGTTGCATTTTTAACATTATTGAATGATTTTTATTCTATGTTTATGAGATTTTTTACAGGACAATTGAAATTTCACGTGTTTATGTTTGCAATGCCAATTGCACAAGCAAATTGATTTCTTCAGTAGAATATGTGTTGATATTTTTTATCCTGTGTTTACCCAATTATAGCGACATGGTATGTGTAGGGTAAATATTCATCATTTATTTTTACTCTCAGACTGCTACTTTTGTGAAGCCCTTCCTCAATTTGGAAATCTTGTTGAAACCTTTATCTTGCTAATACATTTTTGGAGATTTTACAAAAAGAAGAGGATTCAAGGTGAAGGGTAGCAGGTTAAGGGGATGAGCTCAAACTGAGATAAACACCTGACAACGAAAGCAAAGTAGATGGGTAATAGACAAAGCTTGAACCTCGGTTTCCCCCTAAAAAGTTGGAGTCTAAGTTTTGAATTTTTTTTCATTGTTGTTGTCACTGTTTATGAATGTGGTGCAATGAATGCCACTTCATGAGAAAACTGTTGTGTTTTTTTTTAACTATTTTTTTTTGCTCTATGTTTTCTTTTTTTGTTTTTTTGGGGGGCAAATAGCCAACATTTAGGGTGAAAAGGATTTCATAATGAAAATGAGGCCCAAAGACAAGGTTCTTTCAAGGATAATTTTTTAAATTTACCTTTATCTGGGCCTGGGTGATATATTAAAACTAATTACCCCACCAAATAGTACATTTTATTGCAAGAGTAACCAACTTTGTTTGGCTATACATGCCGCAATGTTCTTAAAAGGAACAGAAAATGGCTATTGCATTTAGAGTGTGGGGTTTGAGGGAGATTTGAAGGGTGATATAGTAAAGAAACAAGCTCAAGTTTTGAAAAATGGTTTCAACAAGTTCAAATCAATCGCAGGTTATAAAAATACTTCATTGTTGCACTTGCAGGTTAAAGGGGCAAATCGTATGCATGGGTGAGAAAGAATGCAGCACTACTTTTGTACTTGAGGTTATATGGGATCCTGTTAAAGCATTTCCTGATGAATGAAACCGGATATTGAGAAACAGGCTATCTGGTGGGGGGTTGATCCCCTTTGGATTTGTCTCGTGGAGCAGGCGCCGCGTACTGCTGTAATCTGTCACTTGTTGCCAGGAAGACAAAGCTGAAAAGGCTATTGTAATTTGGGTTGGATTTCGTGGATAGGAATGAGTAGAGTCTAAGTGTCCAATCAAAAGCATTACCTTTAGCAAAGGTTTTATTTAATAAGTCGTGTGACCAATGCAATGGGTGAGGTGTGAAGTCCATTTTGTTGTAGCTCTTAAAAAATAGAAACATTTTGAACCAGTCAAGTAGGACCACCTCTCAGAGTCCACTCAAATGCTGCTTTCCCGCTCCGTGCTCTCAATTCATGGCCAAATGCGAAAGGCGTCCTTGAATATAACATACCTATCTCTTCAAGTGTGGGGTTGGGAAGCAATGCATCATTTCCAAGTGGCAAAGGAACAAATCCTGGGCAAAGCTGCTCCCCAATGTGGCCCCATGTTTCTAAAATTATGACGGAATAGGTGCCACTAATTTCAGGGTAATGATGTTCAAACCCATTCATGATTGCGGAATTCTTTTTCTAAAGTTATCATGCGTCAGTTCGCATGTATGAACTCCATAGCGAACCTAGGCTATAAAACATTCCACATCCAAGGTGAAGAGAATTTCATGCCACGTGCCTTAGAGTTAAGTTTAGGGTAAAGCCTCCCCCCGCAGGATTTTATTGGATGTAAGGCTCCGCAGGATGGAGCCCAGCATGCCCCCCCCCGCCCCCCAGAGTAAAGCTCCTCCCTGAGTGCTTTTCAAGGTATCAAAATCAATGAATTTTTTTAATTTTCTGAATTCTTCCCAGCATACCTGGTCAGAATCCATCCAGTGGGTACTCACTGGGTCTAACCAGGAAAAAATTACACAGGGCACTTTGGATAACAGAATGCCTATGTTCATGTGGTCGCTTCATTTTCTAAAATGCACAGTTTTTGAGCTAACAACCTTCAAATACACTAGAAAAAAATTCAAGGTTTCTATGAACCTTCTATTTGAACAATGACGGAATTTATCAGATGGTTTTCCTCTTTGGGAGAAGTAATTGGCACAGGTAAATAGAAGCATGCTCAAAGATGTAAATACTTTCACTGCTCTTTCTAGTGTAATTGAAGAACACCTTACAGAGCATTTTGTTGCTTTAGCTGTTTGTGAGCATTTCTGAAAATGAAACACTTGCCACTTCAGAAATTCTTCTTTTCCACAATGTTTTCCTTGTTTTTTTTTCTGATATTCACCAAGTCACCAAGGAAAAAGTGGATGTTGATTGTTACACTAAGTGAAGCCCTTAATCTTGGGCTTTACTAGAATTGGGCCCAAACCAATGTTGGGTGGGTATCAAAAATGACATAACGAGTGATCAAGAAGTTACACCAGTTCTCATTTACAGTGATATCTAAGTTGATATCTGACCCATAAGGTCCTATGCACATGAGAATCAACCACTGAGACTTTGCCTTTTATTTAAATCTCAAAAGCAGGATACCTTGACAAGGATCTAAAGAAAATAAGGTAGGTTTCTCAATTCTTAGTTCAGTACAATGGGTTTCCAAAAGAAAAAATACATGGCTTCAAGCGATGTTGTCACAATTGTTGAACATTGAAACTTTTTCTCCATTCTTTTTTACTCTTCAAAAAAAAAAAAACACTTAAGCCCATTGTGTTCTTCAATTTGTTTTGTGTTTTTGGTTTGTGCATTACAACTTGGTGATGTTTTAAAGTTTAATAATTTATTTTTTTCGAAAAGTGCTTTGTTGTTTTTGGGTGGATTGTAATTGAGGTTTTTTTTCTTGACTCCTCTTGTGTTGTTGCTTGATTCTTCTTGCAACATTACTCTTTGACTCCTCTTCTAGTTCCTCTTGTTATGCTACTTAATTTCTTTTTACTGTTGGACTGTTGGCTATTTTTTCTTGTTCCTCTTGTTGCTAGTTGGCTTTTCTTGTTGCTCCTTGACTTTTATTTTGTTAATGTTCAACTATTGTTTTGTTGTTGTTCAGTTTCTCTCATATTTTTGGATTCTTGTTATTCTATTGTTTGGTTTTCTATGGTGTTGTTTGATTCTTCTTCTTTTGTTGTTTGGTTCATTTTGTTATTTTTGACTCCTCCAAAAGATGTTTCTAAAATGCGTTATTTACAAAAAATAATTTTGGAGAAGTTGATATTTGTGAATAATAATTGCCTTAATGCTTCAAGGGTTGGCTGCGAATTGCTTTTTAATTTGGTAAAGCTAAATTAAAAAGGCATAGAACTAATAGTAAACTTAAAGAGTTTGAAAATCCATTTGAACATGATGAAATTGTGAACCCAGAAATATGTGGGGAAAACAAAAATTACAATTTTTTTCACTTTTTTTTTTGTTTTACCATTTTTTTGGGTAACTTCTCTAATAAAAAGTCTTTTTTCTGAAAATAATTGAACTTTTGATTATCAATTGAACTTTTGTGAGAAGTTCCTCCAGTCGGTCTTAAAATTGTGAGAATTAATATTTAAAGAATCGATGGATTATTTTTTTCAAAATTTTGATACCCTTGCCAATTTTTTCAACGAGGAATATTTTAAATAATCGATTTGATTTTTTAAATGTGATTAGAAAACCAAAATCGACAATTCTCACGAAAAGTAAATTGATAACTGTCCAACACTAGTCCACACTCAGCTTCCCTCAGCTCCACCTTGGGCATGCCCTTATTCTAGTAAAGCTTGCAGTCCCTGCACATAATTACATATTATGAGAATACCTAAGCCTGATTGTAGATCAAACTATTCCTGACCTGTACTTTGCTCATTATCCCACCTACAGCGTTGTAAAGTTAAAGTATGCAAGACCTGTACTCTACCAGTTATACACCACCTTATATCTTTAAGCTTGCAAACAAGATACCCGTTTTCAACACTTAGTCACATGGTCTCTTGGTTGTGAATCCAGACTGAAAGAAAGAACTTTACAGTACCTATTGACAGAATTAAGCCTACGGTAATGCCTGAAGATGGGAGTACTTTTCTGCCAGGTGGGCCACAAATTCCAATAGTGCCTCTACCGGAGGGCCAAGTACCGATAATGAAACCAAATCCAAAGTCATTTGTACAATCCAAGGCCCACCCCTAACAAAGAGCGAGCCCATTCTTTGATAACTAATACGTTTAGGTCATATGAACATGTTTTTCATGCATTTGGATTGTATGTTGAAGGAATCAACTTTGCATTATGAATTTTGACAAAAGTAAATGTAGGGTAAATTACAAGGGTAGGAACCAATGTGCCAAGTTGGAGCTTTAATATGTGCCCCATATTCCAATAACCACCCCACCCCAAGGCCATACCCATGAAGAAACAAATGGAGCAAAGTTCACAAAGTTCAAATTCTTGATTATAATTACCATGACAGAATTCACAACTACATGTTATCTTAGAGTAGCTCCATCAGCATCCCTCATTGTACTTTTTGGATGAAGTCCAAGCAGATTTATGCAGAATTGGGATAGTTTTTTGACTTCACACCAATGTAAGTGCACAAGATCTGGAGCTTGCTACAAACTAAAAAAACACTCAGACAACCATCAATTCTTTAGGTGAACTGAGGCCCTCTTTATACTAGGAGTGGCTGAAAAACCTTGGGGCCAACTTTGAGCATTTTTGGCGTGTTGTTTGGACCCAAGTTACTAATAAATGCTAGAACATTACTATTAGGATATTCATTAATGCAGGAACATTGGGCCCAGGGGTTGCAAATTTGCTTCCCAAATTCCATGGTTTCCTTTTTGAGCCTTGGGACCAATAGGAGGCCATATAGTTCAGCATTTATAGTAACTTGAGACAGATTGAAAATATTTTTCTATTTTAGCCCTCATTCCGAATCAGTGTTTCTGTTTTTTTGGCGAATTATAGCCAGATTTCGACTTTTTTAAAAACACAGCCATTACTACAAAGGGAGAAACAAGGTTTAGGTTTTATTTTTTCGCCAAAAAGCATTGGACGTCAACTGCGACCGGCAAAAAAGTGAGTAGGGGAGCCGTTGATCTCGCGCGATTTCGCACCAAAAAAACGCTGAACCTCATATGTACTTTAATGTGGCAGAAATTCTTGATAAACTTTTCGACTTGAGCTTGTCTTCCCCCAGTCCCTCTGCCCGGTGTCTTTCTTTGCAATGGACCTTTCCATTTTTTTCAAAAAAGTAATATAAATGTGGCAGACTGGACAACTAAGTAGTAGGTACTACTAGGTACATGTTATGTTCATGCCAATCTTATATATAAAGTCACTTGTTGCATCCGTCAGTCTGCGACCGTCAGTCTGTGACCGTCAGTCGTGAGAGCCAAATATCGAGGTCCTGAGAGCCAGGTCCTGAGAGCCAAATGCAGCAACACGGCAGCAACAGAAGAAGAGAGTCGCGGCTCCTAATAGGACTTGCATGGCTTCTAAAATTAGGTTTTCTGGGTAGGTATCAATATATCAAGAATTTGTTGAAAAAAAGAAGAAGAGGGTATTAGGCTTCAAATTTTTAGGTTTTTTGGGGGGATGGGTTTGGGGTGAAGGGTAGAGTGGGGGTTTGGGTTGTGGTTCTTTCACCTTCTTTTGTATCCCACCATCAATTCTTGCAACCCATTTAACTATGGTTTGAGTATATATGGGAGTTTTAAGACCATCCAAGTGAAGGAAAAAAAAAAGGCAGGCACGAGCAGATTGTGTCCGACTGTCACAGGTACCTGTAACTTGATGGGTAATTTCATAATTACCTTAGTAATTTGTTAGAGGTAACTTGATGTAATTATTTAATTACTTAATTAATTATACAAAAGGGGTAAATGAATGGACATGGTGCATGTGCACCATGTGATGTCATTCTTGTAATTAAAGGTGAAATCACATGGAAAATTATGTGATGTCATTCCTTTTAATTGAATGTGGAATCACATGGGGGAACCATGTGATTTTGGTTCCTTTAGATTAATTAAATGTATAATCTCATGGGAAACATGTGATTTTGTTTCCTTATGATAAATTATGTGGAGGATAACTTTTGGAAGTTCTTTGAGTTATTTCCTTAGGATTAATTAAATATGGAATCTCATGGGAAACATGTGATTTTGTTTCCTTATGTTTAAATTATGTGTAGGATAACCTTTGGAAGGTTCTTGACTTGTTTCCTTTGGGTTAGTATATAAGGAGGTGTTTGTGACCTTAACACACACCTCCTCCCATTGTAAAGAGTTACAATTTGAATACAAAGTTGTTATGGAAGTTTTGATGTTTAGAAAGGCTTTTGGTTTCGATTGTTTTGATGTTGAGTGTGTGAGGTTTGTGGTAGAAGGATGTTAAGCTCACTACCCACGCATAGATTCATGTCTTGATGTTGATTGTGTGAGGTTTGTGGTTGAGGGATGTTGAGGCTCACCACCTACGCATAGACTCATGTTTTAGTGTTGATTGTGTGAGGTTTATGGTAGGAGAATGATGAAGCCCATCACTTATGCATAGACATGTTTTGGTGTTGTTTGTGTGAGGACAAAAGGTGGATGAGAAAGTAGATGTGCAACCAATAGCATAGATCTCCATAACTATGTGACAAAACACATAGTTTCGGTCCCCAAACCCGTCCGTGTCTTACATACCCACTAGTACGAGCTAAACTTGAAATTGTTCGGCCAAAATGTGCTCATGCACCTGGACCAGATACAAGGTGATTTCATTTTGCAGTACCATTTGACAAAGGTACGCCATAATGGGTGCGGACTAGGGGTCCGTGTCCAAGGTGGGACCCGAACAAGCGCCCCAAATTCCAATAACAACGCCCACTAGTCCCCAAGGGCCCCTGGTACCCACGGTCCTACATACAGAAACATCCTAAAAAGCTTATATTCACTTTAATACCCCAGAACGTACAAATATACGTTCATTCAAATGTGTCACCTTTAGCCCATACGAAGGGTATGTGTTCATGTCTTCCACTCAAGGCTTCTTTTTGTACCTCTCTCACATGCAATTTGGAAGGCGGGAAAAGTACAAAACATTTATGCCTGCCAGACAGAAATGCAGTGTGAAAAAACTGCCCATCACATGGAATTTCAGCAAAGTAAAAAATAGCATGTACAAAGATGTAACCCAAAACTATAATGTTTAGGCTAAAATGAATCAACAATTATGTTGGTATGTCATACCTTAGCCTTCTTGAGGGAGGCCTCTTAAAAGTTAGCCTACATCAACTTGGGAAATATTATAATTGAACCATGATTTAATAGTTGAATATTTGTAATGTTTAGAAACAACCCAAGATTTTTTTAAAATTAGTTTTTATACTGGTTTCATAGTAGGTGTTGTTAGCTTGTTCACCCAAGCCTTGAATGAGGTTACGAAGACATTTTTCTACTAAGTTATTAGTAAGTTATGAATTTTAGAAAATAATTCATCTTATTCTTCACATCCCAACCTTTGTTGATTTTAGTTTGTGCACATGTTTTTTGGAGCTTTTAAGCATTCAATGCATTCGAGTTAAGGTGAATTGGCACCTACACTGGTACTTTCACCTTTGTACAAGAGGTCTTTTAGAGTTGATATTAAACCTAGCAAATGGTAAATTTAAACTCAAAAACCCTGATTTAGTTTGAGGATGGGATATTTCTAATGATTAAAAATAACCCAAATGTCTTTGAGGTTTCTACCAATGTTGTATGGTTATTCGAATTTTCTAATAAGCTACAGTCTATTCCTTTTTTTTTCTTTAATCAAAGAATCATTGATTCTAATTATTTTAGAATTAGAAAATCAAATGTTCTGAATATTTTGGAAAAACCAAGGAATTGACAGTTTTAAAAAAAGAACCCATAAAGTATCAATAGTCATAAAGGAAAAAAATTGAAAAACATGGTCATATACCAAAATTGGTTTTTTAATTAGGGTATGTACTAAACCAATTCTTGGTAGGTTTGATAATCAGTTCTTGATTGAAAGTTGCACACTTTGATATGAATGTCATTATGTTGAAAGTGTGCTGACAGATGGAAAACTGAAAAATAATCAGTTTGTATTAATTACAAATTTTGAACTTTTTTCTTGCTTTTGTTAGTTTCATATGCTTTGATATTCACTTCTTTTTATGGTGCAAGGTTAATACTATGTCAACCCATCATGTGAAATGCATTTGTTAAAAGTTCCTATGGCATTGAAATGCAGAATGAAAACATCATTTGTCACAAAGAACAACTATATAAGCCCATCAAAATACACCACTTCTTCCACTTGCCCATCATTCAACTCCACTTAATTTGATGACAAAAGATTTTGTATGTTCACCTCACTATTCCTCAACCCACTATAAAAAAAAGACCCACACCTAGAAATTACAGTGGTAATGTGATTGCAATGTTAATGTTCAAACCCTAAACTACTTTTGAAAGTAAGGTGACACATATTTGTGAGTGATGAATGTCTCCAGATCCCCATGGCACCCATCAGAATAGTGGAGTGCGATAGTGGGGCTAGTGTCTCAACTTTTTATGTAAATGTCAAACACGGACGGGTTTGGGGACCGAAACTATGTATTTTTATTACATAGCTATATAAACCTATGTCCTTGGTTGCACATCTATTTCCTCCCTCTCATTTTGCATAAAACCTTATCACTCTCCTTCCACAAACCTCACACAATCAAAATATGAATCTATGCGTGGGTGGTGAATTTAACATCCTTCTACCACAAACCTCACACAATCAACATCAAAACATGAATCTATGCGTGGGTGATGAGCTTAACATCCTTCTACCACAAACCTCACACAATCAACATCAAAACAATTAAAACCAAAAGTCTTTCTAAACATCAAAACTTCCATAACAACTTTGTGTTCAAAACCAAAACTCATTACAAGGGGAGGAGGAGGAGGTGTGTGTTAAGGTCACAAACACCTCCTTATATACTAACCCAAAGGAAACAAGTCAAGAACCTTCCAAAAGTTATCCTACACATAATTTAATCATAAGGAAACAAAATCACATGTTTCCCATGAGATTCCATATTTAATTAATCCTAAGGAAATAACTTAAGGAACTTCCAAAAGTTATCCTCCCCATAATTTATCATAAGGAAACAAAATCACATGTTTCCCATGAGATTTTACATTTAATTAATCTAAAGGAAACAAAATCACATTTAATTACAAGGAATAACATCACATGATTCCCCATGTGATTTCACCTTTAATTACAAGAATGACATCACATGGTGCACATGCACCATGACCATTCATTTACCCCTTTTTTATAATTAATTAAGTAATTAAATAATTACATCAAGTTACTTCTAACAAATTACTAAGGTAATTATGAAATTACCCATCAAGTTACATAAACACCCCCAATTATTTGAGTGAGGATAGTACACATAATGGGCGACTGGCAGATGATGGTACCCTTACTTTACCAACAAAACAGATGTCTGGTGTGGTCATTACTGAAATGCACTCTTTCATGCACCAATAGGCTAAGGCCACATTTCCATCAGAAATATCCCATACTTAGACTAAATTAGGGTCTCTGAATCCAAATCCAATCAATTTTTTTCCCTATTATCGCCACTAAGAGGCCTCAATAAAAAAAAGGGAAAGGTGTGAGGGTGGATGTTCAATCACAGTGGCCACACAAACTGTGCAGGCAATGCTTATGAGTTGCATGCAAATATGTTGGCACTGGGAAGTCCACACCTACCCCTCCATGACATCGGGCATCAGCAATTTTCACGTGAAATATGTCGTTTATACACTGCCATTCAGACCGCATTGTAGCGTTAGGTGTGTACATCAATCTACTTTACAGCAAGTCATTCTGTTGCCAATCCTTGTCTTCGGACTTCGGTCTAATCCCGAACTGAAGCGTGGTGGCACCAATTTTCATGTATAGAGGAAATCATCATCATCATGCATTCCTTAATTTGAAGCCTCGAAGCTGAGGGCGGGAGCCCCAGGTACCAAGGCTGAAATTTATGAAAATGCCACCCCCTCAGAGCATTAGGCTACCTGGTATAAAGAAACGAGTAGATCTTTCAGGAATGCCATCTAGACCGTTTTCACCTCACTGCATGGGAGAGATTCCATTGCACGAGAAAATATGCCCTACACCGAAAAATGTGCATTACACTCCTGTGACACGTCGCTAGTAATGGAGTGCAATATCCTTTATAAAGATACAATGGGCAATCGGGCTTGGTACTTTATAGTCAAAAGAATCTTATGAGAATTTCTGATTAGTGTTTTTTTTTTACGAATTTCCATTAAAAGGCTAAACAAATAAAAGGGCGCTACAAAGGGGAAAATTTCTGAAAAAAGTGGGTCCATTAGCCAAATCCGTCCCAGCCCTTGATAGGTTGTCATAGCCATTATTGCTCTATCCTAAATTTTCTGTAGTCACCTCAACCATCGATGGCTCTGGGGATGGAGTGCCAGATATAAACAAAAGGGGCTCGCATTGGAATTCGAGGTACTTTATATCTACTTATATAAAATAATGGGTGTCTGTCCTTGATGCCAAAATTCCCCATTGGTGAAGCCTCCGAAATGTTCGCTCTCATGAACAAAGTGTGCCAAAATTCTGGGCGAAACCAATTTGATTGGCCCATTGCTCCCCGAACAAAAAGAAACTATGGAGGTTCCTCAAAATAGGAGGTTCTGTTTTGATGTATATAGTTCCTCCCCTTGGGCCTACCTATGTAGGTGAAAGTGCCAAAGCTTATGGGTCTAAAGTGAAGTGCTTATATTGAGAACATGTTGGGGAACACATTGTGAACTTGGGGAACATTTTGGGAACCCATTAGGAACTTAAAGGGAACACTGTGGGAACACATTAGGAAATAGGGAAAATTGAAAAAAAAAATCTTCCCTCTCTTCACCCCCTAACTTAAAAGGAATAAAAGCAAGGCACCTTACGCCCTCCTATTGGCTGAAAGGAAAATAAATCCTCCCCCCCTCCCATAAAACGTGCATGGAAAGCCAGTGTCGACTATCCACTGTCCACACCAAATAAAGCTTGAAAAAAAAAACCTCCCCTCCAACCTCCAACTTCCCAACCCTGAAGCCAAAACTTGAAAAGAAAAAAACCAAGGCACCCTGAGAGCATGATTGCACTTCCCATTGGTTGGATGAAATTTCTCTCCTCAAAAGGGTTCATCACATTTTTTTTGCCTGGGCTATTACCCCTCGCAACGAACACCCCGGGTATATAGGTGAGAAGGGGAGGATTTTGGGCAAAACATATGGGTTTGATATTAGGTGCTATTGGGAACACCCTTGAGGAACACATTGAAAAATTGGGGAACAACTTGGGAACATAGTAGGAACATATCAGCAACTCATGAAAAAAAAACCTCTCCCCCCTTCCCCCTGCCCTCAAAACCCAAATTAAAAAGTTGGGACGCCTGAATGGATATTGCACCTTCCCATTGGCTGCATGCAATTTCTATTTTCAAAACTGTTAGTTACATTTTTGGCCTAGGCTAATGGCATGGAAATAAATTTGGGGAAATGGTCACCTCTCCTGAGGTGCCTCCCAAGTTCTTTACTTTTATTTATTTTTGGCCATGTGCCAATTAGATTGGCCCATCACTCCAAAAAAAAAGAAACAATTGAGACTCCCCTAAATAGAAGGCTCTATTTTGAACTGTACAGTTCCTCCCTTTTGGCCCACCTATATAGGTGAAAGGAGGACACCATTTTCCAAGGCATATGGGATAAAAGTGAGGAGGTATGGAAAAAATGTCGGGGAAAATATTGGGAACCCATTGGGAACTTGAAAGGAACATAGTGAGAACACATTGGGAAGCCAGGAAAAATGGAAAAATATCTCTCTCACCCCCTCTCCCCGCCCCCCCCACCCCAAAACATAAAAGGAAAAAAAGAAAGGCACCTTGAGTGCATGTTTGGGCCTTACCATTGGCTGTATGAAATTTCTCTTCCCAAAAGACTTTGTCACCATTCTTGGCATGGGCTAACACCCCTTGCAAAGAACACCCCACCTATTCAGTGTTGGCATTTGATTTTTAAAAATAATTGTAGGTTTTTCAAACATTTCAGATCCAAAGAACTGTTTTGTAACTGTTTCAAAATTCAGGCATTCCAGATGACAAAAGTTGGGATGGTAGCATTGGTGAATGGGTAGAATCAACATGGCTAATTAGTTCAGCAAATTGTTTTCCATTATTTTGTTGGCCTCGCCTACCGAGGTCATGATATTGTGTTTAGATTCATTATAGAGTACAAGTAAGTAAACCCAGTTTGCAAGCAAAATGATCAGGAGAAAGGATTCACAAGACCTTGAGAACATAACACTTTAGTCTTTTGCTTATTTATCATTTTGCAAGCAAAATGGGTTTACAGCCTAGTAAATAAATACATTCATTAAAAGGTCAGATTCAATAATGGATAGTTTTATGAGGACAATTAACCTTTATTCATAAATGTTTTAAAAAGTGATAAATACTTAGTCTTCATCCTAAGTATTAATTACCCAAGGAATATTAAAAGTGATACATACTTGATCTTCATCCTACAAATTAATTATCTAACCAATATTAGAAGTGATAGGTACTTGGTTTCCATCCTACGTATGAATTACCCAAAGAATATTTAAAGTGATAGGTATTTATTTCCATCCTAAGTATTAATTACCCAGGGGATAATCTCAACACATATTTTGCATTGGTATTTTTTTGAGTGCCTATTGAACTTAACTTTAAAGGTTTTTTTAAAAAGTCACCTTGGGCCTATTTTGAAAGACCCAAGTTTGTCAAAAATGAAACCAACAAGTGATCACAAAACCACCTATGCCTTTTGGGCTGTTTGTTTGGATGGAATTTGGTCCTTGCCCCGTGTTTCTTTTTCTATCAATTTCTTGGGTGCTTTCTTTTTATAAAGTTTGGCAGGGTTTCATCACCTATGCCTCCAGCATAATTACATAAAAACCAGTTAGGCATATCAAATGTTGTCCTGTACTCGCGCACGTTTCATAATTTATAAAGAAAAATCCCAAAAACTGTGTCTCTGATTATCTAAAAGCAGAGACAAGGCTCTCGGTAGTGGAGCAGACGTAACTATAGCAGCAGCTTGTGCTACAGTGTCCTAGTATCTTTCAGGGAACAGCAGGTTGTCGAGAGGATCCTCGATAACCTGAAATTTGGGTCGTCCTGCAAGCGTACTTCACGTGGGCCAATTTGTAAGTTCTGCAATCTCTGCGATTCATTAGTAACATAGCCACCGTAGGTACCTACAACTAGCCAGACACGGACTTCGCATGCACCTGGATAAGATTCTTCAAGGCCTGGATAGGGAAGATAAGTCTCGCTCAATGTGAGCTCTTGATCCATCTTGGAGTACAGATTTCTCTCGTTCCCTGAGCTGTGACAAGCTCTGCAGTTGGTAAGAGATCCTAAACTCGTAGCAAGTTTGTTTCACTTTACTAGTAATGATAGAACGAGAATTAGAGCAGCTACAAATTAGGATAGAAAAGAGCCGAGGGATTAGAGATGATAGAAAACGATAGTCGAGATTTTCTATGATCATACTTGTGGATTATTTCGTCTAATACCTGATTTGTCTGATGGCTTGTTAATTTCTTCCGTAGAATTACTCATCTTGGATCGCTTGTTGGTATGCGTCGTAGAATTGTTCATCGACGGATCATTCATTATTTTCTATCATAGATTTATTCATCAACGATCTTTTAGTCGCTTTCCTGAAATTAGTAGCTTGGTTGGGCTCCCTTACAAACGTCATGACCAATGCTTTCTCCGGGACTATGGCGTTGCAGGTACTTCTCTCGACATGGCATTCTCTTCCAAGGCCGTCTTCGTGCTGGGACTCCTGTCAGCCCTGGCATTGTGTCATGCTTCCTCGAATGGAAACACCGTAACAGAAAGGATGCTCCATGGATTTAATGATGTCACAATCACGGCTGACAACCTCAGAATTGCTACCCAGAAAATCAACATTGCTAACGCTCCACGGCAGGGACTCAGTATCGCCGACGGAATCACCCGCATCGTTGCTAAGATTGCTCATGGCACCGAAAAGATGAACACAGTGACATCAGGACCACTTCCAGACACCGATGCCGAGCTAGTTGTGCAATCCCTCGCGACATTCGTACAGGTTCACCAGGCATTGCTCAATGTTGTCATTCGCAAGAATAGGCTCCTGACCTTTGTCCCCTCCATGCAACCTATCAGGGTGTCTGAATCTCTTGCAAGTCTACAGGAGGCCATCGAAACCTTCGCCTTCAAATTGACTGCTTTTATTCCCACCCAATCACTGGCTGCACACAAGGAATTTCATTCCCTATCGACCACCCTTAAACAAGCCCAGCACACCTATAGCCAGCCAACTCTAGCACTTGCAGACCCAGACCCCGTTACGGTAAAGATTCTGGAGGGATTTGACAACGTCACCACGCAGTCTAACAACCTTCGAATTGCAGTCGAAACCATCACCATCTCCAACGCTGGCCAACGAGGATTCATTATCGCCGAAGGATTCACCACCATCATCGCGAAGATTGCTGAAGGCACCACCAGGGTGGACTCGGTGTCGACAGGTCCACTTTCCGACGACGATGCACTGTTGGTTGTACAAGCCCTCACCACGTTCGTGCAGGTCCACCAGGCATTGCTGCAAGTTATTATTGGCAAGCACGGGGTGCTGACCTTGGTCCCTTTCTTCGAGCCTATCAGGCTGGCTCTTGTAGATCTAGAGGCGGCTATAGACACCTTGGCCTTCGATTTGATTGATCTCATTCCGACCCAGAAGCCAGCTACAAACGCGCAATTCGCTTCCCTTTCGGTCACCCTTACAGCCGCCATTACCACCTACAGCCAGCGAACTCTGGCATCTGTTGCTCAGTACTAAGCTAGATATTTAGATATATGTAAAGAAATCGTGATCTGGGTGTGTCCGGATCTATCCTGAAGAGTGTGGTTGCAGTATTAAACGTTTCGTGGATGTGTGTCGTTAAGTCGTCCTCGTGATTGGTATGTGAGTCCAAGATACTGATCGAAGGAGTTGTACAAAATATGAAGACTTAAGTAACTACTCATGGTTGCTGGTGGTTGTTCACAATCTCGGAATGTATGCAACAAGATGTTTTATCTCAACACCATCACAAGAAACTTTTTTAGGACTGCTTATGGGACCATCCCAAAGAACTTGAATTTCCCCAATGCAAACAAAAAAATTTGTTTTTGACAGTGCGAAAATACAATGATCCCTTTGTTTCACGATGTAGAAATTAGAATAAAACGTTCACAAGAAACTTTTTTAGGATTCTCTGTGGTAGCATCCAGAAGGACGCGAATTTTCCCTGTGCAAAACATGAATTTTTTTGTTTGACAATGGAAAAATACAATGATTCCTTTTGTTTCACAATGTGAAAATTAAAATAAAACATTGAAATATCGGTCCCACAATTCCCTTGGAGATAGTTCCCTATTTTTTTTTAATCAACCTTGATGTATCAGAGGTTTCTACTCTTTTCCTTACAGGGAATGCCAAAAAAACATTTTTGCATTATCTCAAAATGCACTATCTCAGAACGTTTGAAACAGTATCAGATGTATGTCTTTCAAAATTTTCGTATAACAATCGATATTTAGAGAGCGAAAGCTCGAAGCTTAACTTGTCGACTGTAGATCAATGTACATCAGGGCAATATCTCATCATTAGCGAATGGATTCATGAGGGTAGACGGCATGAGTCATGAGATTCAGACGCACATGCCAACTCAAAGATGATGCGCGTTGAAGATTTCCAAGATGAGCATGTGCGTTGGTAATATTCCCAGCTGGAGACACTAGAGCCTAATACACTCTTCACCTCTGACTTGTGATTCTCAATTTCTCTCGCTACATCATTCTGGGTGGTATCTGGTTTGTGACAGAAGATATCCACAATTTGTGCTTCAATTATCTTGATATGAGATGCCATGGCGTAGCTATCAACTCAGAGCTTTCCAATGGTACCAAGAGTGCAGGAGTACTGCAGAACGTGACAAAACAAACGAAGTTACAACGTACTTCTGGAGTACATTCTTTACGGTGTCTGATAGAACCTGCGGTCCAAAACTATTTACCTACAAGCAAATAGAACAGACAAATGGCATTCAAGTTTTTACATTTCAGGTAAAAAGTGTTGCGCGTGAGGGTTGGTAGTTGGTAGGCCCATTCCTTTGTTTGAAAACAAAAGGCTATCTTTCGAATAAGTCAACCTCATTCATTGTCCATCGCTGGGACATTTTAGATAAGGACCGTCTGACCTTTGTGCATTTTCGATAAGGTGGGTGTGACTACTGAGGAGGATGTTAAACAGGTCAAAGGAAATGATTGTGTCCAGTACAAAAGTACCGCCAGCGCATCCAAGACATTGGCAACACCCCACCGCCCCATAACCCGTGACCCACCCGCTCATAACCTGTTACGTTGTTTGCATAAATGTCATGTTGCCAAGTTACATCCCCACCCAACATAATGTCCATTGCCACCCACCCATCCCATTGCATCCATGGGACCATCACATGCCATGTCTAACCTATGTTACCCTAAACTTCAAAAGTTGTAGCCCTTTCATGCACTTCACATTTCCCAAGATCCAAAACCTTGAACCCTAAAGCTCTCACTTATGTCACTTATTTGCATCACCATTACCATCGTAGCGCCATCACCATCATTGTACAACTTGAAACGCCATTATGCTAAAGTTATTGTCCTAGTTGTTGTCGTAGGAGAGTTTAATTTGCCATTGTCAACTTATTGCAACTAGAAGTAATAGAAGTAGTGGAATGAGAGTGCACAAAAATTTGCAAGTCAAAGATTTTGTTGTTTAATATGCTTTTTAACTTTTTGCAACAAATCGATGGCCTTTAAATTTTTGTGGAAACGCCCATCTTTAATAGAGAACATTCTACTAATGCATTCCTCGGCTACACGAAATGCTTCAATGAAAAAACATCTTTCAATGCATAAATGTTAGTAGGGGAGCATGTTACAAAATAAGTTACTCACACAACTATTTATATGTTGTAGTTTACAATCATAGTTTTACTTCTCTAGGTTTTATATCAACATTTACAATTGTTTAAATGTTTAAACTAACACAACCCCAAAGTCCTAAATAAATCCAATTGTAAATCCAAAGGTGAAAATAGTGAAAGGATAAGGAGTTAAGGCACGTTCCCTGGTTCGTAACACTACAAAGGTAGAGAGGCGTGCTAAAGCTCCGGGATGGGGATTAAAGTGAATGATAAGCGAGTCAATTATTCACATAGACCTGCAAAAACCAAATAACAAATTGGTTAGTGCAAACCTAAAACACTTTTGGTGCACGGACAAAACATGGTCAAACACAAACTCACAAAACTCACCACAACCCAAATTTGGGGGAAGCCACCACCTTTCCCCTTATTATATTTTTTATGCTTGGCCATGGGGCTATGTTGCAACCCTACCTTGAAAGAGTGTGAAAATGAAACTCACATTCCCAAAATGGAGACTTGGGAATCCTTTGAGACTCCCGAAACTTCAGAGTTTGATTACAAGGGTCAAAACACCTTGCATTGAAGTGTTCTTCATATCATTGGAAAACTATTGAAGTGTAGATGTCGAAAATGGGCTTGCATGAGCCATTTGGACATCTGCAGCACAAGTTATGCCAAAAAGAATACAATTTACCGTTAAAAGTCAGGAATCGACCTGACCCCGGTGTGTGCAGGTGGAGTGCTACACACCATTGGAAAGCTTTTGAGGAGAGCTATAAGTTTACTTCAAACCTGATCTCAATCGGAGGTCTAAGCAAAGAGTTATGATCTCGCAAAGTCTTGGAAGTCCAAACTAGCACAATTTTGGGAGTCCTAAGACAAAATGCCATTCGGATGTAGGTGCCACGAAGAGGCACAAAGAATACTATATGGGGGAAGGTGGTGGCTTCGCCAGAGTCCGGGGTATGGTGAGTCTTGTGAATCTAGAGTCGCCCGCGGCTTGTCTTAGCATTAAAAGTGTTTTAAAAAATGAATTAACCAAATTTTTGGTTGGTTTGATGCAAGTTCGAGTAAATAAACAAAGCTTATCACTCTTCCTAATCCCATCCCATAACTTCAGCATGCCCTCTACCCCTTGTAGTGGTAAGAACTGGGAGTGTGTCCCGAGTTCCTCACAATTCCATTGTTTGAGTAACTTGGACCCACTTTGGGTATAACTAAGAACTTGGAAGCGCGTCAGGCTAGCACCCAAATCACATTTTATCCCAAACTCCCAAGTTGGAGTCCCAAAATTCCCTAAATCAGGATTCTTGCAACTTTGGAAACCCATAATTTTGTGTGTAGACCTTTGATTGAAGTGAGGTTTAAAGTAAAGTTGTAGACTTTGTCAAGAGCTTTCCAATGGTATGTGGCATTCCACCTACACATAAGTAAATCAAGGCAATTCCTGACTTTTAATGCTCGGGAGTCAAATTAGCAATTTCACTCCCGACCTTTCTTTTGGCCATAACTTATGTTTTAAATGCCCAAATTGATCATGTGAGCCATTTAAAACATCCAAGTTCTAAAAGATTTTCAATGATATAAGGAAATCTTCAATTCTATGAGTTTTGTCCCCTAAAATTACCCTCTGAAGATTTTGAAATTTATCAAAACTCCAATTCCCAAAGTGGGAACTCATTTGGGAATGCGAAGGTTCATTCCCTCACATTTCCTAGATTCCCAAGAGCATGAAATGTGATTCTCGGGCTTCATTTTTGGCCTACACCTTTGCAAGCCCTTGCTTTGGTCGTGAACCCAAGGCTAGGGTTATAATATAAACCATAACTATGTGCAAATTAGAAGCTTGGTGGGACAAGGTTATCAAATTGAACATGAGAAAAAGTTAAAATTGTAGTTTAGAAATAATTACAATTAAATTTAGAAAGAGGTAGATAAGTATATAAAGAAATCTAATTAAGTTTAAAGAGAGGTAGTTAAGTTCAAAGATATGTAAATTAGTTTAGAGATATGAGTAGTTCAATTTAGGAAAAATCTCAATCTATTTTTACATCTATTTTTACATCAAATAACAGCTACTGATGGTGAGAAAGTAACGAAAGGGTGATACGATGTCATCTGCATTTACTACAGTTGAAGTTTTTTGCCATTGAAACCATGGAGGTTCACAATCTATGAATGATGATGATGTTAGGTGTATGCAACCGGCCAAAAAACACTTAAAAGTTGTTACAAGTGCAATTTCATTTTTTTAGAAACGAAACCCTTTATAAAAAGCAAGATGAGGTGTAGAAATGTTTTTTTGAAGATTTGATGTTGTTAATGGCTAAAGGATATTTTTCCTTTGAACACTTGTGAAAACACATGGATGCATAGATTAGTGTGAGACTTGATCCAAAGTTGGTGTTTGTTACCAAGTGAATGGCAAAAATTCAACAAGGTATGATAAATATTGCTAATTAATTAAATAGGATTAAGGCATTTTATTAGTTTGATGTTCAATTACTTTTTGACTAAAAAAACTTACAATGTGGTTTTAAACTTTGTTGAGGATTGGGAGATTGTTTTTTACACACATAGAAACTTAGATAATTGTTAGAAATAAAATAAAGACACAATATGTAGTTTAAAGGTTTATTATGTTGTGAACCATAGTTTTTCTTGTTTTTCATTTTGAATTTATACATTTTATACTACAAATGTTTGATATGTTCAATTATGAATAAAAAGAACAATGGAATATTGATGAAAAAACTAAGTTTATTTTGACATTACTATGTTTTCTAAACAAATCATACAACTCCAATCACAAATTTTGATTATTAAAAATAAAATAGAATCTGGGAAATAAGGAAATAATAATTATAAGAAGAAAAATGTGTGAATACAATGTAGAATGGAATTAGAATGAGTAAAACCACAAATTGTGTATGTTGTAAGTAATTTGGAGAATATAATTTGTATCAATTTTGTAATAGGCTGAAAGTAATTTTAAATGAACTTTACGTCGACCATTTAATGACCATGTTAGGGAAATTTTTTAAAAAAAAATAAAAACAAGAACAATATTGTGAATAGTTTGGATTTATTGAAAGTGTTGTTTTCTACAAATGTCAAAATTTGAAAAAGGATATTCTTTTTGCAAATTTTGATTTTTAATTTTTTTTTGGAAGCAAAAGATAGAAGCTTAAGCAATAAAAGTTATATGGACTTAAGTTAGAAAGTATACCAAAAGTCAAAGGAAATCAAAGATTAATAAAAAAAATTAAATTGGATGGTGACTTGAAGTTTGTAGAATCCGATGGATCAAAAAGCCAAGTGCTAAAACATGAATTCAAATCTTGAAGAAAATCAGGATGTAAACTAAAAAAATGAAATGCCAAACAAGGGCACAATTTTGAAACCAAGAAGTTTGTGAACAAAAGAATCACCTACAAGACATTGAATGTTTTTAATTAAAGTTGGAGTGAGAAGAGAAATGTGCATATGGGGTTTGTAGAAACACCCAAGTTATAGAAAGTGATCACCAATGAGGGGGATCAAACCTAAAGTATACCCAAGAAAAGGGGTTATCCATGCTTTCCAAACACCATGGGTTGTTCAAGAAATCCAAGGGACAAATTGTTACTAGCAAACCCTGGAAATTCTTCAACTCAAAAATCTATGTTCATAGTGAGAGGAATGATTACAATAGGCACATAAACTTACCATTTGTCTACCAATTAGCATCGCCAAAGTATCATGAACCAATAGAAGACTAGGACATGGAAGATAACTATAATCCTAATGTTCCAAAATGGGTAGATGCGAATTACCTAAGAACTTTTATGTATGGTGATGCATAGGTGAATGTTTTGGAGGAGGCGTTACCATTTCAAACAAACCATAAAACTAGAAAAATCAGAAGAGAAAACAAGGATCCAAATGTAAAGTTATGATTCTGTGGATTTAGTTAGGTTAGTTCAAACTTTTTTTAGAATCTATGCTTTATGTAGAAGGTGAAAGCACACTACAAGGGGCTTGTCACATTGTACTATTTTCTAAGGATGTCCATGTTTGAACTTCAACCATGGTAATATTGGAACATATTTTTCCAAACTTCTTGCATAATATGGTAGATTATAACACAAAGAATTCAATCACAAAGAATTTTTTTTTTCCAACTTGTATTATGAGATTCCAAAGTACATTTGCGACAAAAAACTATATGTCACTCTATACTAAAAAAATGCAAATATACTCAAAAAATGATTGAAATGATTTTTAGTCTTTATGAAATTTGTAATATTTATTAAAAATTGTGATTGCATATGATTATATTAAATTTGTGAACCAAGTGAAAAGTTTAATAATTATCATATCACAAATGGGTATTTTTGGGAATTATGACCATAAATATGTGGTAAATTAACATTTTGACAAGCTAACACTTTCAAATGGAAGATGACAAGATAAGTGAGGTGGGTTATTTTTTTTTAATTTTCATTTCAAAAAAATTTGGCTTACTAATTCAAACCCAAACCTAATGTAGTCCAAAAATAAAAATAGGTTCTCTTATATTGTATATACCATAAATATATACAATATTCCTTGAATTTAGTCTTTAAAAAAAATCAAATAATATTAAATATCATTAACTATGTGAAAATCAAAATATCAAGCCCAAACACTAAAAGTGTAACCCAAAATTAAATGCAATTCGTTTTGCAAAAATATGTTTTACATACATGTCATGAAAGTGGCCAAAATGCCCCCCCCCCTGCCCCCTAATGTGCTTTCACCTTGAAGTAAAAAGACATGTGATCACAGAATGTCCATAGATTGATAATGAAATGAGAGATGGATTTGTTAAACATGTGGGACAATTGATGTTGGACAAAGACTTTGTAAAATAACCATAGTTAAGAAAATTGATTCAAAACAATTTAGAAGAAAGGATGCAAGAAATTATTGTGGGTGAAAGACAATTCATACAAAACAAATTGAAGATCCATAATTCTCCCAATGTGAATATAAGAAAATTTCTTTCTATGAAACTAGAATGAAAACACACCATTCTCACATGAATTACTGGACTACCCAAACTGGTTTGAGAATGGTGTGTTTTCACATTTGTACATAATTATGTATGAATATTCTAGTTTATAGGCAAAAATGCAAAAAATCCCCAAAAATCCCAAAATGAATTTCAATGGACAACCAAACATGTTTTTTGTCAAGATTATCCTACACATGTGACCTACACTTAAAACTAGACATTTTGAACCCATTGAACATATTGTTTTTATCAAGTGGTTAAAAAAATGAATCTTTTGCCTTGCAACCTTTTCCTTCAAAATTTCAAGCCTTTGATATTTTTGTACCATTTAGTTTTTCATCAAGTTCATCCAATGAACATGTACTTTCATAGAAGAGGGGTGTGTTTTTGTTGTACAAAAAAATTTGAAATCAATTCTATGACTTTATGCATTCCTTTTGATACCTTTTCTAGAAAAATATAGTTTAAACATTTGATATAGTTAGTTTATGGGACTCAAAATGACATTTACATAGTATCGAATTTAATTTTAAAAAATATTTATTAAATTAAAAATACATTATCTTATCTATTAGCATATGTTAAAGCCACCTGATGAACTACTAGGATTTTTTGAAAGGAATAAAATAAGGGAACAAAAGATAAATCTTATTGTTTTCTTGAGGTAAGCAAAAAACTTCAACAAAAAGGATATTGTCAAATCTTAGTAGGGCAACTTCACAATTCTTTTACAAAAAAACCTAAAGCAAACATGCAAGGAATAATTATTACATACAAAAAGTCAAAATACTCCAAACATATCAAGGAAAAAAACTACACATAAAATTTTACATACAAAAGTATGGCAAGAAAAAGATAATTGTACTCCGAAAAAATCTCCTATATAGTCCATAAAAGGACAGAACCTTAAGTACATCTATAAAAAAAATAGAAATGGTGGAATAAGCAACTAGGTTAATCCCAAAAATTGATCTTAAATATACACATTCTAAATGGGTAGTAAAAGTCAATTTTAATAAAGGAAATTCGATAAAAGAAGTTTGAATAATGACAATTTGGTTTTGGTAAAATCTACTTTCACCATCATCCCCAATTTTAATTGGGATTATGTCCTCATAATTACACTATTTACATTATTCTTCCATAACCTTAACCTTAATTTCCTCTACTTTAACATCTACCCTTAAATCTTTTGTTGTGGGCAAAGGATTGGGTACACTGGCAATAAGGATGGCAATTGTTTCTAGTTGTATTGAAATCAAAGTCATACCCTCCATACTAGTTTTTAACCATTGGATTTGCACCCTCATCCATGACAATTGTATCGAAAAGTGTTGGATCGATTGTGCCACCGAAATGTGTTGTAGCTTTTGCTCCATTCGGCAAAAGGTTAAACTAGTGCAGAACCTTCTATTCCATTAGAAACATTTATAACATTAGAAAAAATTCCAATACTTGAAGTTATTTCAAGTTCAGTGGGTCATGATTCTAATGTGACCATTAAATCCACCTCTATCTACATGCTTTCATTCTATTTTTCACTCCTATGCATATCAAATTCAAATGTAAATTGGCAATGGGTTTGCACTTTACCAGAATCGAAAGGTGGCATCACCAAATGTGGCATCAATTTTTGGTAGGTTTTTACGTGCAACTAGTATAACTTTTCGTCTTTCTAATAAGGCTCAAATCCCTCTTAGATAACCTCTCCAACTTGTTACTTAAAGAGATCCCACTACTCGGTTTGACTTCTTTTATTCCTTTTATGATAAATCAAGAGTTTTGCATTCATGAAGGCATACTCCATTGTGAGGTTGTTGAATTCCTCCACATAGTGATGGTAGAGGTCTGTGAGCTGCGCCCTTTATTTCAATGCCCTCATTTTCTTCTCTAACAAATCCAACTCCTCTTAAATAATGCTTGAATTCTACCGTAGCTTTTTGAAATCTTGTTACACCAACCAGATTTTTTCAGTTGACTACTGTAACTCAAGTTGTTGTTTCTACATTGTTTTGGTAAGCGACTTATTTTAGCCTTCCAATTGCTGTACCTTCCTTTTCACTGAAATGAGTAATTTTTGGTAAGGGTCAAAAATTGCTCCACCACCTTTTGGTTGGCTTGTTCTTGCTCCAAAACCTACTTGAACCTAGCTTGTTCTAAATTGATGGAGCCCAACATCTTACCAATTTCAATAAACCATTTGTGGATATTTAATAGTTCATTTTAATAGTTGGAATTTTCAATTTCCAACTTTTGAACCTTCATCTTTGTGCCTTCCAAATCTAGTAGCTCAATTTGTAGATGTTGGATGGTGAGAAAATTATGCCAATTGGTAGCTTGCAAGTGTTGAAATTGGCCTTTCAACTCAACAACCTCTTGCAAGCTTTTTGGTAGCACCTTTTCTATTGAAGCTTTTTCAATTACAACTAATTGAAAAGCTTTGGAGATCTTGCCCACCATCTAAACAAAATACTTTGAATGAAGAAAATGCTCATCTAGCGACTTCAATGAAGATGTAATTGAAGGAGTGAAAACATTTTTGATTCTAATAAAAGAAGGAAAGAATCCACGTCATACCAAAAATGATGAATAAAGGGGGGTAGTGGTCTTCGGCTACCTCTTTTGAGTTCTATGTAATGGTTCCACCAGAAACATATTCCAATGGAATATCTAATTTTGGTATATCTCCTATCTTGCCTCTCCCTTTAAGCATCAATGTAATTAGCTAGAAAGATTTATAAGAGTTTTAGAACTTGTAAGCATTGGATGTGGTTCTAGTTGAAGTCTTGCATCGGAAAATTATTAAATTTGACATGGACTTGGACTTCATGTTCTACCCTTTTTGCATGGACTTCGTGCTTGTAGTGATTTGTTCACCAAAGTGCATTTCCTTAGCAATAGTATGGGATTCTAAGGAAAAAGTCAGCCCAAGTTCCAAGATCTCAACATTGGTAAAAATGTGGGCGAGATTTCCTTGAAATTTCCAATTAGGTATTCATCCACTAATTTCCTTGACTTCCTTCATTTCCTCATCGAGATCAATGGGTGCGCACTGAAGATGCACTCCCAAAACTCTATTGCTTCTTAAATAGCCTAAATTTTTGGTGTCATTTTGGTAGCACCTTCATTTTCTTCTTTTGAATTTGATAGGATGAAAGTCGAATCTATTGGAAAATAGTTTCAAAGCAAAAAGTCGACAACTTGGGCATAGTCGTAAATTGAATTTTGTGTTCTTGATATTCATTCTATATTTTATTGGTGCAAACAAATCTTGCAACCTGTTGTAAAGGTTGTTGAAGACTATAGTAAACCAATTCACCTTCACCCTTTACTTGGCCAACATTACAAAGCTCATCAAATTTTTCACAACATGAATAAGTCAATTGCCTTTCAACTATATTACTTGGATTAATGTTGGTAATTTGGCTGCATACATTCCTTTAAGAAGGGAAATCTTCCATCCTTCCCAATTGACAAGTGCTTCCAGTGAAACTATTTTCTTGTAGATGGCTACCTCTTTCTCCCTTGCTCTCTCCTTATCCTTTTCTTTCATTGGCTTGGCCAACAACTTGGTGATACTAGTTTCCATTAGGTTCAACATCTTGACCACCATTTTTTTGGTTATGAAAATCGAAACTCCTTACACACCCAATTCAATAACTTCTGAATTGAAACGTGTGATGGCCTACAAAAACTCCTTCACCAATTGGCCGAATTAGGTTTAATTGAACACTAAGAACATAAAAAATGACCACATGCTTAACCCATTCAACATCTCTTTTGACGATCCATCACTAAAATTTGTCCATCTCTAGCAAAATGATCCTTCCTTTTCTAGAGTTCATAAGCATAATGTCAATGTGTGTAATTGGTCAATTTAGGGACAATGATGGAGGGGATGAAAGGCTTTAGGGGATTAAGTGGCTGATCAGTTGTGGAATTCACTACTCAAATTTGGTATATTTGAGTCAAACTTAAGTTATTGTTGGGGAGGGTTGAGCACCTTGTTTCTGGGAGCTGTAAGTATTCATCTATTTCTGGAGAACTTGGGTTAGTTGAAAATAACGAAATTTTATCAATGAAATAATGATAGTTCTGTTACACGTTGTCTTCCAATCTTGACTATGGCAGGAGATTTAAATTTTTTTGAGTCTGTTGATAGAATTCCACAACCAAATGACCACGATAGCCAATGGGAGGGAATCCAGAATGTACTAATCCATGATTTGTGCATAGATTAGTGTTAAGTATGGCAAGATAGCAAGGACTCAAATTTAGCGTTATTGTTCTTTCTTTCTCAAGGGATCTCATTGAGATAAGTATAGAACTGTCCATCAGTGATCACTAACCTATGACCAAACACTTCTCTAGAACTTTGTCATCTCTGCTTCATTTTGAGTGATTTAAAATGTCATGAGAGTGCTACCTCAAGCTCTAGAAATCATCAGTGAAGTGCAAAAGAAAAGGAGTAATGGAAGAACAGCAACAAGGAAAATAAGCTTTTCAACTTACAAAATGCATTTTTTATTGTTTTCCATCTCTTTGGACCCCTCCTATTTCTAAACCTTCTAACTTTCTCATTTAATATTCATTTTAAAAGATTTAAAGTGCCATAGGAGTGCCACCTTCTGTTCTATCACGGGGAATTTATTTTTTTAATTTTTTAATTGTCCAGCTTTTAAACACTCAATAACACTTTTGGTGTGGGGCATTCCTGCAGCAAGTTTCCCTTGGCTCCATCTTGGGTGGCCGCTTACTTGAAAAACAACCTGCTCCTCCGGCATTACTCTAGATGGTGTGGAGAATATTAACCAGGAACCAAAGGTGTTGTGTTCTTCTTCTTTTTAAATTGGAAAATTGAACTTCAAATGCCTATGAAGAGTCGGACTCTAGACTTGGGAGGTTGAAAATAGGGGGCAAGGGACAAGATGGAGGGTATCAGGGCGGCCAAAATGGTGTAGGCCCTTGGGAATATATAAAAGAAAAGCCAAAAGTCTTGCGTTCTTCTTGTTTTCAAAATTGGGAAATTGTACTTCAAATATCTATAGGGAATTGAAAACTGACATTTACTGCTTACAAATTACAATTTTCTCAATTTGGGGTGGGGAAAAATGGGTTAGGCTCTAGCATATTGGTGTAAAGTCCATTTACTTTTTATTTTAGAATTCAACTATATTTCATAAATTTGATTGTTCTTGTTATTCTTAAATTGTGGCCAATCATTTTGGTGGAGGGGCATCCTTGGTGGGAAAACATAAATATTTTAAGTAGAGTTTGGGATGTGGTGTTGCAACCCTTTTTTCATTCCCATTTATGACAATCAATTTTCACAAAACTTTGTTTGACATTTTGATTGATTGTCAAGGAATTCCATGCATTTTCAAGTTTTATTTTTTCTAATTCCTCAACTTGAAAGAAACAATTTTTTATATGCTGAACTTTTTCTCATCTTGCAAAACATATTTTGGTAAAAGAATATTATGTCACAAATTCCCTTCTTTTTGAAAAAAATCGCCAAAACAAATACACCAAAACACCACAATTGCCTATATGAAGGGGTCCTTAAGATTTTTTACTCTCATATTTTGAATATTGCCAATTTGAGTATTGACATCCTGAATAGTATGTGTTGAAATTCATACGTATATGCTTCTCAAACTGGTGTGAATATTTCATAAGAGGGTGGATAAAGGTCAGGAAAAATAGGGGAATTTTATGATGGACAAATCCTTTCCAATTTGGATAAGGTCCCATTAAAACAATTTGACAATAGAGAAAACTTAACAAGAAGGCTAGTTTTTTATGATGAAATATATTGTGCAAATTATTGAATGCTTATTGTTAATTTGCTTTATTGTTAACTGGATCCTTGGAAAATAGCTTAGTGGCCAGGGGAAGGTAATTACTTACAATTACATTCTAGTCCTGGGGCAGGTAAAGCCTGTGGAACAGGATATTCCTGAAAAATGTGGTCCTTGCCTGAGGCAGGATGCAAGTTTGAGCCTCGACTTTGGGGTACCCATGCAGGAGCCGACAATGAGTCTCAACTTGGGGGTGGCTTACCTGGTGTCAAGCTCAATCGTCCAATTCAGGAAAAGTTCACAGCAAAAGTTCACAGTGACAATTGGTTGGATTGCATTGCAGGTTCTTACTTATGTACAAGGAAAGCACAAACCATAATTCGCTGCTGTAGTTATCTAAGAATCCTCCATACTCAGAGATGTATTGTGCACATACAAACACGTACATTGCATGATAAAAAGGCACCCAACTATTAGAGAATCCATATCCTTAAAGTGGTGCCCATTCTCTCATCCTAGATTGGGGAATTTCACCCTCACTTTGCAGGTATCCCATAAGTCCCACAAATTGGGACCCAAACTGAACAGAAGGGATGAATAGAGGCTCTAGGTTACCTACCTACTTAAATCACCAACCTACTTAAAAGGTTAGATTGAGTACTTAGTTATCTACCTAGGCTAACTAAGGATAGTTGCACCAGTGTTTTTTTAAAAACTTTTTTCAAGGTTGGTTAACTGGCTACACCCAGCCAGGCAGAGTGTATAATGTGGCTATTTGTAAATTTTCAGAGTGAAATAAATTGATTTATTTTTTGGGTAGTGTGATTGGTTATCATGCTAAATCAAGAGTGAGCTTTTGATGACCAAACAAAATGTATATAGCATAATTTGGCTATCTGAATCAGTAAGGGGAGAAAGCATTTGATAACAAACACACTACAATTGGATGCACTGCTAAGGGAGTTGAACCTGAGTCTTTAAAAGACTTTGCCCATTTGCAATAGGAGTGTGCATGCACTCACCCTCAACCCCACACCCAGTTCCAACTTGCAATCCCAGCACTATTAGTAACAAAAAGACAAAAATTGCAAATAGTAAGTCCCGAAGCACAATTGCATGTTTCACTGTGTCCAGATCAATATTGTGCATGTAGGTGTCAATAGCCATATATGTGGCATGTAAATCCAGTGTAAGTGTAAATCATTTACACTTAACATGTCCAAATTTTTTACACATACACTTATCCTGCTGCAGTGTATATATAATTTTTTACACCTACACGGCCTGTGTAAATGTTTTGGGGCGTGTAGATGTAAATACTAAAATTATTTGTAAAGTCACCCTGTATTTGGGCCTCCTTGCACCTCCAAACCCTTCTTTCAGGCGTATCCATAAGGAAATTTCATGAAATCTGGAAATGAAATGCTGAAAATCAGCATTTAATGCACAAGGTTCAAGACTAATTATAAGAGCTTTACAAGTAGGAGCAGTGAAAATATAGGCAGAGACCGTGGAGGGGCTAAAGGAAAAATGGAAAGACAGGCTGAAACTCAGTTCACCACCAAAATTGAGGTACCCCACCATTGAATGCTAAAGTTTTTCTTTTTTCTGAATCTCACCCTATTTATGATAAACTCACGGTTATAGTGTTGTTTTTCTTACTCTAGAGATAATTTTATTATATATCTTTAATGACCAGACCTTCTTGCAAAGTCATATGAATTAGTTGTGGGTGTATATTTTGATGGTTTTTTTTTTTTTTTTAAATTAATGGGCCATTTAGCTGGCTTATCTTCAAAAACATTATGAAATCTCCCCTCCTCAATTAAAAATCACATTTTTTAGATTGTTATATATTTACATTGTTTTACATAGCCGTGTAAAATTATATTAATATATTTATTTTTACACACATAACACTGGTCAAGCCTCCAAACTCCAAACTCTACACCATGCACATTACAGAAGATAACTCCAGAAACACGAACTAAAAGTTTTCAAACCCATTTCATAGACCTAAATGATTTTTCAAAATATGTTTCAAAGCTGAAAACCAACCTACGCAATCATTTAATATGTGTTTTTAACAAAATCAAAGAACAAATTTATACTTGCAAATTATTTATGTGCAAAACTTGATACAAAAAGAAAAATGCCCCAACATAATGGGGATCCAAAAAAAAAAAGCTACCTCAATAAACAAACCATCTGTTGTTAAGGCAATATCGGGCCTTTGTGTCTTTCCACTTGGTGATGGCATCTTAAAAAGGAAATTGCCAATCGTGCATATACTCCAAAGCCATAAATATTTGTGATTACAGAATGTCAACTGCTTGTAGAAACGGAGATGTAGGTTTGGCTATTGTTGACGAAAGAAGGGGGGGAGGGTGGCGATCACTCATGAGAAATGGGAGTGGGGATGGCGAAAGTTGAATAGTAATGGGAGTAGAGTGTCAGTGAGAGTGACAAGGGAGGCGATGTCATTAGTTTGACATTGTTTATCCTTTGTAATCTTTTTTCTTTTTCAAACGAAAGTTCAAGTTTTTCTAATTGTGAATTTTGGTGTTTTAGATCTGAGAAGCAGAACTAAAGGTTACTTGGAACTGAAGGTTATGCAACTAGGAACCAGAATGATCCTAAGTTGTAAATTAAAAAAACCAAAAGCTGAAACTAGCCCCTAATTTTAAAAAACTGGGACTAGGTCCCATTTTGGAAAAACAATTCGAGACCCAACCGAAATCAAATCCTTGAAACTTGTAGGAACTGCAACCAAGGGTTCCTTCTGGAACCTAGGAATCGCCCAACACTGCTTGCGACCACCTGTGGGTCCACTAACCAGATCCTCCAAACCCGGGACCGAAGTGAAGAGCGACGATTGCAAAGAGGTTTGAAATTCCTCATCCATTTTAGTTCTTTTTCAAATATACGAATTTTAGGGTTTCCGTAGCAAGGGTTTCTCACAAAACTATGAATTTTACGGTTCCTGTCTTTCTTTGCGTGCCACTGCGCCAAGAAGTCGAGCGCTTCTTGTGTGTGCTCTCTCTCTTTCTCTCTCGCTCGCGATCTTGCTTCACAGATTGTGGTACTAGAATTTGGGAAAAGGAGTATTAAGTGAGGGACACGACCAATGGCTTTTGTGTGTGCCGTTTCTTGAGTAGAGAAATCGCTGTTGCTCTCTGGTAATGGAATGAGGAGGAAGGGAAGTGTCTGCCTGTGGTTTCTCGCTTTTTCGCTGCTTCGGGAAGAAGCTTAGGACATCTTTCCATGATGCTGCTCTGATCACAGATTTTGTGATATTTTCATTATGTTTTTTTCAACTGGCTTGTGCTCACAACCACCTCACAGCTCAACCGGTCAAGCATTGACCAATTGCAGGATCTCGGAGTCAAACTATGAATCACCTTAAAATGACATCTGTCCTGTTTTAATGAGAACATGCGTTCCTGCAGTTCCTAAGACGTATTTTCAATGCACTTTCAGTTCTCCAATGAATAGTGACTGTCCCTGCAGTAAGAAACAAGGCCTCTGTCCATTAGGCTGCTGTGATCGCAGCACACTGTATGTAACTGGGAGTGGCGGAAGAGAGGAAGTGCAGAATGGGGCGGACGCAGAAAGGTCGAGTTGCAGACCTGTCGAAGGCGTTACTGCGAGGAACGGCATCGCTTCGTGACAGTCTCTGGCTCTTGAATGAGGCGGCAGCGGCAGAGGTTGTGAAGGAAGACTGGGGAGAGGTGAAGAAGGTGGCCGACAAGGTGGCGAAGGAGGCGACCACGATCGGAATGCTGTGGACGCAAGGGCTAAAGGACGAAGACGCAAACCAGGCATTGAAGACGTATTTTGAGGGTTTGCAAACGTTGCTGTTGCTGTGCCATGCCTGTACTGTCGGTGCAGGTCCCACGCTGCTTGTCACGATCCGCAATGCCGCACAGCAAGTGGTGAATGCAAGCCTCACTCTTCTCACTCGCGCTGTCTCTTTCTCCATCAAAGGAGCGGAGAATCAAGAGCGCGAGGCAATGTTAACTGCAACACGCTGAAAAGGACGCCGTATACAAACCGAGCCGCCGTCGGTCGGAGCATTGCTCAAGTGGCCACTTCTGTCAAGAATGTCTTGCAAAAGATCAGGCAGATTAAGGAAGGACAGAGCTCTCAGCGCAATGCTTGTGACTGTGGCCATGCTGATGATGAAGGAAGAAGAAGGAATGAAGCTTACAGCCACCATGCTGCCCACAACCATGGCCATGGTGACTCTGGACATGACCGTTGTAGTGATGATGACTCTGGACATCTTCATTCTCCAGATGATTCTGGCCATGGTCACTGTGAACTCGTCCACTCTCATTTTGGCCACAAGCATTGCCATCATCGCCTGCCACATTCATTATATAACCACTCTGGCCACCCACATTCTGAACATGAGAATGGCAGAAATGATGGTCATTCTCATGAGCTTTCTCATTCTCATGATCACTGTGGTCATGTATGCTGTGGACATGGAGCTGAAGAAACAAGCAATGGGGATGGCAATGTTTGTGTTGAAAGCCTGGACTGCAATGAAGAGCTTTCTGAAGAGGAGATGGCAGTGGTTGAGGCAGCAAGACATGTGGTGGAGTGCTCTCTTGATTTCATCAAACAGCTTCTATATGTAGGTGCAGAGGTGCCAGTGCCCCAAGGCACAGAAGAGTCGTCCACTGGTTTCTTAGAGAATGTCCTCAAGCATTGCAAAGGGCTTGGAGTTGAAGTGGACAAGTTTGGTGTATATCTGCACCCACCACAGCAGACAGATCTGCTACAAGGCAGAATTATGAAAATGGAGACATTAGTGAATCTAATCAGTACACAAGTGAGAGAACCAGAGGCTCGGTACCTGAGGTTCTGGATCTTGCCTTCAAGAGCTTGCAGAATATGAAGACAGAGCTTTTCATGTTGTCATCTTTTGAGTTACAAGAGGCTCTCAAATTGACAAGCCTTTCTCCACCATAGGATACAGAGTTGGGTATCAATTGTCCAGCTGAAGTATTTATCTTGAAAGATTGAGCGGTTTTCCTTGAATGACTATTCGCTCTTTGTATTAATATGATCATCTTCTCTAGGTCTTATTTCCTCAACAGGATGAAGATGTCTAAACTGCTGTACCTCCATGGCAATACCAGTACTCACATTTGGACCTACATCATGGTGGAGAGGTGCCACTTGGGAAGTTTTGTGCAATAATTTCCATAGCAAGATCTTGCAGGAGATGGAACAGTAGCAGGATAATGGAAAGTGGATAGTGCTATTTCATTATCAAAGGTTTCTTGTACACACTGAACACTTGGGCTCCTTCGACCAGTATTGAAACAGGTTTTTCAGCCACGGTTGGTTGGGCTGTTTTTATTTATGAATGCCACCTTGCTGACCTCCACACAAGTTCACAGATCCCAAGATTGAGTGCTGGTTCACATGGTTACCTGCCACTGTGTGGAACCTCCAAAACAGTATGGAATACAATATGTCCTGATTCTTTCTTCAGAAGCAAGTGTCTTATCTTCCATGCTCAGCTTCTGCATCAGTTGGGTGGTCCCAAACTCCATGCAAATGGATGTGGAGGAGATGTATGGCATTTGCAGTGTAGTTTATCCAGAGCATAACTCGATGCTCTCAACTGTTGAAACTGCATGAAATTTCTTAACCATCATTTGGTATCACATTCTGCAGGTGCTACATAGAGTTACTCTCATATGATGCTGGTGGTGAAACCCCCTAGGTACAACTTGAATCCTTTTGTCTCCCCTGAAGTGGGTGCCAAGGTTTGAGTTGGAGTCTCCTCCAGGATACAGTAACATTTTTGTTCATACCTATTTCTCTTTGTTGCTGCAGGCAGCTGAAATTCTAAATTTAATTTTTGAATTATTTTAGAAAAAATAAATTTATCTATCATTAATTTAACCTGGTAATTTGTTTAACCATGGTTAATTTAGCCAAAATCTATTTAGAGAAAAAATAATCGAGCCATGTAATTAATTTAATCAAAATTAATTTAACCCAAAAATTATATTATATTATTGTTATAGCTAATCACAGATAATTATTAAAATATAATTATAATTATAATTATAATTATTAATGTTATTACATACTAATGACTTGACTATTATTATTCACTAATTATTTATTTTAGTACTATTGTATTGTTATTAATTATGACAACATACCTATGTGTAATAGGTTACACAGGTTAGCTTACAAATTTTTAATTTAAATTATGTAATAATATTGTAATATTATTAACTATTATAAATAGTATAAATATTTTTAATATTGATTGTATTATTATTATCATCCTTAGTTGTTCATAATAATAATAATATTCTCCAATCATTTTAATTTTAACTATATTAGTAATTATGGTAATATATTTATGGCTTATAAGTTACATTAATTTGCCAATAAACACTTTAAGCCTATGTTAGTTACTAACTTTATTTATTTATTAATTTAAATGGAATAATAATAATATAATATTACTAATCATTAATTATTATAAAAAATCATAACTATTATAATTATAAATAATATAAATAACATTTATTAACCAATTAATAAAATTATCACTATATTATATTATTATTACTTATTAACTTTTAATACTTATAATATAATTCATTTTTCTAGTAGGCAAACTAAGTTAATATGGTTATTTGCATGTAGGTTGCAATTACATTGGTTACACTTGTAACTAAATTTTTTATGCCATATTTTTTTCCATGGATTGAAAATGTGCACATTATATATGTTGCAACCCTAGCTTTGGGCTCACGACCAAAATAAAAGCTTGTAAGGTTGTGAGCCAAGAAGGAAGCCCGGGAATCACGTTTCATGCTCCCGAGTGTGTAGGACGAGGTGAAGGAATGAATGTTCGCACTCCCAAAGGAGTTTTCATTTTGGGAATTGAAGTCCCAGAGGATTTTTGAATTTTTAGAAAGTGATAATAAGGGCCAAAACCCAATGGATTGAAGAATTTTTTATATCATTGGAAAGTTCTTTGAACATAAATGTCTAAAATGGGTTCACATGACCCATTTAGACATTTGAAACACAAGTTATGGCCAAAAGAAAGGCCGGGAATCAAATTGTCAATTTGATTCTTGACCACAAAAAGTCAAGAATCAACGCGATTTCCTGACGTGAAGGGGGCATGTGACATATTGTGTCACAACCCCACTTTGGCTATCGCAACCCCACTTTGGCCAAATGTGAGGATGAAACTCACACTCCCAAAGTTCGGGACTTCAGAGTTCGAATGCAGAGGTCAAAACACCTCGCATTGGTCTATTTTTTATACCATTGGAAAGGTCTTGAAGTGTAGATGTCCAAAATGGCCTTGCATGAGTCATTTGGACATCTGCAGCCCAAGTTATGGGCAAAAGAAGGGTTGGGCAATTTGACTCCTGACCACTAAAAGTCAAAAATCGACCCGATCCTAACATGCGCTAGGGGAGTGCGATATAGCGTTGGAAATCTCTTGAGGAGAGCTACAAGATTGGTTTAGACCTCGTCCCGATCGGAGGTTGGGGCGAGAAGTTATGATGGCCCAAAGTCCCAAGAGTCCAAACCGGGACAATTTCGGGACTCCACATTGGGAGTCCCGGGACAAAAGGTTATTCGGGTGTGGGTGCGGCGGAGTAACGCAGAGAATACTATATGGGGGATAGTGGTGGCCTCCCCCGAGTCCAGGCCGTGGTGAGTCAAGTGAGTCCAGGGTCGCCCATGGCTTGTCCTAACACCAAATGAGTGCAAATTGAATTCTAACCAACTTGTGGTTGGTTTTGGATGCAAATTCAATAACACAATAGCTTGTCCTCGTCCTAGTCTAATCCCGAAGCTTTTAGCACGCCCCTCTTACCCCCTTTAGTGCTAAAAGTTGGGAGTGGCACTAAGTTCCAATTATTTTCGCAATTCTTAACTCCTTGGACCCATCTTGGGTCTAACAAGGAACTTGGGGGCGCATCATATTGTTATAAAGTTCCGATGAGGGCTATAACTTTGCTTTAGACTTCATTTTAATCGGAGGTCTACATGCAAAGTTATGGGACCCCAAAATTGTGGGAATCATAGTTGTTGGAATTTTAAGACTTTTGGGACTCCCATTTGGGAGTCCAAAGACAAAATGACATTTGGGTGCTAGTCCTGTGACTAACCACAAAGTATATTATAAGGAGGAAGGTGATGGATTTCCCCAAGTTTGGGTCGTGGTGACTTTTATGAATCTAAATTTGCTTATGGCTTGTTCTAGCACCAAAAGTGCTCTAATTAACCAACTTATTGTTTGGTTTTGTGTAAGTCTATGTGAATAAATTAAATGCTTATCATTCTCCGTAATCCCATCCCGGAGCTTTAACACACCCCTCTACCCCCAAAATGTTGCAAGTTAGAAAGCGTGTCCATAATTCCTTGTTCTTCCATTGTTTTCACTTCATATTCGCATTTGAATCTATTAAAGAGCTTGGGAGTGCATCAATATAAGTAAGTGCATTTGACTTGCTAACAAACTAAGTACTAAATACCATTTGGGATTAGCCAATGAAAGAGGTTCAACCTTAAAAGCTAAACCCAAAAAGAAAATTAGATTATTTTAAACCTTAGCCTACCTACTTACCTGCCTCTTTGCCTACCTATGACCTACCTACCTATGATATACCTACAACCTATTTATTGACCTACCTACCAATGACCTATTTACCTAATTAATTAAATAATAATGATCAATGGGTTTTTTTAATTGCCATGTGTCACCACACAATTGGCCTTCACAAATGGACATGTGCTAAAATTTGTTTCACCATTTATAATATGGCCAAGATGTTATTAATTTATTAATAATGATGAATATTGAAATAATGTTTATGTGTCATGTGTCACCATATAATTGAGCTTCACATATGAACACATGTCACCATGGACAACCCTTATAAAATATGGAATGTATAAAATATAAATTCATACCATATATATCATCCACATGCATATTGTTATATGCTAGTCATGTGCAACTTATCTTATACAACTATGGGGTTTAGTAGGTACATATGTCACATGCAATTGAAAATTAATTGCATACAACAATTGTAAAATGGCAATTTTTCTTCTAGTGAATGCCACAAAATTAATCAACAACTTTAAGATGTACACATCATGATGCGATTTATAAAAAATGCATAAGGCCCCACATACTTGGCAATGAAATGTAAGGCCAATTTATCAAACATTTAAAAATCCCTAATGTTCAACCACATCTGTTGCCCCCCCTTAAATTGCACTTGCCTTCCTGTTTAATTAACATTTTTTCATACCACTTTTGAGCCTACTTTAAGAGCTTCTTGGCTCAAGTGTCCTAGGAAAAAATACCTTACACATGTGATACATCCAGTTGTTTCTCCTTCTTTAATGTTCAGCATGGTTCAATGGGGGCTTTGTCACATGGCCAAGTTGTTGCTACACAAAGTTGCATTGTGCACTCCTGACTTGGCTCTGAAAATTCTTAAGTTTGGGTGAAAAGTTCCTATGCATGTGCTAAAATTAGCACTCAAATGGTGCAGGAGACTTTTGCTGCCAATCAACTATTGAGGATATCCTATCTACAGAAGATAAGCACTTGTCCACAGGGGATTGAGACAGGTGGCAATTCTTGGGGCACATAGTGACCTTTGCTAATCATGTTTCTTATTGAGCAAGGTATTTGTGGTTCATAAGTTTTGGAGCTTTCCTTCAATGTTGTAGGCTACCATATCACCAAGCTTTAAAATCTACCATGTGTTTTATCTGACTGGCCCCTGTTTCAGGATGGGCTGGTTAAATCCATGTCCTTCAAACTAATGCAACTGCCCTGTGAGGAAGATAGTGATTTTTTCAATGATGAAAATTTGTAAGTGTATGCAGGGTACTGTTCTGACCCCAAAGCAGATAGAGGAGGTTTTATGCATGGTAAGATATCATCAATCCCAACTGTCAACGCTGTTGTCATAGCATTGATATCCATTCTTGTAAGACATGCATTTTTGGTGGTGTAGCCCAGCATTTGAATTTCTTGATCATGCTATCGATTTGTGCATGCAGACATGTTTCTCATCATTCATTGTTAGCTTTAGAATGTGGGCCAAATTTTACTTTCTATGGTAGGAGTACACTACAGACATGCTTTCCTAAACAGCAAACTTCTCCATGGTTGACATGCTCACATCAGAGTCTTGGGAAAGTTGGTGAAACCAACTTTTCTTGCTATGGCACAAGGCGTTCATTCAAGAAAGTCATGTTAACATTGGAGAGTATATAAGAGCTAATAAATGGAGAGTGTGTGAGGTGTTCTTTCATAAAGTTCTGGCCTATTCTTGTTTGACATCACCAAGTTACAAAGTAGAATGCTTGTATTCTATGCAGCCAGTTGAAGTAATTGTAGGGCAGAGAGTAGATTTTTGTTTTAGTATAAGGAAACTGCATTTGAAATGCTTAGGATGCTCTGCAAGCAATGAAGCATGTCTTCAGACAACATTTCAGTCATTAACATCATGACCACACTTTAACTTCTCCATTTGACATCTGCTTCCATGGAGTGGTGGCAATGGTTAGCGTCAGCTTGTCTATGCATGTTGTATCTGTGTTATCTTAATACCTGAGATCTGATTCTTTGGACCATTGTTGTGCAAGAAGTGGACAAGATTTTTACCAAACACAAATGTTGAGAATCATTGCATGTTTGAGTAAAATGCTGCTATTACATAATGGAAGCTAGCCATGAAGATGATCTATTCAGCCTTGTCAACTACACCATACCTTACCTCCTGGCGTGCTGCAAACTTATTATGGTGCTCTTGTTTGTTGCTTGATATGTGGCCAAAATGTTATGATTGAGATTTTGTGATGTTGCTTGGGATGCAATGATTTTTGGGGTATGTGAAATTTGAGGGAGGGCAGAAGGTGTTGCAATATTTGGGCTATGGGACTCACATCATTTTCTTGGTGGTTATGAGTATGTGTTCATTACACATAAAGTGTACAAATGCAAGTAGAATCATATGATGCATCAAAAGACTGTCAGGCTTGAGACATGGTGAACACCATAGTTGTTGCAAGGGAATCACTTATGTGTGTAATTTTTCATTTGGATTCTTCTTTCAGGTAGCTTTATGACTTGGCAACTGGGATATACCATTGCCCTTCTCTTCACAGCACCACAATTTGATAATCCTATAGTCAATTCCATGTGTCTGGTGTCTGTTTTAACTTTTATATCCTTCCTTGGTCATTGACTTTTTCATTTTGTAGCATCCAAGTGATGGACTTAATTGATAATATGTGGCTTTACATTTATGTGCAAATTTGTTGACCTTTATATGAAGCTCTTGTGATCCTTTAATAGGTGAATATTTGTCTGTAACTCCTCTCGTAGCCATTTGAGATACATGATAGTTACCTTTTTTCAAAAAATAGCTTTTAATCCATTCAATGCAACTATACCTAAAACTTTATCCAGTAGTTATGCCAATTTTACTCAAATGGAGTTGTTAATGTTGTTCTATTGTGGAAGAGGCTGTGGCTAACCTAAAGAGGAAGTCAGCACAAGCTTTCGCAAAACTGGAATATTTTTTTGGTTTCTTTTACCCGTCTTATCATCTCTGTTGCCAAAAGAGGCAGTGGTTTAACTAAAGAGAACTAGTTGGCTCAAGCTTCCACATACTTTTTATGTCTCTTTATCCATTCTCCTTTTTTTTATTGCTACTCCTACTATCTTTGCTATCAAAGGGGCTCTGGCCAAGATTTTCTCGGAATGCTTTATGTAAATGTAAATGCTAAGTCTTACAAAACCACCAGGGTATGGAAAGAGGGTGGTAAACTCTTCACGAATATATGCAACAACTGAAAAAATTATTGTAAATATAATGCAAAATCTTACAAAACCATCAAGGTATAGAACAAGGGTGAGAAATTCCCCATAAATGTAAATGCCAAATGGCACAAAACCACCAAGGTATGAAAAGGTGTCAAACTCCCCATCAAGTATATAAATGCCAAGAAATGCCAAGTTTTGTGATAGGAACTACGTTTCATTCATAGGTAGGTAGGTATGAAAATAGTAACTATTAGGTGAGAAGATGGTTTTACATATATGTAAAGGTTGTTTTCACTAGCTTGTGGGTTGTTAGTAGGGAGGTAGGAAAAAAAAACAATTGAGGTAACCACATGGTTAGCTAATGAATTGAAACCCAACAAAACAAAATTTTAACCACTTATCATTCATCCTTCATGGTGCACTAGTGGGTGGTAGTTCACTATGGAGGGAAAGGCAAGGAAGCACCAAGCATGAACAAGCACAGAAGCTTTAAGCTTTCAATCAATCCAATACACTAAACTTGTTTTATTCTAGTGGTTTAGTAGCAATGGCATTCCACATTGTTACTAATAGTGCAATGTTCATTTGGGAAGAAGATGATGATTTGCATTTGGGAAGGATTAATAATCATCATATCAATATGCCATCCCAGATGAATTGCATCTTGTTTTTTTTTCTCTGTTGATTATATTTAGCTCCAATCTTGCGAAGAAAAGGATGTCAACCATAAACTTGTCCACAAGCTTGCCTAAATCTTCTATGCAAGAAGAGCTCATGACTAAAACAACCTTTAAAACCTATCTTTCAAGAATTGTGTCTTCTTCTTCTTGGATTTCCAATATAAAGGACCCAAGGTTTGATTTGAATGTTAGAATTCAAACACAAAGTATGGAGGAGCAAACCTTTGAGTGTAGTTCTAAAGGCCTTAAGGAAAGGCCAATGCATTGCAATTTTGGACTCAAAATCCAAGGAGGCAAAAATTGACCTTTTCTTCCTAGTAGCTTCTTTCTCTCCTCTTTCTCTAAAAACTTTAAAGACTAAAACAAGAAGGGAGTTGTACATCTTTGTGGCTCATGAGGTCATTTGTACCTTTGGTTTTCCTTTCATTGGAGAAGTATCCACTACCCACCCACAACTCTTCTTTTTCTTTTACTTTTAATAAATTCCCGTCACTTCCACTTTTTGATCTTCTTGTAAAAATAGTCGGGAGCTTGGTTTCTAGCAAAATTCTTAGAGTAGTTCTTCAACTAAGGTTCTTGCAGTTTTGTTTGGTTTTTTTAATGAATAGATGCTATGACAACATTGATTTAGTTTTGTACCCAACTGAAAGACACAAAGGCTTCAGCACTACATGTGTCAAACTTAAAAATTTATAAACAAGCTTACAAAGCACAAAACAATAATGCAAGATCATATCCATCCATAAGAACCTTAAACCTTATTCAATTAATCTTATACGATGTCAATGCTTGAAAGAAACCCTAGCCAAGCATTATTTTGAAGATTTTAATCACTGATTCCAACCAATTGTGGCAAGCAAGGAAAATAAGATAAGAACAAATATGTGGAAGCTAAATCTATGACCCCATTGGGTAACATTAATTTAAACAAGATATTCAAAAAAATTGAATGTATGTTCATGAAACAAAGATGTGGACATGCATTTCAACTAGTCAAAAGGTGTTTTGTTTTGACAGGTGTTAAGCGCTATGAACTTAATGAAGAAGTATCCAATATTGCAATGCATGGGCAAGGAAAAGAAGCAAATGTGCCAAAGTTCATGCTCAGTTGGATTTTCATTTGATCATAGGAGCTTGAAAATTGGTGTTTCTAATGTGGAGATAATTTTCACATGTCATCGACTTATAGAGCTTCGGCAAAAAGTTGTGAACCTCAAGAATGAAGTTGATAGAAAAGAAGCAGTTAGGTTGTTTGCTAAAGAGTTTCATACCCCAAACCACATTTTTTTGTGTACTAAAATGCAAGTGGTCTACAAATGTGGAATGGACACATTGAACTTTTAGTGGTTCTTGTGAAATTGGTAGGCATTATTCTTATTCTAGCATGTCAAAATCCTTTCTATAAAACCTTAAGCATTCCAAAGTTGTTAAACTTCCATATTTTCCTTTTTGATATTATAATAATGTTGATTAGTTCTTTCATGGGCTTGTTAATGGTGTTTACTGATTTCAATTTCTTTTGAATTGAATATGAAAAATGAATCATTTCATAATGAACTTGCTTGGGCCTTTTCACATTCCACAAGAGTTTACAATTTTATCTAAATTATATTAATTTACAAATGTCACTTAAACATAAAAATGTTTTAGAACCATGAACCTTGATTGAGTGTGGACGATGCAATGTGGAAAACTTTTATGTGTTTATTAGTGGATACACCATTGGAATCAACATCAACAAGAATTATTCAAGTATGTTGAATGTTGGTAATTATGCAAAATTATCCTCATGTGGGCAAGTGAAATTTTGTATGGTTTGCTTTCAGGTTAAGTGTTTCATGTTATGCAAGGATGGTGATGATTTGGGAGCACTACCACCAGAGGTAGCCAAAGCTTGAGCATTAGGAAAAAATATTCTTTTTTTAATTGGGTTAGATATTATCAATGTTTTTCAAGGTGGAGCAAGATCCTAACCATATGAAAGTCCCAAAAACATCAACTATCTTGTATTGATTTGTCAAAATTTTATGTGGAAGGAGAGGTGATGACACACTCCCAATTCCTTAAACGATTTAAATGTCAATCCAAGTAGAAAACAATAGAAGAAGGAAGGGTCGAGGCATGCTCCTTAGTTCACAACACTTTGAGGGGTAGAGGGGCGTGTTGGACCTCCAGGATGGGACTACGAAAAGTTGACAAGCTTCACTCACTCACACAGGCCTACGCAAAACCCACACAAGGTGGTTAGTGCATAGTTGTAACACCCTTGGTGCTAGGACGAGCCATGGGCAACATGGACACACAAGACTCACCACGACCCCAGACTTGAGGGAAGTCACCACCTTTCCCCTTATAGTACATTATGTGGCTGGCCATAGAGCCCACATCCAAATGGTTTTTCTCTCCCAGGACTCCCAAGTGGGAGTCTCAAAATCGTGCCAATAAGGACTCCCACAACTTTGGAGCCCATAACTTTGCGAGCAGACCTCTGATTGAAGTGTAGTCTAAAGCAAAGTTGTAGCTCTCATTGAGAGCTTTCCAAAGGTATGTTGCATGTTGTCGAACCAAGTAAATCAGGTCAATTCTTGACTTTTTATGGTCGGGAGTCAAACTAGCAATTTGACTATCGACCCTTCTTTTAACCATAACTTGTGTTTTAGATGTCCAAATGAAGAATGAGAACCATTTTAAATATCTAAGTTCCAAGAGCTTTCCAATGATATAAACAACGCCATAAGCCATTGAGTTTTGACCCCTGAAATTATTCTCTGGAATTTCAAGAATCCACTAAGACTCCATCTCCCAAAGTGATAGTTGCCTTGGGAGTGTGAGGGTTCACTCCCTCACACTTTTCTTACACTCCTGGGAGTATGTGATGTGACTCCCGGACTTCTCTTGGCTTGCACCCTTGCGACCCCTTTCCCTTGGCTCTCGGGCTTCCTCTTGGCTTACAACCCCTTTGCCTTGGTTGCAAGCCCAAAGTTAAAGTTGCGACAGGTGAATAGTTTATTCATTTGAAGTATGGATTAAAAATCATGGAGTCAATTTTGAAATTGCTTAATTAGTGTGGGTGGTGAACTTGTGTGGATGATTTATTGGAATTATTATGTTTGAAGTTTGAATTGTCATGGCAATGATTTATAAGTCTAGGAGGAATAAAATCTAACAAGTTCTTATTAAAATATCCAATGATATTCACAAGGGACCTTCATTAAATAATTTACCTAAAAGAAGATAACATTAATTGATTATCATTAGAACCATTGATGGAATATTATATTTTGCAACCATTATAAACATGACTTGTAATGAAATATTCCCATCGTGAGTTCAATACATTAGGTAGTGCATTCATTGAATGGTTTCATAGAAGCCTTCAAGGGCCAAAAACATCCACACTTGCCCACAATGTTATTTGATTTTTTTTCATCAAATTTGAATTATATGATTGTTGGTAGATGTTATATATATCAAGTGGATTATAAAGTTGGTCAATCAAGGATGAAGGTTGAAAATGGTGATGAAGATTTTCTTTTTGTGAAAATAAAAAAACTTAACCAATGATTTTTTGGTGCAATAGAAGGTTGATAGATCTACTCCTTCTTGTGATGATTCTCTTACATCCAAAGGTCACAATCATAGAATGTTATTAACCTTTCCAATAGCCTCAGATCCCTTTGCTACAATGTAAAGAAAATAACTTTTGCATGTCATACCTAATCAACATTAATGCAATTTTGAATTTGTTTATATGTTTTAAACTTGCAATGCTTGATTCGATTTTAGATTGATGATCATTATGTTGGATTTTAATTAATGATCTTATATGTTGCATCTTAATTGATGATCATCTTGGTGACTTTCCATACACCAATGACATTTCATAATTGAGTATATTTATGGATTTTGGATAGCCTTGTTTTTCCTGCAAAAGACATGATAAATATGTCACAATAAACTTTTTTACTCTGGATTCACAATATCTTTGCTTTCTAAACAAAAGACTTGAAAAAATAATAATAATGGCTCTCCATCTTATAGATGAACATAGTTCTTCCAAATTAAAACACCCTTACAAATCAAACTCTTTGAGTGCTTTCAATTGGTCAATAGATGAAGGTAGTTCTTTCAAGTTGGAACACCCATTTAAATCAAGCTTTTGGACTGTATTCAATTGACCAATAGATGAAGGTAGTTCTTCCAACTTGGAACACCCATACAAATGAAGCTTTTGGAGTGCATTCAATTGACCAATAGATGAAGGTAGTTCTTTCAAGTTGGAACACCCATTCAAATCAAGCTCTTGGAGTGCATTCAATTGGCCAATAGATGAAGGTAGTTCCTCCACCTTGGAACACCATGACAAATCAAGCTCTTGGAGTGCATTCAATTCGCCAATAGATGAAGGTAGTTCTTTCAAGTTGGAACACCCCCACAAATCAAACTTTTGGAGTGCATTCAATTGGCCAATAGATGAAGGTAGTTTTTCCAACTTGGAACACCATGACAAATCAAGGTCTTGGAGTGCATTCAGTTCGCCAATAGATGAAGGTAGCTCTTTCAAGTTGGAAGACCCCCACAACTCAAGCTTTTGGAGTGCATTCAATTCGCCAATAGATGAAGGTAATTCCTTCAACTTGGAACACCATGACAAATCAAGGTCTTGGAGTCCATTCAATTGGCCAATAGATAAAGGTAATTCCTCCAACTTGGAACACCATGACAAATCAAGCTTTTGGAGTGCATTCAATTGGCCAATAGATGAAGGTAGTTCTTTCAAATTGGAACACCCATTCAAATCAAGCTTTTGTAGTGCATTTAATTGGCCAATAAATGAAGGTAGTTCTTTCAAGTTGGAACACCCATTCAAATCAAGCTTTTGGAGTGCATTCAATTGGCCAATAGATGAAGGTAATTCTTCCAACTTGGAACACCCCCACAAATTAAGCTTTTGGAGTGCATTCAATCGGCCAATAGACGAAGGTAGTTCTTTCAACTCAGAACATTCATTCAAATTAAGCTTTTGGAGTGCATACAATTGGCCAATAGATGAAGGTAATTCCTTCAACTTGGAACACCATGACAAATCAAGCTCTTGGAGTGCATTCAATTGGCCAATAGACGAAGGAAGTTCTTTCAAATTGGAACACCCATTCAAATTAAGCTTTTGGAATGCATTCAATTGGCCAATAGATGAAAGTAGTTCTTTCAAGTTAGAACATTTATTCAAATCAAGCTTTTGGAGTGCATTCAATTGGCCAATAAATGAAGGTAATTCTTCCAACTTGGAACACCCCCACAAATTAAGCTTTTGGAGTGCATACAATTGGCCAATAGATGAAGGTAGTTTTTTCAACTTGGAACACCATGACAAATCAAGCTCTTGGAATGCATTCAATTGGCCAATAGATGAAGGTAGTTCTTCCAAGGTGGAACACGCATTCAAATGAAGCTTTTGGAGTGAATTCAATTGACCAATAGATGAAGGCAATTCTTCCAACTTGGAACACCCCCACAAATTAAACTTTTGGAGTGCATACAATTGGCCAATAGATGAAGGTAGTTTTTTCAACTTGGAACACCATGACAAATCAAGGTCTTGGAGTGCATTCAATTGGCCAATAGACGGAGGTAGTTCTTTCAAGTTAGAACATTCCTTCAAATCAAGATTTTGGAGTGCATTCAATTGGCCAATAGATGAAGGCAATTCTTCCAACTTGGAACACCTCCACAAATGAAGCTTTTGGAGTGCATTCAATTGGCCAATAGATGAAGGTAGTTTTTTCAACCTGGACCACCATGACAAATCAAGCTCTTGGAGTGCATTCAATTGGCCAATAGATGAAGGTAATTCTTCCAACTTGGAACACCTCCACAAATGAAGCTTTTGGAGTGCATTCAATTGGCGATTAGATGAAGGTAGTTCTTTCAAGTTGGAACACCCATTCAAATTAAGCTTTTGGAGTGCATTCAATTGGCCAATAGATGAAGGTAGTTCTTTCAACTCGGAACATTCATTCAAATTAAGCTCTTGGAGTGCATACAATTGGCCAATAGATGAAGGTAATTCCTTCAACTTGGAACACCATGACAAATCAAGCTCTTGGAGTGCATTCAATTCGCCAATAGATGAAGGTAATTCTTCCAACTTGGAACATCCATTCAAATCAAACTTTTTGAGTGCATTCAATTGGCCAATAGATGAAGGTAGTTCTTTCAAGTTCGAACATTTATTCAAATCAAGCTCTTGGAGTGCATTCAATTGGCCAATAGATGAAAGTAGTTCTTTCAAGTTGGAACACCCATTCAAATCAAGCTTTTGGAGTGCATTCAATTGGCCAATAGATGAAGGTAGTTCTTTCAAGTTAGAACATTCCTTCAAATCAAGATTTTGGAGTGCATTCAATTGGCCAATAGATGAAGGTAATTCTTCCAACTTGGAACACTTGCACAAATGAAGTTTTTGGAGTGCATTCAATTGGTGATTAGATGAAGGTAGTTCTTTCAAGTTGGAACACCCATTCAAATTAAGCTTTTGGAGTGCATTCAATTGGCCAATAGATGAAGGTAGTTCTTTCAACTCGGAACATTCATTCAAATTAAGCTCTTGGAGTGCATACAATTGGCCAATAGATGAAGGTAATTCCTTCAACTTGGAACACCATGACAAATCAAGCTCTTGGAGTGCATTCAATTCGCCAATAGATGAAGGTAATTCTTCCAACTTGGAACACCCATTCAAATCAAACTTTTTGAGTGCATTCAATTGGCCAATAGATGAAGGTAGTTCTTTCAAGTTCGAACATTTATTCAAATCAAGCTCTTGGAGTGCATTCAATTGGCCAATAGATGAAGGTAGTTCTTTCAAGTTGGAACACCCATTCAAATCAAACTTTTTGAGTGCATTCAATTGGCCAATAGATGAAGGTAGTTCTTTCAACTCGGAACATTCATTCAAATTAAGCTTTTGGAGTGCATTCAATTGGCCAATAGATGAAGGTAATTTCTTCAACTTGGAACACCATGACAAATCAAGCTCTTGGAGTGCATTTAATCGGCCAATAGACAAAGGTAGTTCTTTCAAATTGGAACACCCATTCAAATCAAGTTCTTGGAGTGCATTCAATTGGCTAAGAGATGAAGGTATTTCTTCCAAACTTTGGCATTGTGCCAAATCAAGTACTTGTAATTGTGAACAAGAAAATAAATTACTTGGTAATGTTTGAATCATGCATTTTTTGAAGCATAACCACTTAACAATATCCAATTTTTTCCCTTGGATGAAATTTTCCACTATAGTCGGTGAAGCTTCCATTAGGTCCACCAACCTAAGGTTGCAAAATCCCTTTGAATTGAGTTGGGACAATATAGGCAAATTGTCACATTTTTTCAATGAGATGCCTTCTAAATTTTCCACCACCTATCACATGAAATGAAAACAAAAAATATAATCAATACTTTTTTAAAATCATCCTAATGCCAAGTTTTATTAGAAAAACATTTGTTTATAAAATCAAAATTCAACATTAAAACATTTGGTTTTGGATACTTAAAAAATCATCAAAAATAAAAATAAAAGTATAGGATTGAAATAATATGGTGACAACCTCATCCTTTTGTAAAAATACATTTGATTTATTTGGTTTCCATATAAATTGATTCATAATTGGTAGTTCCATTGCAATATTTTGACCCATGTCTCGTAATTGGTCATGTATGTACAAGACTCCATCTTCTACCCATTCGATTAAAGATCTATGTTGTAAATTTTGTAATGCAACATATGGGTGTTCATCTCTATTCCACATTCGACAAATTGTACTTAATTTCAAACCACCCAAAAAACAAGCAATATCCAAAAACATGTTTTGATGTTGCTTATCCAAGGGGTCATAAGAAATCTTCAATACACTCCAAAGATCTTCATTATCATTTCCCCTGGTGAAACTTTGCCCACTTTTCAATTTGCTCAATGCACCTTCCCACATTTCCAATTCCTTCGTATTGCACAAAAAAGAAGCCAATACTTTAAGACTTAAAGGGAGCCCATTACAAGCTTTTATAATTTTGATACATACATCTTCAAAATCCTTATTTGGAACATGATTCGCATCACCGAATGCATGGAACATAAAGAGTTTTCTTGCTTCCTTTTCCTCCAAAGATTTCATGACCATTCTTCCATCTTCACTTACATGAGACTTTAGAATTTGCCAATTTCGACAATTCACCAATATTTTGCTTTTAGAAGTTGCATTCTTGGCACCCTTTTCAATGAAAAGTTGTAAGGATGTAAGGTTTTCCGCCTTACCAACATCATCCACCACCACTAATATTTTTTTCGATATCATACATTGTCTAATTTGGTCAAGGTGATTTTGATTCACCTTTTCATCCTTGCTTAACCTTTTGCCACACAAATCATGTAGGAGTTGTTTAATGACATCATTGATATTGTCCTTTGATTTCACATCCTCCAAAAAACTAAATTTGTCGTATTGGTGGTGGAACAAATGATAGAATTTTTTGCACAAAGTGGTTTTCCCAATCCCACCCATTCCAACCAAACCAACAATAGATTCCTTTTGTAACAAGATGTTTATGTCTTGTGCTTTTTCAATCAACGCCACTTCATGATTTGGCAAATGTGGAAGCCATATATTTTTCTGTCAAAATTCACAAAATATAGGTCATTTATATGTTATCTCTTTTTTTTTGATAACTAATATATATGACATTGCATATGCGATACACATCAAGTGTGCAATGACCTAATGTGTTTCAAAATTACATGAACATGTATGAAGTCAAAAGATTTAGATTTGGTGTTTTTACCTCCATACATATTTTCAAAAAATTTAACAATAAATAGTAGCTTGGATGATCTTTGTTTTGTGGCTTGCAAATTGTCAAGTGATTAGCATCTTCAACTTTGTAAAAGTTGTAGTTTGCCAATCGAATAGCTAAGGCATGTGGCACTAAAATGCCCTGCATGTGCAAAATATTAAGTTAATGAAATTCATTCACTTCTTTGTTCACTTATGTTTTAACTTATAAACCAAATGGTGGTGGAAGGTGGAAACTATAGCTTAATAACTATTGATCTTTGAATAATAATGAAATATCGTGTATAAATACTTTCCTTCAACCTTTTGGGCAACAACTTACATAAATACATCCCAAAGTTGTTGGGTTTTAATATCGTAAATCTTACATGTTTTAAGGATGTTATGATTTTCCTTATAAATATTTATATGGAATTGATTTGATGAAGGGAAAATTTAAACCTATATCTTGATGTTTGAAATCAATCAAATTTCATTTCCATCAATAATAATTCATGAAACAAAATTCATAAAACACATGCCCCATTCACCATGTTAATATATTAAGAAGTATTGAGTAGATGATCCCACATAATTTTGACAATACAAAAAATGTTCAAGTAATAAACTTAGATAACTTTCAATGTGATGAAAGGAAAATCTTACCCAATTGTCGAGTGGTAATCCTTCGCCAAATGCGTAAATGTTGAGGTCTTTATGAATAGCATTTATAAAATCCATTGAAAGATGCTCCATTTGTGAGTTGAAAGATTCTAAATTTTTTAAAAACCCAGATTGGGTTGCATATTTGTTCAATGTGTTGATTTGTTGATGTTTCCAAATGCAATAATTTGATAAAGATTGGGTACCACCAGCATGTGGTACACTATAAAACACTACACCTTTAACATTGTTCAAAAATGTCTGACAACATTTGTGTACTTTATCATCAAAATCATTTTTTGGCCTTTGATATACATGTTTGTGAGCTTCAACCACCAAGCTTTTGAGTACAAGACCTCCAAAACTATAAGCAATTAATGCCACTGGTCCATCCCAAAGGGATTGATAACTACAAAATATTCAACAATGCACCAAAATTCCATTATCAACATTGTGTTAGAATGTACAAATTTATCCTATTATACTTGGGGGCAATTTTTCAATTCACACATGACTTAAGCCATAAATTCATAATTGATTTGCTTATCATATGTCATTTTTTGTTTATCAAATGCATTCATCTACCTAAAAAATGTGACAACCATATTTTGGTAAAACAATTATTATGCAAAAATATGTAGGTGTTTACATTCTTGTGTTAATGTACAACTCATTTTCTATGTGTTATGTTGGAAATATAATTGAAATTTTTAAAAATTATATATATAATTTTTCTAAAAATAATTTTTTACAATGAAATGGATGCAAATTTTTACACATGTATGAATTTAATTTGATTCAATGCAATTGCGTTACCCTAGATAAAACTTCAAAAAACATGAACTCAAAATTGCCATCAAAACCAAACTCCTTATACCATGAACTTATAATATGAATATAAATTTCATTATTATTTTTAAACAAGAACATTTTCTTTAGATCTAGTTTATCTTTTCCTACATGAATCTATCAATTCCAATTAAATTGAAACTTGTTGGTGTGTATCATAATATTAGCACACATGAACAATTAATTCATGCAAAACATGTAAAAAATTCTAAAGATGTAAACAATTATCTTTCATGTACAGAAGGAGAAGTAATTAATGCGTCCATAAATAAAGGAGATCGTCACACCTTGAATTTGTAACCAAACTTTGAATGAGGGTTTTTCCAATTTCAATCACATCACTGTGAACACTTGCCACAATGTTAGAATCATAGGACAATGATAAAATTCGAACATTATTGTTCAAGTCTTCGGGTAGCCACTTTTCTGGCCAACATATGCACTCTTCTCTATTGTTGGTAGGGCATGTTGTCCATGTTTCCTTCCATTCATCATTTGTGCCAAAAGCAATCCCATGGAAGAAAATGATGGTCAAGTTTGGATTATTGGAGTTGCAAGTGGGATTTAAATCATGCACTACATATTCCTGCAAAGAAAATGAAAGCGAATCAACACAATTATTTAAATGTCTCTTGGAAATTATTTGGCTATACATGAAATAAGAAAAATGCAATATACAAATTATAGTAGTTAAATAAAGGAAATAATTAGTTTAAAATGTTAAGCTTAACAAGATCATAATAATAAATGAATTGAAAAATAGCAAATCTATGTTGCAGGACTAACAAATGAAGATCATTTAGATGTCTCATAGACCTTAAAGTTTCAAAACATAGTTTAATAAATAAATGTTGTTACATAGTAGGTGGAATGTATGCCAAACAATAAAGGTGAATGCTAAGGTTGGATTAATTCAAGTTTGGGTTGATTTGCTTAGCCATCTAGTTTGGCTCATTTGTATTTCATGACATTTTCCCCAACATTTGGGCCTCTAAGGCCACCCACAACTAAGGAATTGGGATACAAACCCAATAAGAATGTCCAAGAGCATTTTAATAATTTGCTTTAGGTTGTTGGATCAAGACTACACATTGAACTTAACTGATAATCTATAATGAAAGTTCCAATCCTTACAAGTTCGATACAATCTTAGTTAATGCCAAATTTTGACAAATGTCCCTTTCATCTATTCTACTTGTTATAGCAAATGAGTTGCCAACCTAATGTAAGAGGCTATAATGATGACTCCATTTCATACTATTTTAAACATCATTTCAAATCGTTTTTATCTAAGCAACCAAATTGGAAAGTAAGCAAAGTAAAAATGTATAACAAGAAAACTTGTAAATGATTGGGCACGTTCAAGTACCCTAATTGCTAAAAGGTATGGTTGGGAAGCTGTTAGTTGGGAGTTCAAATCTGAACTAGACCTCCTTCTCTTGATGCTTTGTGAGGAAAATAAGCTATCACGGTTGTAAGGATCAAGGAAAATTGTCAACATCCAAACAAAATGAAAAAAACCCAAGAAAAATCAAACTTCAACATGTAATTTGGGAAAGCCCAAGAAAAAACTGTGAAAAGAAAGCTCATCATAAGGTCAAGAAGAAGCACCACATTGCTGTGCGATCCAGAGCTTGAAGGAGCATTTTTAGCGGGGACCAAAGGTGTCTCAATCACAGCAGGTATGTGCATAACATCTTTACATGGGAAAGCCCAAGAAAAAACAGTGCAAAGAAAGCTCCTGATAAGATCAAGAAGGAGCACCACATGGCTGTGACATCCAGAGCATGAAGGAGCATTTTCAGCGGGGACCAAAGGTGTCTCAATCCCAGCAGGGATCCGCACAACATCTCTCTTTCTTTCTGGGGGCCCTTGTGAAAGATCAACTCCTTTTCCCTTGAGGCCATCTGAATTTCCCATATTTTGCACTACTGAAATTCCTTTTGCTCACTGCTCTCATAAATATTTTTCACCTTTTGGTCCCATAAAACCCGCTACAAATCCTTTGCCATCCCATTAGCAAACACAGGGTATGATGGGTGTCCCTCATATCACAGATTCCCACAAGCTAAGCTGATCTTTCCACTAGATCTCCCCAAAAAACATCAACCCCTTTCCTCTTCACGATCTCCTTGGAATTCTCGCACTCTTCTCTCACTCCTTTTCGACTTTTCTTGGAGATGTTTCTTCTTCTTCATTTTCTCCTCGCCCAGAAACTTCTAGAAGGGTTTTGCCGTGACTCTTCAGACTCTCGCATACACGCTTTACCGATTTCTTCTTGGCCACTCAACAATTGATTACTTACTTTTGTGGAACACATGTCTCTATTTTCTGCTCATAATTGAGGATGGAATATGCAGCATCAGCTTGAGACTTGTCAAACGCGCTTTACTTTTTCCCTCTGGCCCCCTCCATTATTATCATCGTGACTTTTGTTCACATCCACACATCGACCTCTCTTTGACCAAAAAACTATAGCCGGGAAAAAGCTAAGAAATAAATTGTAAAAGTGCTAAAAATCAAATGCTTTTCGAGACTCTCAATAGCTAAAATTCAACCAATTCCAAAGAAAAATCGTCAGTTTTCCACACGTTGTTTTTAAGTAGGTAGCCAGAAATAAGAGAAATATGTTTAAAATTTTCTAATGCCACATTTATCTCAAAGGCAAATCTGAGTAAATCTTCCTACCGATGATAGCCACTTGGGCTATATCTCAAAACTCACCCAAAAGTATTGCTCCACACGTTTCCTGCTGTTGGCTGATTTCACCCAGTCCATTATTGAAGCGTTCTGCCAGAGCTCATGTTGCAGGCAATAGATGATTAATTGGGGCTTGGGTGAACAGGCTAGGGTGAATTGACCCCCATGTTGGGATCACTGTAAAAACCCCCAAAACCCATTCAAATGGCGCTATTAAGCCCCAAAAATTATAGATTTGGACTTAGGGACACTGATTTTGTCTAGAGAAACGATATTTTAATATTTAGAATATTTATGACCAAATTTAAATGGGCTCCGTAGTTATTACCATGATCCTGTAACTTGATGGGTAATTTCATAATTACCTTGGTAATTTGTTAGAGGTAACTTGATGTAATTATTTAATTACTTAATTAATTATAAAAAAGGGGTAAATGAATGGTCATGGTGCATGTGCACCATGTGATGTCATTCTTGTAATTAAAGGTGAAATCACATGGGGAATCATGTGATGTTATTCCTTGTAATTAAATGTGGAATCACATGGGGAACCATGTGATTTTGTTTCCTTTAGATTAATTAAATGTAGAATCTCATGGAAAACATGTGATTTTGTTTCCTTATGATAAATTATGGGGAGGATAACTTTTGGAAGTTCCTTAAGTTATTTCCTTAGGATTAATTAAATATGGAATCTCATGGGAAACATGTGATTTTGTTTCCTTATGATTAAATTATGTGTAAGATAACTTTTGGAAGGTTCTTGACTTGTTTCCTTTGGGTTAGTATATAAGGAGGTGTTTGTGACCTTAACACACACCTCCTCCTCCTCCCCCTTGTAATGAGTTTTGGTTTTGAATACAAAGTTGTTATGGAAGTTTTGATGTTTAGAAAGACTTTTGGTTTTAATTGTTTTGATGTTGATTGTGTGAGGTTTGTGATAGAAGGATGTTAAGTTCATCACCCACGCATAGATTCATGTTTTGATGTTGATTGTGTGAGGTTTGTGGTAGAAGGATGTTAAATTCACCACCCACGCATAGATTCATATTTTGATTGTGTGAGGTTTGTGGAAGGAGAGTGATAAGGTTTTATGCAAAACGAGAGGGAGGAAATAGATGTGCAACCAAGGACATAGGTTTATATAGCTATGTAATAAAAATACATAGTTTCGGTCCCCAAACCCGTCTGTGTTTGACAATCCCAATGTGGGGGTCAATTTGCCTTGGTCAGGTTATCCTAGCCTACACTTGAACCACGGTGAAAATCCCAAAGTTTTTGGGAGCAACTTCAAAACATTATAGGTCCATGTAACGTCCTTAGAACATCTCCACCCCACACCTGCAAATACTCCTGTGTCATTAAATCTTGTAGCGAGATAACGTCTCGTGCTGCGTTCCGGTTTTGATGTCGATTTGTAGTGTGTTAAAAGTGTTTCTCTACTATGGATTTGGACGTGGAGTGACTAATACTAGTCCAGATGTAAAGACACAATAATGGACTTTCAGTTTTTAAAGGGAATTTAATGATGTTTGTGGGTGGGGACAGTGATCATTAAACACTAATGTATTTTAACATAAAGGAGTTGTTTACAGTTTTGGGGCGGAGATGCTCTTAGACAAAGTCAGAGTCCCTGAATCGCCAAAGACAGCCTCGAAGACGCCTTGCTGAAGAAGGTGAGGTGAGTGGGTGCTGGTTCGCCCTGGCCAGTGGCTATGATTGGAGCAGCCTGGGGGCAGAAGGAAAAATTACATGGATGGTCATAACAAATAAATCTGGAGTTGAAAAACAAAACAAATTCTGTACAGAGGAGTGATTTTTCTTGGTGAATTTTCGCACTGTGGTTACAAAGAAAATTTGAAGAAATTGGGAAAATTCGTTCTTAACAGTGTGAATTTGATAAAAAAATGCTCAACAAATGGAAAAAAATTACAAAGTTTACAAACCACAAAGTTGGGAAAAAAAAAGAAGAGGAAAGAAAAAACACTGATAATATTTGTATACCAGGTACAAATATTAGCCTTGACCAAACCATCATCTATACTGGTCCCAAGTTACAGAGGCTTTGGGTTTGCTTCCAATAATTAGAAAATGCGGGTGCAATGCTTTACTCCCCCTTCATTAGATCAATGAATCCACTATTTTTAAACTAATTATTTAAGCTAATGAATTCATTCAAAATTTAGTGAAATCACTTGACAAAACATCTGTTGTTGGAGATAAAATCATCCTCTAAAGCAGCTCCACAGGTGCTCTGAGTATATTGCAATGAAAAACGATATTTCCCAAAACCAGGATTAGTTTTTTTTTCCCAACCCCATACTGAAACTGACAAGCAAATGATCTGTAACCAATAATAGTTATTAGCAACCTAGTTCGACCAACCGCCTGTCCAACAGTCTATTCAACAATCAATAGCAGGTATGGTCCTTTGCTGAGCATTTTGAATACGTTCAGGCCAAAGCCATTGTGCTGAGCCAAAATTTACAGTCTAGGGCCATATACCCAGCACCTGTGGACCTGCGCTTAGGGCCACTTTACAATAGGAGTCGAGGCCCACGTTCAACTCAAATCACGTATTCCTATTGGTGCAAAAGTTGAAATCAGCCTGAAGTGCTAAATTACACTAGGAGTCAAGCCCAAAAAAGAAAAGATCTTTTCAATCTGCCCCAAGTTACTAATAAATGTCGAACTTTATGGCCTTGTATTGGCCCCAAGGCTGAAGAAAAGGATACCATCAGATTTGGGAAGCCGATCTGCAACGCTTGTGGCCAATGTTGTAGCATTTACATATTAATAAGTTGGGGCCAGATAAAAAGCAAAAAATGCTCAGAGTTGCCCTAAGTTTTTTCAGCCCTAACTCTTAGTGTAAAGCGGACCTTAAGGCTTAGACTAAATCAGGGTCTCTGAGTGCAAATTTAACATTTCTTTGATGCGTCTTGCAGTGAATATCGGGGAAAGGGCTCGTTCAAGAAGGTGAATGTATTAATGTAGGCGCAGGTTCAGCCTGGCCATTAATTACAGGTTTTCCCAATTTCTTCACAAACAACAGACTTGGTTGCGGGCACCATACCACAAAGCAAGTCAGAAAACCAAAACTGAGCAAAAAGTTACTGGGTTTCACTAGGCTAAGGCCTCAGATCTCCAATCCGATAAGTTTGTACTTTGCACCAGATGTCAATCGTGCTGATTGTGGTTCTCCAAATAAGGAGTCAAAATGATCTTGCAGTAAAACACTATTAGGCCCACTTTAGACGAGGTTACAGGGTGCAATTTCCTAGGAACCAATTTGGACTCGTGTCAAGCAAGTTGAATCCTTGACTTGGAGTGTACCTGGGTCCCTAGCCTGATTCTTGGTTCTCCAAATCAGGAGCTCTCCTTTTAGCACTGTCTTTTGGTCCCTGCCAAATGATTTTCCCTCCAAAACAGGTGCCATATTAACCTCAATTTCTCACTTTTTGGTCTCGGACCCTCGCCTAAAGGGCTTGGGACCAATTTAAAGCTTTCGACCAATAAGATTGCTTGAATTCATTGGTCCCTAGACCCTGGACCCTCAAGTTGCCCTTAGTTTCACAACATGTGTCTCCCTATTTTATTTAGAGTGCACACATATATAAGTCTGTACCAAATTTTTTTTCCTTTCCTTCTTTTTTCAATTTTGTGGGTTGTAAACTTTGTGGATTTTTTCCTTTTTATGAGAAATTTTTCTCGAATTCTGAATATTGAAACGAGTTTTCCCAATTTCTTCAAATTTTCTTTGTAGCCAGATTCACCAAGAAAAACCACTGCCTTGTACAGAATTTGTTTTTGTTTTTCCACTCTGGATTTATTTGCTATGACTGTCCATGTAATTTTTCCTTCTCCCCCAGGCTCCTCCAATCATTGCCACTGGCCAGGGCGAACGAGGACCTACACTGGGACACTTACCTTCTTGAGTGAGACCTCTTGGAGGCTGTCTTTGTCAATTTAGAGACCCTGATTTTGTCGACGATCATCTCCACCCCACAAACTGCAAAAAACTCATGTATGCTAAAATGGAATAGTTTTTAATGATCGCTGTCAGCACACACAAACATCATAAAAGTCCCTTTAAACACTCAAAGACCATTTATATATTTACATCTGCATCAGTAATAGGCACCGGCCACATTCATAGTAGCTTGTAAAGGGGTAAAAATGACGACTGCGAATTGACTTAAACTAGTGGGTGCCCGTGCCCTTCGGACACTGTGAAGTCCCCTGGTTTCTTTAAACCAAGATAACTGGTGAAAACATAAATGGTAAAAAGGTAATTGGTGAAAAAAGCAAGTGGTTAGAAAGGAAACTTATAAAAAATAGGTAAATGGTAAAAAGGTCAATGGTGAAAAAATAGCTGGTAGAAGAAGGTAAATGTGATCAAGGTTCTTTTTTACTGCAAAGTAAATAGTAAATAGTAAATATGGCAGTCAGCTACTTTTTACTGGAATGTATACAGTAAAAAGGTAACTGTTGAAAAAAGCAAGTGGCCAGCCCGTGCTGCCCCCCCCAGCGGCTGCCCTGGCCGCCCTGCCCTGGCTAGTAAAAAGTAACTCATGGTCTCTGTGGCCGGTTCCGCCACAGAAAACGCTGCCAGAACGTCGTCGGACGGACGGACGCACACACAGTTTGTATTTATATATAAGATACTGGAGGGCAACATAAGTCACGCTATCCTGGGGCAAGATGTAATGAAAAGGGGTGTTTGCAGGTGTGGGGTGGAGATGCTCGAAGGAGGCTACATGTATCTATAATGTTTTTAAGCTGCCCCAAAAAACTTTGGGATTGTCACGGTGGTTCTGGTGTAGAGCACGCTCACCCGACCAAGGCAAATTGACCCCCACATTGGGATCATGGTAAAAATCACAAAGCTCATTTAAATTGCGCCTAAATATTTATAAATATAATTTCCCTAGCCTAAATCAGGGTCCCAAAGTCCAAATCTATAAAATTTGGGGCCTAAAACGGCCAATTAACTGGGTTTTGCGGGTTTTTACAGAGATCCCAGTTTGGGGGTCAATTCATCCAGGCTGGTTCGCCAAAGGCCCAATGAATCATCCATTGCCTGGAACCTGATCTCTGGCAGAGCGCTTCAATAATGCACTGGGTGAAATCAGCCAACAGCAGGAAACGTGTGGATGAATATTTTTTTGGGTCAGTTTTGAGATATAGCCCAAGTGGCTATCATCGGTAGCAAGATTAGTCAGATTAATATGAGCTAAATATGGCATTAGAAAAATTTCAACATATTTCTTTTTTTTTAGCTACCTCCTTCAAAACCATGTAAGGAAATCTGACGATTTTTCTTTGAATTTGGTTGAATTTTGGCTATTGAAAATCTCAAAAAGCATTTCATTTTAGCACTTTTTAAATTAGCTTGCCGGAATCTGTTATGTGAGGGACACCCATCATACCCTGTGTATGTTATAGGGATGGCAAAGGATTTGTAGCAGGTTTTATGAGACCAAAAGGTTAAGAGAAAAATATTGTCTGGATCGGCGGCCAGCAACTGACAATTTTGAACCCTGCAGCAAGGACAATAGCAGTACGTCAAGTGATGATGCTGTCTATACCCATGCACCCCAGAAGTCCTGTGTTGTACGCAGTATTGCGCACTAATCAGTCGCGTCCTGCAAGAGGACAGAGAGAATGAAACCTGCCGTTGACATTTTTCCCTGGGTGCACAACTACTCTCCGACGTCGCTGGACCCAGTTATCCTCCTCCTTATTCCTTATTCCTCATCCTCTGTGAGGACGGAACCCTACTCTGGTAGTGGTTAGGGTTGGGGTCATGGTTTCTTTTTTCAATTTTGTCAAGTAGGTGACTGGCAATTATCCACTATAGCAATGTGTCAAATTGGGCTAGAGGTCAGTCAGTAAAATACAAATTTTTAATATAACTTCTGGTGATCAAGAGTAACTCATTTGTCTAAATCGCACCATGTGACTTCTCTTTTTCCTCAAAATATGGTGACTTTTGCTTCTTTCTTTCCCCCAAAAAACAGCCTTTTATTGCACTGGTTTTTATTGTGACCACGCTGCCAAAATTTGCCACAATAAAAACACTGGTTGAGGCTGTCACCAGACTTATGTATACCAAAAACAAAACAAAACAATGAACTGTTTTTAAAGCAATGCCTGATGAGCAAAAGTGCCACTCTCATGTCAATTGGAATTTGGAGCTGCTTTTGCAAAGGTATTTTCTGTGTGAGGGAAGGCCAGGTCCATGGAGGCTTATGTTCAGTGATGGGTGGGTACCTGCTTTGCCAAATATGCTGGTTCCAATTCTGATTTGCAAGAACCAAATTGGAACTGTCTCTGATTTTCAAAATTGAAACTAGAACTGAATCAGATCTTTTCAAAAAGAACTGGACCATTTATGCGTGGAATTGGAACTAGAATCAAGCTACAAGTTTTTGAGAAAAAAGTGATTTGAATCAAGGGTTAATTGAAGGTTGATTGACAGAAACGATCAAGTCTGTTCTGGGTTACTGAGAACTGGATTGAAATTGTGTCTGAAATTTTTCTAGATTTCATTCATGGGATGAAACCCCATTCAATCCATTTTCTTTTTGTTTTTGGTCCTTCACTTGAGTTTTTTTGCCCTCATTTATCCCCCCCCTTATTTTTAATTGGGCATTGACCTAATGTCCAAGAAATTCTTGGGCATTGACCTTCGGACACCCATGGTTACGTCACTCCAGCCACCCCAAATGCTCTGTTTGGTTGCCATAATTCGAAATTTTTCTCAAAATAACACTCATGGGTCCCACCCTAAGACATTTATATCCCCACAGATAAAAACAATATTGTGACTTAGCGCAGTGGTCCCGATCGACGTTGTGCGGGTATAAGAAGCAGTTGTGTGTACCCTTAGGTTATCAATCCGAGTATTTACTCCCTTACTCGACGGGAGTGAGAAAACCCAAAACCTCGGTTCTGACATTTTGAACCTTGGTTCTCGAAAGTTTTGGAAATTTCTGAAAACATGCTCCTCTATATAACCGCTGGTTCTTTCGATAGTGGAGGGGGGGGGAGGGGAAGGTTTTTATATCCGCCTCTAGTGCGGTGGGAGAGGGATGCGATCCGACCGTCATTCCTTCCCTTCGGACAGCTGTAATGCTTTGTGGAGATCAGGTCCTGGTTTGTACACCTGACCGATGCGAAAACCATGGTGGTCGCCCACTGCTGCACCGGCCTCTCCCTCCCCACCACCCAAAACCCCGTCATAGACACATAGACTTAGTGAATTAATATATTAAATGCACATTTAGAGCTTCTTGGAGTCATCCAAAGTAAAAGAAAGCCAAACAAAAAAAGAACCAACCAAATCTATTATATAATTCCGCTCAGTCCTTATTATGGTACTTTTGAATGGTCCTCCACTCAGTAACTTTGTGGACAAGGGCCTGGGAGAGTGGGAGTGGCTAGGGCCTGGGAGTACCAATTTTTTTTTTAATATATTAATTCCGGAATGGTCCTCCACTCAGTAACTTTGTGGACAGGGGCCTAGGAGAGTGGGAGTGGCTGGGGCCTGGGCAAATTTTTTTTTTAATATATTAATTCCGCTCATGGTCCTCCAGAATGGTACTTTTGAATGGCACTTTGTTACACACAGCCGATCACTTTGTGTGACACGCCCACAAACCTACCTACTTTGGTTTTGGCTCCTACTATAATTATCTCCAATAATATGTATGTATCTGTTATTTAAATCAGTAACTTTGTAGCCAAAATGGCCATCATCTGAAGGAAGATTTAGCCAAACCTGGCTACAAATCCAAACATGAAAGCAGTAAGCGTTCGGGGTGACTGGACTGGCCGAAGGTCACGGGCACCCACAGGGGACTTCACAGTGGCCTTCGGCCACGGGCACCCACTAGTTTGTAATAAGTGAACTAGCAAGAGTGTCTGCCACTGCAGACCCCAATAGCCTACCACTGGGGTCAGTGCCTGAAGTATATCCACTACAGTGGCAGGATCATGTCTATAGCAAAAGAAAAGAAACAAAAACTACCCGAACTATATCCTTAGGGTTACCTTAAATAGCCCCTAACTGCAAGGGTCTTGAACCCATGGGGGCACGCTTTTGGTGGGGCAGGGGACACTGCCTTGAAACCCAGGCACTATGAGAGCAGCTCCATGGCTACTGGGTATATGGCATGGCAACATTATGTCCCCAATTCAGCCTTATGTTTTTGTTTCTTTCCAACCCCACCCATTAGACTCGAACTGGCCCTGCAAATGCTTGGTGAACAATAATAGCAACCCACCTGGACCACCCACTTATCTAAAAGTCTATGTACCAATCAACACCAGATATTATCCTTTGCTGAGCCATTTGTCTGTCTCCATATCTCCCACCGTATCGGGAACGAAAATGCCCAGCCAAAACATTTTTACTGAGCCAAAACAGTACAGGCGACCCTTTTTCAATTCACATTTCCTGTGCAGGGCCATATACTAAGCACCAGTGGAGGCGTTCTGATGGCAATGACAAGATTATATGTATAGTTTCTGTAAATTTAAAAAAAAGTGATAAGATGAATATTAAACTCGACATAACTATATTATATTGTATTATATTATCATAACAGATTAATGTGGATTGATTTATGGTAATTAAATTGCTATAAATAGATTAGTATAAAATCTGAATTTTAAACATATTTTATTGTAATTCTAGTAAGCTAATATAAAGATTTGTCAATTACCATAATAAATTGCCCTAGTTAGTTTATCATATTTATGGACCCAATATTGAATTAGAACAATAAATCAAAACATGAAATTAATATAGTTTAATCAGATTACCATAATTACCAGGAAATTAACTAACCTATTCTAATTGTTTTAAGTTACAGTATCACCCAAAAAATTCTCATTTCATCCTTGTGTTAATATATTACACTAAATTAAGTAAATAAAATGAATTCATGTAAATAAAATGAGTTGAAAATTTTAACTTTTATATGCAACTGTAAATGGAACGAATTTAAAAATAGGCTTCTGTAATCTAAATTAGCCTAACTACCATTAAAGTACAATAAAAAATCACTACCTGAAATTACCACTGTTTTTATCCAGTTCCGTGATGTAGCCACATTGGCAATCATCCACAAGAGGAATGGGCCAATTTTGGCTACATTTTAGAGAGCAAAGTAAAAGAAGGCACTTTTTTTTCTCAATAATAATTTGTATGAGTCACAGAGATTTTTTATCTGCAAGTGGCAAAAATTCTCCAAAGAAAAACACATTGGACATACATAAGTAAATTATTAGAATAACATTACCAAAACCAAATTGACATAATTTATTTACCACTTAGCTATGTAACGAATTTTTAAATTCCTGAAAAATGAAGGACCATACATAAAGTGAATTGGGATTACCAACCTTACATCAAAATAATGGGAGAACTTAAATTACCCAAACAAATTATCCTCGTACCTTGGCCAGTTTGACATTAATCATATCATTTTCAGAAACGTTGAACATTTCAAAAATTATTTCTTCCAAATCACAAACTATTGCAAAGGAAATATTTGAATCTTTAGGAATATTTCATTTGTTGAAATGAATATTTCAAAATAAATAAATTATTCAACGGACATTTGTTGAAACGGCCAAGGTATTACGATATCATATGTAGATAATGACCATAAATTTCAGAATGCAACTATGACAATGACCATGATAAAATTGACCCTAATTACTGTGACTAAAAGAGAAATGATCATGGTTAGCCTAGTTATTGTAGTTGTACAATCATAAAAGATTTCCGTAATTTATGTATCATAATTATCAGAAGCAAATGGTACAAAATGCAGATTGAAATTGCCATTAAGAATGCTCTCCACTCAGGGCATTGCTCTATACATAAAGCACCCCCTCCCCCTCTCCCTTTCACCTCATTTCCTCTGCTGAATTTGTAGTGGATTTTTACATGGGATAAAGCCCTCAGTCGATAGCATTACCAAAATCAGGCTTGCACTTGGCTACAAGGTGCATTTTAGGATCTTTTGTTAGGAGCCAAAATGACTAACATCCATAAAAATGTGTTAAAAAAAGTGATGATCATCCCTAAGAAGATTCACACCAAATCTGGCTATAATTCAGATACAAAGTACACATTTTTAATGATTCTTTTATATTTTTGGCTACACATGAAAGCCCACTATAAAAATCTGGCAATATTTAGCAATTTTTTTCTCACTTCTGGCCATTGATAACCTCCAAAATCACTTCATTTTTTTGTTTTCTTTTTAAATTTTTTCTTTTTGGCAAAATTTCGCCGCAAATTAAAAAGGCTTGTGTCGCGTACCCTTATTTTGATAGTGCCCTTGACGTAGGGCTTTACCCTACATGTAAGGTTCTGTCAGGTCCTAATACTGTTGACAAGACCTTATGAATTCATAAGACAGGTCCCAGGACCTATAGAGTTTTGTAAGCGCAGGGAAAAGGTATACTTTCAGACGCTTCTCCTACACTGGCAACACTATATTGTCACAACACGGGTTTTAGAGAGGTTTTAGGGTACCGGGGTTCTAGAGCGTTTTAGGGCAATTGGAAGTGGAGGATTCCTCGGGGTGACAAGCACTAGTACCCAGCAGAGCACATCGAATAGGAACAAAGGCGGCACTCAAAGATAAAGACAGTTGTAAGCTTTCTTGTGTTCTTCCTCTCTCTCTCTACCGCCTTCTTCTCACAGCAGGTGTGTTTTGTTTGCCGAAAACTCTTGACCTCATTACAGTGATGCCTTCCCAAGGCACATCGAAGGATTGGACACAATCTATGCAAGATGCAATAATACCGCAATCTTGTCTTTCTTTCTAAACGCAGTACGTAATTCCGATAGGAAGTTTTGCTGCAGCTCCTGGAGGTGAGAGAGGGAGAGAGACTGTGGCGGGAGTTCTTTTCGGATCCTTCGCAATCGTGGGATTACAAACCAGAGAAGGTAATTGAATATCAATCCTGTCAGAGTTCACATGTCAATGCAGCCCTAGCTCTTGTTGGTGTCAATCTTGTTGCGGTCTCTTTGATTGCTATCCTGTCATGGTCCAGGCTTTGGCAGGAATTCTTGTCAGTTTCTTTGCACTGACGGGATAGCAGTAGTAAGCTGGAGAAAGTAACCAAAATGCAATTTGCCGTGGCAAGGTTCTCTCGCTAATGCAGAAGATCATTGTGGCTTTCCCTCTTCATATGGTAGCATTTACACCTGGGATGTAGAGAATCACATGGTTGGTCTGTTTGATCGTTTGGTATCTTTTGAAGCCAGGATGGTTGGAGTATCTGCTTTGTCTCTGGGGAGAGACAGGGCTCTGTAGAAGAGCAGGTCACCGTTATCTTTCACGTGCATGATTCAGCATGGATTTGACAGAAGTCACAGTGCTGATCGTCACTTTTGTGTCTCCAAAGGACTATCTTTGACTCACTTGCAGGTATGCTGGGAAGCTTCTAATAAGATGCTTCTGTTGTAGAGTACAAGTTGCACATTCAAAGCAATCTTTCTGCAGCTGTCTCTTTTATTTAGGCTTACAATTCTTGCCTTCTTCTTTGAATGTACCATTGGAAGTGGGATAGAAACAATGCTACATCTTGTTTGGTGACGATTGTTTCCATATTGTGCTGATGGAAAGCCTGTTGCCATGAAGAAATGCTGAACCATTCCTGTGTGCAATTGATATGGACTCTGTTGCCATCTGTGTGCAATGATCCACAGACACTGTTCAAGGCTTTGGGCTGATTGCCCAAAGCACTCAGATGAGATGCACTGAAGGCAAGAAGCCTGAGCTGAGGTTCTCATTTGCTCAAGCTTGCAGGTTTTCTGTCTCGTGCACACATTCATTTGTTGCAATTCTACTGTACCTCAGGATTGCAGAAATTCCTCCCACAGTTGTGCATTGATTTTTCTCAAATTATGTACAAGCCTCAGTGATGTCAAAGCATATAAACTGAGCCTTTGCAGGAGCATTTGTGCACTGAGGTAGCTTGCCTACCCAGCCTGCTGTAGGCACAGATTTTATACTGTCATGCTAATCTGAGGTGTTGTGTCCTACTTCCCTGCTCCTTCTAGCTCTATTGGTTTTGGATGATTCTGTTAGTGCAAGAAGATAGAACTCAGATTCTGATGGGGACTTGGTGGTTTTAGAACTTGGAGTGGCAGAACAGGAAAACACACAAGACACAGAATAAGCACAACAACTTATACATGTGTGTATTACCTTGCTTCTCGCGGTCTTGTTTTAAGCCACAATTGGAGGAATTGGAGCAATTTCTTCCATCTGAGACAAGCAGATTGTTAAGAGCTTCTTTGTTGCAATTGTGAAGAAGCTCCTTGAAGCCACCATGGAGACAGCTACTTCAGCCTCTTCACTCAGGTAGGGGGTGCAGGCCAAATGTAGGTGGATGCACCAAAGCCAGAAAAAAGTGCCACCTCACAGAGATAATTACATTTTTTTTTTGTTATTAAGGATGAAGATCAATAGTGAATTTCTGGTTTTATATTCATTTGAGTAGTTTCATTAGGTCTGAGGTGGTAACTGCTGTAAGATAGTATGACTTGATCAGCCAAGGGCAGTTCTCGAAGAAAATGGCAGAATCATGCACAAGCTCAGAGAAATGCAATAGTTAGTTCTGGATGGTATGTCAAAAGAGTGGTCTAGCTGTTTTAGTAAATAGTAACAGGTTGGAAGATTGCTTAACCCACATCAGTAAGCCTGCCAGAAATTCCTGAAATCACCAGTGCAGCCTGTCATCAATGCCACAAAACCCTAAAATCAGCAGTGCAGTGTGGAGTCATCTGAAGACTTATGAGCCCGTATAGATGGGGTATTTATATTCTGTTGTTGGTTTCTAGAGCTGAACCAAACCAAACTGAATAGTTCAAAGTGCTCATACTTGAGGACACTAAATTTAGTTGGAGCTGTTTGTTGAGGGCAATGCACATCTTAGAGTTTTGAGCATGGATCTGTATGCCAAAGGACCTAGATTGTTAGGATTTACAGTTGATAATTGAATTCTTTTACATGTCATTTCTCATCAGGTGTGTTTTTATGGATCTTGCATTGTCCCTTGAAGGCCCAGGACGTGAGACACAGCATGCTATTCACTACAATCAGGCCTGTTTTACATGGTAAATTTACCATCAAGATCTGTCCTTTGTGAGCACTCTCATAAGGCTATGACTGCACTCAGTGTCCTGTTACCTTCAAAGTATTGTGGGGAACTTTCTCTACATATTCCATCTCATAATATATATGTGTATCACATAGCCCTGGTGTCATTGAAATGCCAAGTCATCCCAATTGCAGACATATGTCCCTAATTGTCATGCAGGATGTAGAAGAGAGAGAACTGCTGCAAACCTGAAGTAGTATATGAACTTAAATGTGTAGAATTGAACTTCCCCAATTAGTGTTTCAGCCACTAGCAACTTAGATGTGGTACACGGTTAAGGGAAATCCTGTCTCAGTCAGCAGAGTAGGCTTTTTCTCAAGGTAACTCTGATTTATGGTGTTTGTCTGTAGAACAATGGTGGGGGTGGATTATGTTCCATGCACTTCTGCCTTCATGTCGGCATCATGTTGGACATCTCAGTTTTCACACTGTCGGTCAAAGTAAATGTGGGCCATTTGTTTAATGTGCAATAGAGAAGAAATGAAAAAATTAAATTAGTATATGTATCAAATACTTAAAGTTAACACAATCTATACTACTTATAAAGAGACGTAGTGCGGGCGTCCGTGCGTCCGTGCGTCGAAGTCCCGAAACCCAGGACCTCCTTTTTTTTTCTTTTTTTTTTTCGCCCGCCCTAAACTGCCGTCCGTCGTAGTCCTGAACTCGACCGACAGACGGACAGGTGTTTTTTTTTTTTTTTCGCCCTAAACGGACGGACGGACAAACGGACGTATTTGCTTTTTTTTTTTTTTTTTTTTTGGATTTTTTTTGTCGGATTTTTCTCCCCTTCTCTTAAATTAACAAAAATGAAGAAACAAAATAAAAATTAAAAATTAAGAAATCGGCAGAAAAATCTAAGGCTACGTATTTGCTTCTTTTTATAAATAAAAAAATATATAAAAGTGAAAATAAACACAAAATAAAAACAGAAAACACATAAAAAATAATAATAATAATAAAAGCTCGCTTCACCATGTATGTTTTCATTGGAGACTTTTCAACGAATTTTCGTCACAATTTTTTATTATTATTATTTTTTAAAAGGCTGCTTTGGGCCTTTGTGTGTCCCTCTTGGTTTAAAGAAACCGGGGAAATTAGGCTTAAAATTTTTAAGTTTTTTGGGGGATGGGTTTGGAGTGAAGGAAAAAAAAAAAAGCAGCCACGGGCGGATTGTGTCCGACCGTCACGGGCACCCACTAGTTATTCAGTAAAAAACATAGTTGTTCAAAGACACGCAATGTTGCAGCTTTGCATCTCCCTTCAGACAGTGGCATCATGTTTGACCATTGTCAGACTTTCAATCGATGTAAACATGGGCCTGTTGTTGAATGTGTAAAAGAAGAAGTAAAGGACTTAAAATTAATACATGGAGAAAGGACAATACAGTTACGAAACACATGTCAACGCTGTGATTTTACATCTACCTTCAAAAATTGATGCAAGTGGAATTGAAAATTTTGGACTTCTTGAATTTTTTTGGTAAATTAAGTTAATTCAAGCTATTTTGTGATGTATCTTTAGTAACTTAAGTCTTTCAAACAATTTTATATATAGATAAATAATGTTATTGGAAATCTGTGGCACATGTGCCAAAGGAATTACTAAATCAATAGGTCATAATAAAATACTCATTTTTCCATCTAAGGCAGGTGATGTAGAGTATAGACCTTAGTATAGGGTACAATACATGGTTTTGGGTGTGTCTACTTTATGTTAAATATGCTCCCATTTTCTCTCAAGTGCTCATTACCTCTCAAGCGTTCATTATCTCTCAAGTGTTCATCTCTTCTTAAATAGTCACTAGTGGGTGCCCGTGGCTGAAGGCCACTGTGAGACCCTGTGTGAAATCCAGGTCCCAAAATTGAGATCCCACATCCTGAAAATCATGTCCTAAAAGTTTTCAGGTTTCGATCTTGGAAACCGTGAGTGTGAAAATCCAGGCCCCAAAGTTGAGATCCCAAGTCCTGAAAACCATATCTTAAAATTTCCCAGGCCTCAAAGTTGAGATCTCAAGTCTCGAAAACCATGTTAGTGAGGCAGCATCGACGACAGCAGTTTAGGGCGGGGAAAAAAAAAAAAAAAAAAAAAAAAAACTTGTCCGTCTGTCGGTCGAGGTCCTGAAACCCAACGGACAGGACCTCAACGGACGGCAGTTTAGGGCGGAAAAAAAAAACCCTGTCCGTCTGTCGATCGAGGTCCTGAAACCCGACGGACAGGACCTCAAATTTCAGGACCTCGACTCGGGACCTGGACGCCGTGGCTGCCGCGGAAAGGGCGGAAAAACAACCAAACAAACAAACAAAAAAGGTCCTGTCCGTCAAGGTTCCGAAACCTCGATTTCGGGACCTCGACGCATGCACAGACGCACGCACAGACAGACAAGCAAATTAATATATATGATTCCTTCAAAGATAGGAAGTTTGAGTTGTAACTAAGCAATGGCACATCTCCTCTACAACTACACACCAATCTTGGGGAAACCAAAGCCCCAAACATCTATTTTGGAGATACATCCAATGGGTGTGGGAATATTGGGGAGGAGTTATTTTTTGACACCAACTTCAACTCGCCTACAATGTCACTCTTCTTGTACAAAGGCATCACTACAAGGTGCAACGATGACATTGTTTCACTGGTGACACCAAGCTTGGCTAGTGATGGAAATGAATTAATTGATCACCTTACAAGAGCTATGTTGTCATGTGGTTGATCTATAAAGATTCATGATTCAGTGATCATATGAAATGTGTGTTTCTTAATGTACATTATGGTACCCATGCTACAAGGTTGCCTATACATATGATCTGGGCATTACACTCATAAGGTCGCAGGCTAGAGGTTGTTTGACCACCAAAAACCCAATGTAATGCCAAGCTTTTTTTGACTTTTTTTCATTTTTTGTTATTTTTGTTACTTTTTTTACTACTTATAACTTTTGTAAATTACTTTTTACTATTCAAGGGGGCAACGTGAGTTGTTTTAATTTATTTTATGATTGTTCAGGGGGACGGGGTGGAGGTTAATTTTTTTCGTAAAACTTTTTTTTTCATTATTGAGTGATTAGGGAGGGGGATAGGCTAGGTTTTAATTATATTATTAGATCTCCAAAATTATACTAAAATTTTATAATTATTAATTACTAAATATTTTAGTTATTATATTAATTTATTTGGTTATGAATCATAATTAATTAAGTAATCATATTATATTCATGATTATTAGTATAAATAACTACTTCGTTGGATAGTTTTTTAAGTGAATTAGTTAGTTGATTAATTAATTAATTAGAAATTTTATTAAATTATTTGTCTATATTTTATTCATAAATAATTAGTAATTTTATTAGTTAGCTAGTTAGTTGTCACTTACCTATTTAATTATGTACTTTTCAAAATGATAATGAAAAGGCAAAACATATGGGATAAACTTTTTAATTGCAAATCATTTGTGACTAAACATTTTTAATCATAAACGATTTGCAATAAAAAGGTTTATCCCATATGTTTTTCCTTTCATTTTCATTTTGAAAATTATATAAACAAGGTGTTTTGTCTTTACATTTTCATATTTAAAAACATGAACATATGGGATAAACCAATAAAAACGATTTGACCCAAAATAAAATATAAAAATTCATGTATTTACACCTAACTACTTACTTCCTTAACTTATTTATGTACTTTCCTACCTACCTACCTACCTAAGTAAGTATTTGACCTAGGTATGTAAATAGTTTTAATCTAGATAGGTGTTTAACCTAAATGGGTAGGTAGGAATATTGGAAGGTAGGTAACTAGTTTAACCTGCATACTTAAGTGTTGATTTAAATTGAATTTGGACAAATTCAATTAATATGCCACATGGAAACTTTCTATTGCATTACATGTCAGAATTTAAACCATCCAAACATAAAAATGAAATGTCTTAAATTATTTCAAAATTATAATAAAATATTTTTAATTATTACGAATTGGTACACGTGGCAACACATAACTTGTTCCCATTGTTAACCAAAAAAGTTGCATGCTAATTGCAAGTGACAATATGCATATGACAAGTCAAAGGATGAAGGTGTATTTCATTGACTTATTCTTTCATCCAAAATTTGTTGTCATTTGCAAGCAGTGTCAATGTGACTTGTCCAATGCAACTATTAATATTTTAGTTGCAAATGTCGCTTGCAATGAAAATTTAATCTTAAGGACTAATTACAAAATGGCCACTTTTCATTAGTGTTTGTGATGCTTAATGAATATTTGCAACTATAAACTCAAATTTCAACTATTTTAGTCATTGCAACTTTGTTGTAACTATTGATAATTCAAACCTATGGGCTGGATGGTTTAAAGTTTATTTTCATCCATGAATAAGCTTATATGTCCCATTAGTCACACCCCTAAAGGTATTTTACAATGACTTAAGGGTGTATTTTTATGTACATATTAAAATTATATGTAGGATATATATTACCCATATGATAAATATGTATTTTTTGGTATATTAGTTATGCATATGTATGTACAATGTCAATATATTCAATTTGGAAATTGTTATTTAAATTTGAAAATCAATATTTGAAGTATGAAAATTGTTATTTCAATTCAAAAAAATTTATTTAAATATGAAAATTAACATTTCAAATTTGAAAAATGTTGTTTCAATTGTATGAATTGTTATTTGACTTCAAAAATTGTTATTTAAGCCTAAAATTGAGATTTCAATTTTGACATTGTTATGTGAATTCCAAAATTCTTATTTTAATATGAAAATTAGCATTTCAATTCTGGGAATTCTTATTTAAATCTAAAAAATATTTATTTCAATTCTAACATCTGTTATTTGAATATGAACATTGATGTTTCAATTCAAAAAATTGTTACTTGAATTAGAAATTCTTATTTCAATTCTAAAAATATATACTTAATTTGAGATTTTTAATTTAAATCTGAAAATTGATATTTAATTTTTTAAAATTGTTATTGCAATTTTAACAATTTTTATTTGAATTTGGAAATTTTAATTTGAATCTGTGAATGTAAATTTCTTGAATATAAATGTACAAAACATATTCATATGACAAAATTATATGAATCTTGATTTTTTGGTAGCTATACATAAAAGGGAATTATGATGCATAATGTGAACAAATTGTTACAACTCAATGTGTTTTGATTTTGATAATAACCTTATCAATTGTATGCAATTTGAAAGAACCCTAATGGTTAACCATCATTGGTTGACAAGCTTGCTTTTCTTAGTTCAAATTTTCTTCACATGTTGTCAAGATTATAGAATCACATGAAATATTCACAATCATTCAAATTGTAGGTTTGTTTAAGAATATTCCTACAAAAGCAATATAGTAAAAGTTAGCCTACACTTAGATGACCTAGGTAGGAAATTCCTATTGCATTTTTGTTAAGGCTATAAAATTTTCTAGCCAGTTTTGAGGAGTTGTAATTTTGTACTAAAAATCAACTTTACTAGTTTTGAAATACATATTGATTTTACATTTCTACTAATTTTACATTATTATTGGTGTTAAGTTAGAACCAAATTCAGTACCAATTTTGGGTTATTACCAATTTTGAAAAGTTTTTAATTAATAGAATTAAAAAATAAGTTGTTGTCTCTAGCTTTAGTTTCAGATTCTAGATGTAGGATAAGGTTGGATAACTTGGAGTTTAAGAGGATTTCTAGGGATTTTTCATTTTCTTTAGGATCCCCACTATTTTCTTATGGTCTTGAAGTTTTCCTTGGGGAAGCTTTAAAGGTCCTTTTTCTGATCTTTGTTTTGGATATGATTAGAATGTAATTTTTGCACTTTGAAGTTTTTCGCATGAAATGAATTTTGATTTTACTCAAGTTTTTGCTATGCAAAATGCATTGAAGTTGTCTTTCCTACTTGTTATTTTGACTACCAATTTTGGAGATGCTACGAAGTTGTTGTTATCTACTTGTTTTCCTTTAAAAAAAATGGTAGGTTATTTGCTTAATTATTTTCCCCCTATTTTAAAGTGACTATTTGTTAGCAAATTTGAAATGTTCAAGTTTTGTACTGATTTTCAATCAAGTACCCAAAACATTTGAGAATTCATTAGATGGGCCTAACAATTTTGAATTTGGCCTTACTATGGATATAGTAACAAGATTTTTTGGTTCAGAAGGTCTCTTATTGAGAGATTCAATAGAAGTTATTTGTTTTCATTGGAAAAACGGGTATTATTTCTTCTAAAAGTTTCATTATTTGTGCAATTCGTTCTTTTGTTCAAAATTGAAAGAAAAATATTAAAAAATCTTAATTGTACATGTGAACCATTTTATACGTGAAAGATGATAATCATGTTGACGAGAAGTATGAAGAAGCAAATGAATGAAGTGTTGCAATGGAAAGGTGGGGATGTTGGTCAAGGAAGACAATTTCACACGAGAGATTGGGAAGGCCTTGCTACCCTGCATGTGGCAGATCAATAGGAGGTTGGAATCAACATTTGAAAGACGAGAATTGGAAATACAAATTGACATTAGAATTCACTCAATGGAATGGTTGGTTGTGATTACAAATGCGGAACCTTCGTGGGGCCATGCTTGGACCCCTATTGAAAATGATGTTTGACGGTACCAAAAGATTGTTGCACCTAGCACTTGAGCCCTAGAAATTGAAAAATTTCAACTTTAAAGAATAATTGAAGATTTGGCAGAGTCTTTTGATAAGGTTGCTTGTGAAATTGATGGTAGTGACCACTCTTCGACAATGAATATTTATAAGGAGCATGATTCATGTTAGACAATTTTAGTAATACCTACTTTTATTATCGATTACACACCCATTAACCATATTTGGACTTTTTATAAAGGTCCTACACACATAGTTGGAAACTACCCCTATAGATCCAACCAAGTACTGATTTTTGTGATTGAATCAATTTTCTGTACCACCCAACCTGCCATCTCAATTAGCTCTTAGATTCTAGTGACTAAGGTTCTTGCACTTGAGCATACCCCTTCTTTCACAATTGCCCCAAGTTATCTTATTACTCAAATGTTAAACAACTAGTATTCGATAATGAATCCTACCAAAAATAATATTTTACTTACTTTGGGAACTATGGATTGTCCTATGTAGGCATCTTTAATATTCTCAACCCATGGACAATGGTTTCTAATCCTTATTAACTAGGAAACCCTCCACTTACTTTTTTAACACAATTGGACCTGCAATATACCCTTTTTCAAATATGGTGTTTATCGAAATTGTTGTAATTAGAGGAAGTCACAGATCTAAGCATCTATAATGACTCCCTTAGTAACTACTCTTATTGGCGGGTTTTCTACCAAAAATTTGGTGCCCTATTTCCAAATACATGTTGAAACCCCCATCAGGATTCAATAATTTTAGAGGTGGGATACCTATAGGAGACGGTGGGGTCCTCCTCATGGGATTGGAAAACCACTAGGAAGGGGGAGTAGACCTTTCAGGAGGAGGTGGTGGACCTCCAAGCAAAGGCAGACCCCAAAATGGAAATGGACCCCCAAGTGACAGAGGACTTCCAAGAGGAGGCAAAGGTAGATTTCCAGTTGGAGGCGCAAGTGTGTCTTTTGGTATTCCTTCATCAAGTTCCCCTTGGAACCCATGGTACCCATTATGGTATCCACTATTAGCACCCATTGGCTCCTTCATCAAGGAAACCATTATTGTACCCAAGTTATTTTATTGGGATAGATTTGAATGTTCATGTTCAAGTGTTTTAGAAAGCAATTTAGGTTAATGGTGAAAAGCATGACACTAACATAATGACCTTGTTTTGTTTCACCTTAAGAGATGCAATTTTAGAATGGGGGCAAATTTTTTATGTAGTTTCATTTAAATGCATATTTCTTGAATTAAAAATTACATTCTATAAGTGATATTGCATTGTTCAAAATGATGAATAGGTTTACATGGTTCTTGGAATCATTAAGCAAGGTATTGACGAAAACATTGAAGTTTATTATGAGTAGATATTCAAACTTGCTAACTGTCTTCAACATAAGGCGCATGATAATTTGTTGACAACCTTTTTATGGACTAGGTTAGTCCCTTATTTGTGAACTGCAACTATAAGAATGAAGCAAGATACCTTATTTGAGCACAAAGATTTTTCATTTGCTTGTGAAAAGACTATGATAGATGTAGAGGAGTACAAAAATTTGTTAGAAGCATTGAAAAATTTATAGAAAGCACTATACAACACTTGAATTGAAAAGATGTATGGTTTTTGTCATCAACCAAGGCATTTGAAGGAACATTGTCATTGGAACCCAAATAATCTAAACAACAAATTGAAGGACAAAAAGACTGTTTCGATGAATGAAATTTCTCCTCAAGCATGGAGAAGAACGAAAGGAAATCACATAAAATAGGGGAACCAAATCCAAGGAAATTTTCAATTTATCGTTGATTCATATGTAATTCAATGGAACACAAGATTTATGACTATCCACATAAATTAATTGCATAAGAAATGTTTTGAAACAAAGTCTCGCATGCAAAACCGAAAAAAGATGAGGTTGCTATCAACATGGTTTTAGTTGTTGAAATGAAAAGTTAAAACCGAAGATTGGTGCTACAACAAGAGAAGGAGCCCCACAAGACCAAGATTATGAAAGATTGGGAAAAGGAGGAATAGTTGCAAAAGACCTTCAAATCAATCATCCAAAAAATGCAAGCATCAAAACCCATAATGGAAACAACCCCAAGGATCCAACCACCAATGTAGGAGTCATCTTTGACAATGGAGCAATCATCAAAAAATATGTGTTCTAGGAAATCAATCAACAATTACTGAGTAGTAAACCTATTTTCACCCTAGGTCAACTCATGCATTTCGCCCTCGATTTAAAAAAGAATGTGGTTTCTAAAATACTTCTAGGTAGCCAACCCATCATCAAGCTCCATCTTTTGATGTAGGGTTAGTCGCTATAAATCCTCACATGGTAGTAATTCCAGTGCATGTGTGAAAAAATATAGTGGAGGATGTTTTATTGGATGGGAGTTGGGTGTTAACATTATCATCAAGGATTTGAAGGAAAATTAGGATTGCTTATCTCAAAACTTGCACCTTATATCCTTAAAATGGCAAACTAGACCCTAATCAAACCAATTGGTTTAATTTGAGATTTGAAAATCCATATCCATGGTATTTCGTATGTCAACACCTTCACAGTGATGAAAAAAAACGTACTAGATGCTAGTTATTCCATGTTGTTGGGTTGTCCATGGTTACAAAATACCAAGGTTACACATGACTAAGTTAATAATTTCATAAGCATCAAGGGTAATGGCAATGTCTACACCATAGTAGTAACAAATCATTTGGATAACGACACCAATGCCCAAAAACCTTATTATGTTATGACTTTGTTAACATAGTCATAGATGAGGAAGAAGACCTGCTATTTGTAATTAAACCAAATTTGTTTGCAAATTGGCACCATTATTTTACCAAAGCCAAAAATCTTTGCAGTTGTGGCAGCTGATGCAAAAATTAATATTAATGCAAAAATCGATATTGATGCAAAAATTGGTATGGATCCCAAAATCAGTATTGATATGAAAATTGGTACAAATGATTCGATTTTTTATTTCCCCCACACACTAGGAGAAATTTTAGTAGACATTACACTAGCTCAAATCAAAGTGCAAAACATGAACATGGCAAAGTGGAATTTATTAGAAGAGGTCCAAATTCACCCTTTGAATTTGGGTACTCATGACGAATCGCAAATGGTGAAGTTGAACTTTGATTTGGAACTTTCTATAATAGATGTAACGAAAAAATTGTTGAAAAAGTACAAAGATGACTAAGTTGTGTGGACATACAAGGATCTATGAGGTATTCCACCTCACTTAGTGCAACACTGAATTGAGCTTGATACCAATATACTTGTATCACATCAAACATGGATGAATCTAAACTACGTGATGGTTGTGAAGCAAGATTTGAACAAGTTACTAACTATGTGATTCATCATTCCAATGGAAGAAGCAACTTGGCTTTCTCCCATTGTGGTGGTATCGAAAAAGAATGGGAAACTTTGAATTTGCATGGATTTCTGAAAATTGAATGTTGCCAAGGAAAATGAACTTATCCTTTACCTTTCACAAAGGAAATATTGGACATGGTGCTAGGGCATGAAGTTTACTCATTTTTGGATGGCTTTCTAGGTTATCATCAGATAACGATCACCCTAGAATATAAATATAAAACTACCTTCATTATAGATTGGGGAACATTTGTTTAGATAGTCATGCCTTTTAAATTGAAGAATGTTCTGCCAATTTACCAATGAGCAATGAGCATGGCATTTCATGAATACCTTGAGGTGTTCATGATTTTTGGATGACTTTAATGTATTTAATGACCTCAAAACGCACCTTGTTAAACTTCAGTTGTGTTTTGACAAACATCAAGAATTTGGTATTAGTCTAAATTTGAAAAAGTGTGTTTTTGGTCTACCTAGGGGTCATCCTTGGGTACATTGTTTTCAAGGTGGGAAATTACCTAATTTAAAAATGATATTAGTAATCGTGAATATCCCCGCATTGAAAACACCTAAAGACATATAAGTCTTCAGTGGGATGGCCTAATTTTATCAAAGTTTCATCAAGAATTTTTCATAGTAGTGACATACGAAATACGCGTATTTTTCAAAGGTGCTCAAAAAGAAGTATTTTCAAGTATTTTAAAATTTGAAAATGTGAATACGTGAAATACGTGAATACAATGAGCAAAACGCTGAGCAAGCTGAGCTAAAGTTGTGCCCAAACCCTTCTTAACCAGCTTGAGCATAGGCATACCTTGAATAAAACTACACACTAGTTTTAGGGTCTGGTCCTTGTTGAGCTTGCAATTGGTTTCAAAGATGATCGAAAACATTTGACACAATTTTACACCTATTTCCGAAACAGTGAACAAAGACAACGATGATCAAGTATTTTCAAGTATTTTTTTAAAAGCCCAAAAAAACATATAATACGCGTATGTTTGAATCGAATTGAGCGTATGTCACTACTATGGAATTTTTCCTTCATTATAGCCCCCATCAAGAAACTCTTATGTAAAACAAAGGTGTTTGTGTGGATTGTCGAATGCCAAGAAGCGTGGGAGGCCATAAAACATAAATACCTGGATGGACCAATTTTAGTTGCACCTAAATGGGACATGGAGTTTCACGTCCACACATATGCATCAAATTTAATAGTTGAAGCTATGTTAGCTCAAAATCCTACCGAATAATGTGGTTAGCCAATTGTATATGCCTCCAAATTCTTAAATAATGTAAACAAAAACTACACCACCACCAAAAGGGAAGTATTCGCGATGGTTTATGTTTTGTTTAAACACTATCTATTGGAAACAAGTTTGTTTTCTACATCAACCAGATGGCATTGATATACCTTGTCAAAAAACCTCAACTGTCAAATTGAATTGCGAGGTGGCTATTGTTATTCCTGGAATATGATTTTTCAGTGGTGTACAAACCCATGCATTTTCATTTAATGGTGGTGCTTTTTCATAATTTCTGGATGTTACCAAAAATCCAAGGGTGCCTGAGAGAACTATTGACGCATAAGTAATTGTACTTCAACAAAATGGTTGAAGGAAGTGTATACATACATATCTACTAGAAATTTTCCAAAAGGATATTCCATGGAACAATGAAAGAAATTGGTGTTGAAGGCATTGCCCTTTACCTTCGTTGATGGAAAGTTGTATAAACAAAGGCAAGATCAAATTTTGTGCCAATGTTTGCATGATGACAAGATTTTGGTAACATACGAAAGATGCACGAAGGAGTTGGTGGCATATATTTTAGGCAGACATCATGGCTTGAAAGGTGCTAGATGCCAACTAATGGTGGCTAACTCTACATAAGGATGCACAATATCACTATCAATCCTATGATGTTTGCCAACAAATTGGAAACCTTTTACACACCCCAATGGTGAAGTTGATCACCATGCTCCCAATTGAACAATTCTTGAAAAGCATATGGATGAGGTTTTTCATTCAAACAAATAGAAATGTGTGAATACACAAAAAAAAATGTTGAAAAAACACTATCATTTGAAAGGTACCAAGAATTGTGTTGAAAACTTTGTATCAAAAATCCATTTTATGTGTTTTTCAAAATGCTAAATGAAATGAAAAAAAATTTGCTAGCAAAATAATGCAGTTCATGTACTAATAAGAAAATAAATTTTCTTACCCAAAAAGTACCATCATAACATGTTGTCACCTTGATTACAACTAGTTGTAAATGTTGTAAACCACACCTAAATTGATGCCCCCCCACTTAGGGTTAATGCATAAGAAAAGTGGATGTGGCCTAGGCTTGTCATTAGGCCATTTCGTAAACAACACCAAATTAACTTTTTGTAAGTAGACGTGACATCATCAACAAGACAATCAACTACAAGAAGATGGCAACATTTTGAACATTTAGTAGTATATATGCGCTAGTTTTTAGAAAATCCTTAACAAAACCTAAGAACAATAGCAATAGGTAATGATTCTAAACTAAACTTTTCAATATCAACATTGTAAAATGCGAAACACCCTTTCATGAAAAGTTGCAATTAAAAAAAATCCAAATCTAAAATTCAAATCAAATGCATAATTAGGTTCATATTACTTGTGCTAACATTCATTGTTCCTCTTTAGTAGATCACATTTCAAATTTTTAGATAACATTCCCAAGTCTAATTGATAATGATGAGAAAGTTGCTTCATCACCAACAACCTTAACTTGATGATACTTTGGTTTAAGGAAGATGTTCAATGAAATTGCAAGCACCTTACCATATTTAACCACATGTTCCTACCTTTCCCATATAGTCTTCCAATACCTTTTATCAAGGACATAATGTTGTAAAAAAACACATATAGAAAAATATAGAAAATATTTAAATGTTGTTATAAACAATAAATACCTTAAACTTGAATAAAAAGTAACAAAAACTTTAACCATAATAAAACCAAATGAAACCTTAAACCATAAAGCCTATACATATGATCTGCGCACTACGCTCGCAGTGCACAGGGCTGGGGGCTGTTTGACCACCGAAAAGGGAGCGTGGTGCGGGGCTGTTTTAGTGCGGTGCAGGGTTGTTTTTGTTGACCTTTTTCACTTTTGGTTACTTTTGGTTACTTTTTTTACTGCTCGTAACTTTTATAAGTTACTTTTTACTACTGAAACATGGGTAAGGTTTGTTACTTTTTATTACTTTTTTTACTATTTGTAACTTTCATAAATTATTTTTTACTATTGAGAAGTGCCAGGGTTTATATTGTATTCATTGTGCGAGGGGGGAAAGGGTGCACCTTGATTTTTTTCCTTTTGTTCTTTACTGTTGAGGGGGAGGGGGGTGGAGGTGAATGTTTTTTTTTGCTTTCATTTGACGTGTGGAAGGAGGAAGGGAAAGGGATGATTATTTTTTCTTAAAATTTGTTTTTCATTGTTGAGTGGCTAGGGATTGGGGGTGAAGGGTTTTTTTTAATATGTTGAAGGGGGATGGGAGGGAGTTTTTTTTTTTTTTTTTTTAATTTTTAATGTTGAAAAGGGATGAGAAGGGGGTTTTTTTTACAAGTTCATAGGGGGGGGGATTAGGGTTGGTTTAATTAATTAAATCTGAGCTAAAATAAAATAAACTTAATTAAACTAACCTGCTCTTGCTTAGTTAAATTCAACCCGACTAAATCAATTTAAATTGACCTAAAATTACCAGTTGTCCACCACTGTCAATTACAAACCTACAGTCTCAATACTGATTTTTAAATAACATGACAATGTGGTATCATGGAGCTAATTCATAGCACTTCTATGGTCTTGTCCACCATTTCCATGTTTCACAAGTGTTCATAAGATCCATCAACTTGTTACTATCTAGTTCATCCACTTATGGCATTATCCAACTTACATTTGGACAATAACCCTCAACTTGGACAAAAAGCCTTTGTTTCAACGAAAATTGGGATGATTGACGCTAGTGGCACAGACATCGCAAAAAAACTATTGGTTCCAAGTAGATTTTGCAATTATATAGTAAGGAATTTTAATTTCAAAATATTTCAATTACATGGGTTTAGGGCTAATAAAAATTATTGAAAATAGCCATTTTCAAAATCAATGGCACTCATGGGTGTTTTTGGCGTTTATCCATTAGCGTTTTTCTTTTTTTCCCCCGGATGTCATCACTACCATCTACCAAATAGATTGTGAAGCCCTTTTAGATAGACACTTTAATTAATGTTAGCTTGATCATATTTTTAGACCAAATGCATTTGGACCTAGATTTTGTGTATGAAACATTGAGGTGCTTGAGCATTGAAGGCCAATGGACCAACAAGAAAAATGGAAGAACCCCAAGTTTGTTTGGGGGGGCCTAGCTCCTAGACTTTTGTTTTTTAATAAACAAGAATGTCGATTATGAAAAAACCAAGAAGGGTAAGGTTTAAGGGTTAGATTGTAAGCTTCTTGGATTTGTCTCTATTTCTTGTTTCTTTTTATGGCGGTCTACGGTTTTTTTCTCCTTCAAATGTCTTCTATTTTAAGTCCATCACAAAGTGGGGATCCCTTTGTATTGGTGTTATTTAAATACTTTCACAACACTTTTCAAGATGTCCAAGGTTCAATGCTTTGTTCATGTAAAATAGGCATTGAAACAATTTAGATTGTAATGACTTAATTTTGGTATTGTTTAAATAATAAATGACGTAGCACCGTATCTACATTGGTTTTTTGTTGTTTGACATGTTGTATTCACATTATGTCGATATTGTAATGATATTGCATTAGTATTGTGATTGTATTGGATATGCATTTTTAATTGTAAATGATACAATGTTGTTATAATATGCTTACAAACTCTATTATTGTATCGATTCTCTATTATATTCATGTTGTCTATATTTTGAAAGGTTTAGTATTCATTTTTTTCCAACATCATATTTGCAATGCACATGTTCTGTTGAACGTAAGGGGTGTAATGTTGCAACAACATAGCTACAAACTAAATATTCAATATTGACTTGATGTTTTATTCTTATTGTTTATGTTACTGTATATACGTCATAATCACACTTTCCCAACATTGTATTTGTATTGTTTTTGTGTTGTTGAAGGTAGGTGATGTAATGTTGCAACAACACAATTGCAAATTGGATATTCAATAGTGAATCAATGTTGTATTCATGTTTATTATGATGTTGTAAATGTGTTATAGGCACATCACAACAAAAGCATTTAGAAATTGCATATGCACCATTGGTAGCAAGAGATACGATATCGCAGTAACATGTTTACAAACTTTGTATTGGTATTGATTGTAAATGATAATCAATATTGGATAGTATTGATAAACAGTGCTACTACAGAATGTTCACTGACCCAATTCACAAGGCGCACCTATACATGGTCAAACAAAAATACAACTCGAGTTATGGGTTTACAAAACTTCATGTAGACAACTTCTTGTACCTATAAAGTACCTTTGTGATGGTTTAAAGCATATTCCACCTTGGTTCAAACCTATACATATGATCTGTTTTTTTCAATTTCTTCAAACAGCCCCGCACTACAATCCAACAGCCTATACAAATGATTTGAGCATTACACTCATAAGGTCACAGGCTCAAGGCTGTTTGACCACAAAAAACCTATTACAATGCCAAGCGGTTTGAGTGTAGTGGCGAGCTGTTTTTTTTTAATTTTTTTTTCACTTTTTGTTACTTTTTTACTGTTTGTGACTTTCATAAATTACTTTTTATTGTTGAGAAGGGCCAGGGTTTATATTGTATTCATTGTGCGAGGGGGGAAAGGGTGCACCTTGATTTATTTCCTTCTTTTCTTTTACTGTTGAGGGGGGAGGGGGGTGGAGGTTAATGTTTTTTTTTCCCCTTCATTTCTTTTCTCCCCTTCATTGGAAATGTGGAAGGAGCTTCTACCCCAATATCTGATCCTCAAGAAAAATAATGTAGCTGCATCTGTGCATTAGCTTTTTGCTGGTGAAACAAGTGAGCTCTATGTTGCCTCCTTATGGTTTCTGTTAAAGTCTCATTGCACTTTGGTCTCCCTGGTCTTCATTTCTTTTTTCCTTTTTTTCTCCTTTTTTATATTATTCTTTTCCTCTTCTTACTAGATTTTTTTTTGGGGCCATATTTCCCAATTTTACCTCTTCTTTGCTTTGTTTATTTATTTATTTATCATTTATCTTTTTTTCCCTATTTTTTTCAATTTGTGCCAATGTATTTCCTTTTATTCTTCTATCCTTTCCTTGGTTTCGTAAGAGGCATTGAACGAATAATAGTGAACAAGTACGTGCAAGCTTGGAATTAATACGATTTCTGATGGTTGATTTCCTCTTCAATTTTACAACCAAGCTCTTCGACACCAACCCTCCAAAACTATGGCCAATTAACACAATAGGATGATGCCATTTATACTTGCACAAAACATATTCATTTGTTATACTGAACTTCGAAGAAATATCTAATTGACTTCTACATTTCATATTAGTTAAGTCTATATTTATGTGTGACTGAAATATATCATTGAATGCACACCTCTGACATTGCTCAAAAGAATTGTTGCACATTCCTGCATTGCAGCTGTCCTCGTGGCATTTTCAGATTTTAGAAAGTCAAGGCCCTTTTCACTTTCAAAACCAAGCTTCTTAACACCAATCTCTAAAAACATAGCATATTTCAGCAATAAGCATGATTCCATTCACCCTGCACCATACATTGTTGTGATATGTTCAATTTTCAGGAAGTGTTGTAACACCATCTATAGTTGGCCGATATACTATCATTGATAAGTGTACAAATTTTCTATACGATTGAGAGATGACCCAATGATTGAGTAACAAATCTTAAATCTGAAAATTGTAGTTGCTTGATATATTTGTGGGTGAAACCACTATATTTGCCCAAACATGACATTGTGACAATCAAAGAAAGGTGACTTGTACCTAGGATCGATGAGAGTCTGGTATACATTATTCGCAACATGTGATGCATGACCAGGAGGGGAACTTTCTAATACATGTGCATTGTATGAAACTGAGAAAATGCGCACAACTTCCCCCAAATCAATTGATAGCCATTCTTCAAGCCTACATACATCATCATGACCTTGTTGTGTCCCTGTGCCCCTCCAGGCATGACCCCTCCAGGCATCACCATTGTCATTTGCAGTTAATTGGAGCCCACGAAACAAGACCACATCCATTTCAACACTTCGCTTGTCTTCACGAGGTGGCCATAGCTGATGTACCGGCCAATGACTCTGCCATCAAATTTCCACATTCAAAATATTGCACAGTAACCAAAGTCCAGATCATAGCAGCAGAAAGTATTGGAGACTTTCTGACATGAGATGCCACCAATTGGTTTACGGACGTAATAGAATGGGCTATTTGAACCAAAACTCTTGGAAATAAATTAGTATCACAATGGTCCAGTCAGCAAGGTAAAAAGAACTCACAGAACTAGCAGCCATGATCATCAAGATGGCTTCTTGTCGTTGTACATAAATCCATGATATGGTAACACTCAGCGATACCATGAGTCTTAGCAGTCTCATCCATTGGCAAACTGCCATTCCGCTCTATTTTTAAGAGCCGAGAGGAATCCAAAAATCCTCGCTCCTTGAATAAGTGGCTCTCATGACATACAAGAAGAGCGTTGTTGCTCTCAAGATCCAATAGCTTTGCACTCCTCTTCAAATATTGATTAATTTAAAATAATTATAAAATAGTTGATATTGAAAAATAATTAATGAAAAATTTAAAATAATTATTAAAAAAAACCATGTTTTCATAACCAATAAAAATAACCAATGAAAAATAAAAATAATTAATGAAAAATTTAAAATAATTATTAAAAAAAACCATGACTAAATTAATGATAGTTAACCATATCTAATCACCATATCTAATAAATAATAGTTAAATATATAATGATTAAACTAATTTTGGGTAAAATAATTATGACAAACCCACCATGGTTCAATTAAAAATTGTTAAACTAACTAATGAATAAACATTTGATGGCTAAATTTAAAATGGTTGAAGTACCCATGAGTAAAATAAATATGGAAAAATAATTAATGAATAGATATTTTATGGTTAAAGCAAACATGGTTCAAACTAGAAATCCCTAAACTGACCATGAATAAAGTTAATATGGTTAAATTAACCCATGAATAAATCTTTTATGGTTAAACCAACTATGCATAAACTAATTATGGCTAAAATAAATATGAATGAAGTAATTATGGCTAAAATCAAAATGGTTTAAATAATTATGGCTAAATTTAAAATGGTTAAACTAACTAATGAATAATTATTTTATGGCAAAACCAATTATGCAAAAATGGATTATAGCTATAATAAACATGAATGAAATAATTATGGTTAAAATAAAAATGGTTTAAATAATTATGAAAACATTAACCATGGCTAAACCAAAAATGGTTAAACTAATCATTTGGCTAAATTAATCACTAATAAAGTTAATATGGTTAAACTAACTAATGAATAAATATTTTATGGCAAAACCAACTATGCAAAAATGAATCATAGCTAAAATAAACATGAATGAAATAATTATGGCTAAAATCAAAATGGTTAAAATAATTATGACAAAACCAACCATGGTTAAACTACTAATCATGAATAAAATGAAGTTAGCTAAAATAAAATGTTCAAAATAAATATGGCACAACCAACGATGGCTAAATTAATAATATTTTAAAATTAATTATAAACCTATTAATTATGGTTAAATTTATTAGGTTAAGATAGTCATATGTTTAAAATAAATATAATTAATCTAATTATGTTTATAATAACCATGGTTAAATTAATTATGTTAAACTAATTATCATGGTTAAACTTACTAGGGCTAAACTTATTAGGGCTAAACCAACTATTGTTAAATTGACCATGGGTAAGTTAATTATAATGATTAAATTAATTATGGTTAAACTAGCCACAATTAAATTAAATATGGCTAAACTAACCATGGTTAAAGCATATACAACTAAACAAACTATGGATAAACAAACATAGTTATTGACCATGGTTAAATTAAATATGGTTATTTTAAATTTTAATTAGTTTTCTCATATGTAGTTGAACTATGATTAATTTCAATCCAATCAATATAACCATAGTTAAATAAACCATATATATATAATTAACTTAACCATAATTAATTTGTTCATGATTCATTTAGTTATGATTTGTGAACTCTTACATCTTCCAATTATTTTTTGATGATCAAACATAGTCAAAATGTTACATCTAGTCCCAAAATACCCAATTAATATTGCAATTTATAATTGGCCCTTTTGACCAAGCCTACTTAGTTAGCCCTATTGATTGAGTATATTAGGTGGTGGCCTTATTAATTAAGGCATTTGCTAATTTAACTAAATTGGGTGGTATTATTGACCATGTCACTAATTAATTTGACTAGGTGATATTTTTAAATTCAATTTGACTAGATGTTTGATTTGACTAATTGTCAAATCAATCATTATAATCAAATTAATTAGTCAAAAGATACCCACTGATATTCAAACCCTTGGCCTCTGGTCAACAATAACCGTTCTCTAATAAAAACAACCCATCTAGTCAACTTGGTTAGTTTGAAAAAATAAAAATTCTAGTACTTAACCCATCCATCAAAAGTAAAAGGGAAATAAATGGAAGCACAAACAGACACAACCCAAAAAAAAGAAAGTCATACTTATATGGGAAAATAGTATCGCAAGATATTATTTCATGCCCAATGATTTTTTTGGTTTAATTTTTTCGATTTAGTGAAAAATATTTTCAAAAAGAAAATTCTATTAAGAATTCTCTCATCTAAAAAAAATCACCATAAATGCCTCCAATATGAAAAAGTGATTAATATTTTATACTTTCAAAATTAGAATATTGCCAAATTTTGATTAAATATACTTGTTGACTATCACCACTTGAGCAACATCACAAATTGAAAAAAAAAAAACATTGTATCACCTTTAAAAATGGTTTGTACTGTGAGCATTATCCTTTAAAATGTATTTGCAAGTTTACTTGTAAATATTCCTGCCAGTTCCATGAAGATACCTTTCTTGTTCATAATGATCAGCTTGATTTTTTCTTTTGTATTTTCAGGACACTCACTACCCTGAATTTTGCATTGTACCTTTTGAAATGTACAGGACCTTCCACCTTTTGGAAGGTAAGTTTTCAAACTCATTCCTTTATCTTTTACTTATCTACAATTTGTTCTGTTTTAAAAAAAAATTATCTGAATTTGTCAAAGGAAGGAGAAAGAAAAATCAGGCTGGCCTTTATGTAGGTGAAGGTCTGAAAAAAGACCCTTCCAAATTTTTGACTCATTCCCTTGGCCTATTAGCTTAGGGTTGAGATTTTGAATCCAGAAGGGTCTATTTTCAGACCCTTCTCCTATACCTTTAATTCTAAACCACCGTTTGACAAGGTATTAGAAAATGCAAATAGAAGAAGAAAAATGATGGACCTGGTATTGTAGGATTGTCAATAAAAACATTTAATGTGGCCAAAAATCTGGTACAAAAATTGCCAATTCTTTATTGCAAAGTAGTGTTTGAGGATTTTGAAATGACTGCAACTGGTGATTCTTTGATTTTGAATTGTTAATGAGCTAGGAACTAGCGGTTACACCCAATTAACCATGGTTTGAACATGGGCCTAGTTTGTCTAGGTTGGATAAATATGTGAGTTTCCCATGTGCCCAATATGTTTTAGTTTGTTCAGTTCTCATTTCCCATGTCGACAAAATGTTCTGAACCGTTCGTTCTCATGTTTGCACATTCCCCCATTCCCCTCCTTTTGCGTCTTCACAGGTTCCTCACATTCCTCATGTTCCCATTTGAGAGCATTGAAAGTTCCAAAACAAAGGAATGTACGTTCCCAATCTGTTATTAACTACCATGTAAGTGCCACATACGTCCACATCATTGTCACATTTGTGTGGGAGGCATACATGGGGGTCCAGGTGAACTTTTTAAAATAAGTGACCTTAAAAAGATTTTTGCGCCCTACGTTAGAACTCCACACCTCAAATGTTACACTAAAACTCTACACCCCAACACCCCAATCCCCAAACTTGAACATGTGTTACCCCCAAAATCTCTACACCCCTTATAGCCACCCCGATTTGAATATACTCATACCATAATCATCTACAAAGTTGACAAATGGGGTAATACCTAAACCATTCTCATACCTATTAGTATGTACAAACCATGTACAAAACAAGGGGTGTGTCACACTGCGGCCTTGCCTTCAACATTAAAAAGTATCTCTACGCAAAAAAGAATTATGGAAACTCAAATATTTCACCATGCAAAAAATATAATCTTCGAAAAATCCTCTAAAAGAAACCAAAATCCTTCATGACATAATTCTATAACTAATCTCAAATTTTGATACCAGTCAAAAACATCATGTTTCAAAAATCCTTATATAAAAATACACCTATTACATTACCTAAGGGACAAAATTCCTTAAGCTACTATACTCTATAATGAATCTAAACAAAGAATCCTTGCCTCGGTAGGCAAGGCCCATACAGTGCCACCACTAGACCAATACCTTGACACTAGGTGAAACTACAAGTACAAAAACTTGCACATTATAGTCTCATCACCCAAAGTTCATGGCACCACACAGGTGGCATAAACGCCAAAAGTGGAGAGGCCACAACTAAGAATTGCTGCCTAATTGACGCCTAAACCCACAAGCTTTTACAACACCAGATGCCTCAAGGTTCCAAGTAAAGAAAGCTACAAGGAATGTTCTACATGACTCCCATCAACCCAACTACATTGCTAAACTCAAAATCCCACCAAAATTAGTCACGAAGAATAGCACTACCACATTGTTTACCTACCAAAGCTTTATTATCTCTGAAGTTATTTCATCTTCCAGAAATTCTCACCTCAAAACTCCCCCCACCTGAATTGAACTGCACTATTGTTTTGAATTCATTTCCATCAACTTCTACTTTATACTCGTCCATGATGTTTGAACTAACACGTATTCATGCAGTTTTGTCAATCAATACATCCTCTTCTTCGTGGAATGGAGTCCTTCTACACTGGAGTCTTCTTGTGCCTTTCAAGGACTAATAACTGGCAGAAGTTGTCTTGCACCAGACGTCAACCATCACTGTGGAGGCACAAGGAGGAACAAGGTGCTTTGGTGTTAAAACAAGAAAAAAAAGGTTTTTTTCCGGTTCTGTAGTACATGTGAACTCGCAAACTCTTTGAGCAAACTTTCTACAATGGTTTTAGATAGATTTGAAATCCGGTGTCAAAAACGGATGCTGGTACTATTGCTACAAGCATTTCACATAATTGAGTTGCTGTCCTTTGGGGAAGAGATGGAGTAGGTAAACTCCGCAAGATGAACATTGCTTGTGGTCTGCCCCTCAATTTCACGTGCAATCCTCCATTTGTCCCACTCCCTTTCACGTGTCTCCAGTCACCTCTAAAGCTTGGTTGTGTAAAGCTCCTCATCGAATGTGTTTTCAACACAAAATAAGGTCTTGTTCATTTCGAATTGATTCCAGTTTCTAGATAGCACATGTTACAGCCAGTTCTTCAAGATTTGGAACTTCATAACTACCATGAGGTGCACATTTCTTCAATTACAAAGACGGAGCTCTTAGGGTTGAGGGTTTGGCAGAACATGCAACCGAAGACGGACATCCGAGTCGGAACGGAGGAAGTCGTAAGACGCGAAAGAAGGCTTTGGGTCTGATTCCTTTTTTGCGTTCTTAAACGCCATGGCAGTCATTGGTGGAGGTTCTAAGCACTGGACGGGGTTCAAGGAGACGGACAAAGACGTATGCATTGTGCTTCCTTCTCTCGGTTTCATTAGCAGGGTTTGTTGTTGCTGCTGTTCCTTTTACGCTAGTTTTTTTGTTGGGTGGGTGGGTGGGTGGGTTTTACAAGAAGAAGATGGTAAAACAATAATTGTGCATGCGACGGATGGGGAAAAAGCCACAGGTTTTGGTCCAGATAGTGAAGCTCTCGCAAGGGAGGAAAACCAAAGGGCGGAAAGGAGATTGGAAGCTAGCGTCAACGAGAAGAGGGGAGATTCTGACAATGATCCCGCCAAGCACCCTGTGGATGTGCTTGCCTCCTTTGTGCAGACGTCTACTGAACCCGAAGACATTGATGTGAGTGAGAAGCTCGCAAAACCCTAAACCCCTTCAGCTGCCTTCGTTTCTCGATTCAATAAAATTGTTGTATGCAAGACCTGAGTCCTCTGAATTGCTACTTCTTTGGCTCCGTAAGAGCTTCTGGATCGGGCTCACAAATTGTTTTATGAAAAAGGGTCTTTGATTGAAGAAACTGTGTCAGAATTAGGGTTTTGCAATTGGTGCATGTAGAGAACAAGCAGATTTTATTTTAGAACTCTGGGACAAGAATTACTTCAGCTGGATCTCAAGGATTGTAGATTCTTTAAGACTTACAATTGCTGGATATGTATGCAGGAGAAGCAATTGTGATGGAAGAAAGTCTGGGAGAAGAATCAGGTCGATCTTGAGGATTGCAGGTTATTGGATGAATAAGGCTTTGCATTTGCCTGGATTTGGATAAGAGGCAGGTTGAATTGAAGAAGTCAGGGAGAAGAATCAGTTCTGCTGGATTGTAGTTTATCGGATGGTTGAATAATACATTTTAGAATAGCAACTTTAGGGTTTTAGAGATCAGGGAAAATAAGCCTTAAAGGAGCAATCGACGATGAAGAACTCTTTGTTGGAATGCACCATGGGCTTGTAACTGTGCCTATTATTGTTTTCCATTATGAGCATGCAGATGGTGAAAAGGGCTGGATGCATGGAACATTTTAAACTGTTGGGTGAGACCCAGCCAGGGCCACAATGTCCAGAACAGGTGTGTGGGATTTAGGACACAATGAAAGAACAAGCAAGGGGAGGAAAGAAATCAGCATACAAAGTAGGAACTTTGTAGTTTGGTTGGTGCATCAGCATGCAAGTATAAATGTTCCTCTTTATCAAAATAACCATTACTCATTGATTTTCTAGTTGTTGTTTTGTGTTGAAGTAATCTATAGGCATGGGACTGACGGACGACAGCTTCCTAGTTGAAATAGAGGTGAATCTAATCAATGATGTCTGTGTATTGAATTGGTGACATGCCAATGGTGGTGCAGGAGCTGGTGGAATTAACACAAGTGCATCCCTTGTTCCAACACCTCTACAATTTTCCTTCCTACCACGAGGTTTCTGTTCACTTTTTTCTTGGGAAGCAAGGAGGGCCACAATTGTCCCAGTTTCTCTTTTTTCTGTGTTATCAGTGAAATAGAAGAGTTAGCTTTGCAACCTCACCTTGTGATGTAGATTGTGGAATCACCATCCTGCCTCCAATTTTGCTACATAGGTGTTCTTGTTCTAGTTACTTATATGGTTCTAAAAAGAACATAGATGGTAGATGTTTTTATGTATCTCCCCAGTTCTCTTGTTTTTGCAATCACCCTTTTTGTCTACTGCGGGTTGCTTTCCCATCCACAGTGCATACATTGTGTGTTTTTCTTACTTCGTCCCAAATTTTGTAATGGCTTTACAGGGATGGAAAATATTAAAAAGAGCAAAGGAGGCAAGCAATCCAGAAAGACTTGTGTCACTTGGCTGTGAGTTGGTGCAATGTGCAAGACATCACACTGAAGTTGTCCATATTTGTGCAGTCAATTGTGATTGCAAGCTGGGCTCAAGAATTGTGATTTGATTCAGGAAACTCACTTTTCTTATGCAATTTTGTGTTACCTTCGAAGTGGTGTCGTTGAGTTTTATCCTCAATCTCATAAATAGGTATCATTTCTTTAGTAAATATTGTGAAGATGGCTTTCTTTTCTTTCTGCCTACATGTGACATTTTAGCTTTGATCACACATAAACATACAGTTTTCTTTGCTTGGATGCAGGTGCTGATTAATCAGCTGGTTTTGCCAGCCACCAATGTTGAAGATTGTATCACAAGTATTACAGACGTCAAAGTTAAGGATCTTGAACAGGTTGCTGTTACCCAGGTATGCCTGGCATCTGTTCATGGAAAATTATTCAATGAAAGTAACCAAGATTGCAGTGAGAGAGAGAGAAGAGGCTGCAGCATGTTATGGTTACACACATAGAATTTATTCTTACTTGGCATGGTAGTAGTCATCCTGTTGTTGCATTGTGCATCGCAGAAGCTTGTGAAGAAGTTGTTGACTAATGTGGAAAGTTTGAAGAACTTCCTGGGGCTGTTAATTAGATGGGGTGCTGACACTTCCAACTGGAGTCCATATGTTACAGGGTGGGGGTTTTGGAGGATTTCAGAGTTTTGGTGGGGTCCCAAATACAGTGGTACCAACTGGGATAGTCCCAAGTGGATATCAGGTTCTTTGTCCATGTCTCCAGGAGTTGCACTATGCCAAGTTAGAACTTGCCAAAGCCCATGTGGGGCTCTCCAGCTTAGAAACATTGAAGTCAACAGGTTACAGCAATTGGTTATTGGGTTTTCAAATAGGGAACGCCTTTCTTGATTTCTTTAAGACACTTTGAGTTTGTGCAATATGAGCTTTAGATTTAGAAGCTGAAATCTACTTCACCTGTGTCTAGAGATTGAACTGCAGAAAAGGGTTTTGTAGTTTTGTGGCCTAGAGTGGGTCCAACTTCCGAGGAACAACTTTGGGGAGCAGACCTCCATAGCAGAGGCCACTTTATTTAACAAATGGTAATGGTTCCCTTGGAATAAAAAATACTGAATAAGCTGCTGCTGCAAGTCACAGATAGACCTTATACATCACCTGTTATTCAGGTTTGGAAGCTTTTCGAAAAAGTTGTTGACAAGATAGACCTTATTCATCTTCACTGCTCTCATGTCTTGAGGGAATACTGGCAACAATGTTCTATTGTTGAAATGTATGAACTTTGTTCTTCAACAAGAGCTTCTTCGTGCTAAAGATTTTAAGTCAACCTATGAGCTGATCTGACAATAAGGTTTAGTTGGACTTCTCCAAGCTGAACCCAACTATGATTAAAGATTGAAAAGAAAATAAAATTCATATGGCCTTTGAAGGTAACCAGTCATAGTGCAAAAGTATCATATAAATTGGCATGAAATTGCTTTTCAAGACAAAGAAATATCATTTGAATTTGATTTCCACAAAAAGTTTGACAGCTTGTGTTGGACCATATATGACTTGTACGTACAACTAACTGGACTTACCTTTTGAATCAAAATCCAAGGACAACTCTTCATTGCAGTAACAATACTGTCACACGATCTACTATATTCCAGCTTGGTCTAATTGTGTGGAGCGCTTGCCACCTGATGAATGATACACATCAGATTTAGAATAAAAGCCAGAATAAAAGCCACATTTAACAGATGTAAGAAAACACAGTCCAAAAGGAATTTAACTACTCACCAGCAAAGTAAGGGCAAGCTCATTGCTAGGGTGGTCGGAATGCTGTCCAAATGGTTGTCTTGAATGCATTTAAGTTGTTGGGAGTGAATAAAAATTCCCCTCCAGGAATGTTTTGAGGTAGAACGTCATAAACCTTCTCTATTGGAATCACAAGTGGAGGACCGTCGTAGTCAACATCCGCGTTTAATGTTAGAGATTGCATCAATCCTGGTATGTGACTGTAGTTAGCAGTGGACCGATTTGGTTGTGTCCTAGGAACTTCCTCCCATCGCTCTACCAAAATTTGCTGGCATCTTTGGTTGATGCTCAACAGGATCACTATGCGAGTACTCCCATCACTGTTGGTGATCCAAAACGCAGCATCGCTACGCAACATAGCAAGTGACTCTGACACACCAACTTCAATCACAAAACTCGGCCATTCGTCGAGCATATCACGAGAACTGGGTTTGAAACCCTCATCTGCTTCCTTTGATCTACCTCCACGACGTCCAAACCTACCAGATCCAGTTCCTACAAGGGATTCATCCATGTTTAGATGAACCGATTTCGTATCGAACATTTTGGCAAATGCCTTTGTTACACCGGCATGCATCACACCCGCCTGAAGTTTGACGATTAAAATTTCTTCTCTCCCATCATACAGAATGGTCATTCGTGGTAGCCAACCTCGTCTCTCTTCACGAATCCTATCAATCTCATCAAGACTCTCTTGACTCACATTTGTAAATGCCAAGTATTGAGGTGTTTGTCTTCCCTCATACAGTCTCTTGGAATGTGCGAAGCAAATCCTCTTGAGAGCAACCAAGTTTGTAAAAGGAGCTAGGGAAATGTTAGGATATCCCATAAGCACTTTTTCCAAATCCGCATCCTCCGGACTTGGACTCGGATTCCTCGAACTTGGACAAGATGGCACAAACTCAACATCATTCTCCCAGCCATGGTATAACGCCATTTTGAAGATGCTGGCCCTGAACAAGCACACAATATATTTCAACACTTGGAAACAAACATTAAATGCAAAAAACAATTGCATCCAGTCAATCTCAAAACGCAAGAAAATTGACAGAGAGATTCTATATTCACTCCCCTAAAACTAAATGCAACCCTAATCAATCCCCTAAAGCTAAACTAACAAAGTTTGAAAATCAGAAAAAAACAATGTCCCAATACTAACGCAGTACTCGCTGGTGTTGTGTGCTAGTGTTTGAAAATGAGAAAGAAAACAAAGTATCACAATACCAATGGCATTGTGCAGGTATTGAAAATAATAAAAAAAGCTTGAATAGCACTACGACTGCACTTAGATAACAGATTCAACTTACTAGCTGGAACATGACGACAATAAAGACGCCACCAGAGCACACGACCGCCTCACAGTCCGTCTAAAAAAAAAAAAAAAAGAGAAGAGGAAAAACTGACTCAGAAATGTGTTTGATCACATTACCTTACGAAACAAAACACAGCCGTTCCGATCACTGCTGACGCCGCACCTTCCCGGAGCAGGTTCTTCAAAGTCCTTCTCGCGAACGCATCTGCTGTGACAGACAATAAGAAAACGTGTCCGCGTATGCTGCAACAGACGACAAAGAAAACGATCACTATTGAAGCCGCGCGCACCTTCCCGGAGCAGAACTTGGCCTCCTCGCGTTCGCGTCTACTGCGACAGACACACAAGGACGCGGACAGAAGTCCGGACTTCAATGGATAAATCCTACTGGTCCTTCAGAGTGGCTATATAAAGAAACTCCTAAAAAAGATAAGGAAGATTTAGCCAAATCTAGCTAGTAACGAATTTAATCAGACTAGTGGGTACCCCTTGCGTTCGCTGCCGGGATAGCAAATAAAAGAAATTTGAGTGTGTGTGTGTGTGAGTGAGAACTCACCTCCCGATTTCAGTGTGTGAGCGAGTGAGAACTCACCTTCTGATTTGAGTGTGTGTGTGTGTGAGAGAGAGAACTCACCTTCCTTTCGCCCTTATGTTCATTCGTGCGTCGGACAATCTTCTAGCCAATAGGATATCGGACAGACGGACGGACAGATGGACACACGATTTAGTACAGAAACTCTAAACCCTAAACCCGGACACACCCAAGAGGATACCCGTTACACTAAGTGATACCCATTACATACACACCCAAGAGGATACCCGTTACACTAAGTGATACCCATTACGAACACACCTAAGATGATACTCATTCCAGATACCCATTACATTGAGTGATACCCATTACGGACACACCAAAGATGATACCCATTACACTGAGTGATACCGATACGCTAAGTGATTTTTCCTCTCACTGAGAGGTCTCACAATCCACCGAAGAGTTTACCCATTACACTGAGGGACTCTGTTTTCCTCACAAACAAACCGGACACTGAGTGATACTGAGTGATTATCGGACGAACGAATAGACGGACAAACACACAGAGGGGTTGCATAATGAGCCTCGTAGATTAACGGGTTGGAATGGACAGGTTTAGACAGACGCACGCAAAGACTAAGTGAATTAATATATATGACTAGTGGGTGCCCGTGCCCTTCCGACATGTGAAGTCCTCTGATTTTCTTAAACCCTAGGGAGCATGCCTTTCCCGAGCAAGGTGATTTAGTATAATCAAATTTTAAAAGAAACGTTTGGTGTCATTACATTTTTACCCACAGGTACCTATGTACATGTCGTTGGGCACGTACTTAGTGTACTAAGTGTGTGTCTTGGTTCACCCGAGAGAGAGAGAAAACGAACACCCACACTGGTACAATTGTGTTTTTTTTAATTTAAAGAAAAAATCTATTTTTTTAATACATAAATAAAATTACTTCAGCCTGTTCGTGATTGTCTTTGGCAAGCAGAGGGCAAAATTGGCACATCAATTCCCTTCCCCAAACAGAAAAATAATTCCAAAATTTGAGTAAATGTGGCATATTGGTGGGGAATATAAGTAAATACAAAAATAGAGCCAAATAACTAATTTGGCATATCGGTGGCATTGTTTTTTTTTTTTCAATTTTGTGAGGTAGGTGCAAGAGGAATTAGCTAAATTTGGCTACATGTCAGACAAGAAAGTAGAATTTTGAAACGAAACTTGCTATATTCTGGCAAACTGTTTGTAACCTATTGTCTAAATATGGCGAATCCAGAAATTTATTTTCCTCACGATATGGTAATTTTGGTATTTTTTTTTCACAAAAATCCATTCCTTGTATGGATTTTCACAGGGCCCCTCTTTTCCTTTTTTTTCTTCTTTTTCCCTTTCTCGCCAACATGCGAAAATCAGCCAAAAAAAGAAAAAAAAACTGAGCTTCGATTCGGTGGTGGGAATTCAAGTAAATGAAAAGAAAAGGAAAAGAAAAAGAAAAAGAAAAAGAGAGAGGGAGCATGTTAGGAGAAGGCGGTCGATGGGGGGGGGGGGTTGCAGGTGACCCGGCAGTGTATGTGGTCACCCTTGTAAACAGTCTTTTTTTCCCCCAAAACGTGTGAAAACTACACGTGTTGTTCAGACAGACGCACAGACTAAGTATATAGGTTATATTTGGATATCAACCCAATATCAATATGAGTATGAAAAAACCCGACCAATTTAGTATGGTTTGTCCGTCGAACTATTTGGCAAAATCGAAAGGCTGACAGAGATTGCATTTAGCAGGATTGCACCACAAAATAGGTTTCCAAAAACCTACCTGCAATCTTCATGATCTTGATCTTCTATGTTGTTGCTGTGGTAGTTTTTGAGTGTTAAATGTGATTGTACCTCACTTAGGTGAAGAGGACCCCTTATATCAAGGCACAAGTTGAACCTTGCCATTGCACCAGATTTAATCAGTTGACATCGAATAAAGACAACAATCTGCATGGATTTGAACCAAACAATAGTAGTTATATAGGAACATGTAGATTTTGATGGACATATGCACACCTTTCAAACAAATACATGTGAACTTTACTGGCCCAATCTTGGTTAGTTACAATATTGAATACTCTGTACTTCAAATGAACTCCCCCCCATTGTTTGAATTGACTGAAATTTGCATTGAGCAATGTTTGACTTAACCACAAAGCTTGAGGTTTGTGCTTTAGCATGAACTGAACCTGCATGCATCTCAACCAATCTCTAATTGTGAACAAGGTTTTGCCACAAGAGTCACCCTGCTTCAAGATGATTGTCCCCATATCCCACTGTGAGGAACTTTCACTATTTTGAGAAAAAAAATCAAAAAGCAAGCTTTTTCAGTGGAACTGAAAGACAAGGTGGAGGATGGAAGAATGAAGGGAGTAGAATAAATTCTAAAATTCCTGGGTCTAATCTTAAGTTCTGTAAACCATCCATCAACAAGACATGGTCAAGCTGGGCTTAAAGTCCAATTTTTAAAAAGTATATTGATAAAAAATCAAAACATGGGAAATGCTACAAGAACAAGATTCCAAGAACAATTCCTGAACTGACATAGTTCCAAGATTGAGATCAAAGTGACAAAAAGCATCCCCTTCATTAATTTTTCACAGGTACTTGCTCAACCCTAAACCCCTTGCTCAATTCCCACTGCCCCAAAAAGAGGGAATCCTTGAGACTACAGAGTTTACTGTTTCTGAACTTTTGTTGTCCAACATTGCCTCTGTAAGCAAAAATAGCATAACCCCATGCTGCAGCTTTACTTCAGTCATCCACAACCTGAAACTTCAATAAAAAAAGTAAAAGAAGCACTAAAATATGATTACACATACTATTCTGCAACCATATAATAGTTGTTTGAAGACAAAATTCTCACATCACCAGTAAGCTAGGCAGGAACAAACACCATCCTCAAAGTAATGAAAGTGATAATTTGCATCCCTAACTATAATTGCTCTCAACTATTTTTTGCATTGGATTTTGTGGTAGTGTTGCAGAAAGTACATACCCTCAGATTCCTGAAAATCCAGAGTGGAGCACCAGCAGATGTGTTGATAAGCCCAAATGCAATAAACAGTTTCTCACTATAGTTACAGAGACAGAACAATTATCCTTCTTCATCCACCTGATGTAACAATTTTTTTTGTATCTGGCACACACCTTGCATGATGCAGCTGTCCTGACAATTTCTTCACTTCTGCATGGATTCCACTAATCTGAGATTGGTTTTGATCATCCACCACAAAAGTATGCACCTCATTAGTCACTTCACTCAGGTCTGACAAGAACCTGGCTGTTTTTCACCTCTTTCCTTTCTCTACCATCACACATGCTACTAAGATCCCAGTTGCTAGCAGCAGCATACATGTATGATAGTAGCAAAGAGCCTGCTGCATTCTCAGGGTCTTGCTTCAAGCACTTGTTTTGTGATCTGTTATCCCATCTCCACTTTACCATGAATTCTGCAAGCACCAAGCAAAGCCCTTCACATAGTGGCTTATACAGCAGTGCCTTAACCATATCCTCAACCAACATGACCAAGAAGGTCAACCATGCAACTGCAGAGTTCATGTATTGCAGATATACTGTGAGCTAAGCTCATGGAATCAAGTAGCCCTGGGCTGCATCTATGAGGCCAGCATGTCTACAAGCTGACAGAAGACAAACAGAAATGACATTGTCAGGAGCTTTACACCTTCTTTGCACTTCTGCCTGAAATCTTCAATTGCTTCCTTAGCATGCTAATTCAAGGCAAATATCCTCCAAGCATGGTATTCCAAGAAATCATTTTCTGTGAGGGCATCTCCTTAAATACTCTATGTGCATCTTCCATGCTCCCACATTTCACAGACAAGTCAACAAGGTTGTTTCCCATAAATACATCTAAGTCATGACTTCATTGAATGATCTGTTGATGAGCACAACTGCCCTCTTCAAGTGCAACTACACTGGTCTACACACAGTTAGTATCCCCACAAAAGTCAAACATTCTGGTTGCACACCTTTGTGTTGCATTTGTTGAAATATTTCCAATGCCTTCTGCAATTGCCCACATTTCACATATTCATATATCATTACAGTGTAAGATCCCATATCATGTGAGAGCATCTCATTCAGTACACTCAAAGATCCTCTATGCTCCACATTTGGGATACCTATCAATGAAGCAAGACATTTGACCTGCAACCACTTTGAATGAATTGCTCATGACCGCACCCCCCCGCCTCTTCAAGGGCCAATACACTGGCACAGGAATCCAGGATCCACATGAAAGTGACAGTGTTGGGCTAGGCAGCAGAAATACTGTACAAAACGTGACACTTTTGTCTAACTGCTGCGCAGACAAGTTCCATCCATTAGCAGTGGCTATTCAGCAGTTGTCCTGCATCACTTCAAGCATGCTGAGTTGTGGACTGTCAATTTCTGCAAACTTCAGCAGCCCATGGGAGTGATACTTTCTTGACTTGAGAGCTCTCTATGACAAGCTGAGTGGCAGAGCAGTAAAGAGAGATTCTCCCCAATATTAAGAACAACCAAAATCTAAGAAATTCATGGTCTTTTACACCACCTGAGGCTCCCAAGGCTCCTGGGGCAAAGCTACAAAGTTGAAACTTCTATGTCAAAGGATCCTTCCTGGACATTGCAGGGACTTAAGTTCTTGCAAAACATTCTGAGCAGAAGGTCTGAATCTGGGATTGGTGTTCAAGCACAACTCCTGAAGCTGGATAAGCTTTGGAGGCAAACCAGGCCATTAGAAGTCTTGATCAAGTGGCCAACACCCCAAATATCAACAGAGCATTCATGTCCTCCTGCGATCATCTCTGGCGCATGACTTTCAGGACAGAAAATCTTGTGAACCTGCATTTGCGGCAACACATGCTTCATCAAAATCCAAAACAATCTACTCATCTCCAGAGTAGGCAATGTTTGGCCACATTGTGATGCATCCATGACTTCCCATGAAGCCAGACCAAAGCTTCAGTAACATTTATCAAAGCCTTCACCAATTGTGATTCTGGCCTGGCTCTCTATACATGGCTACAACAAGATTGGAAGATTATTGAGAACTTGCTGGAGCTCACTGCGTGTTCAGTATGAGGACATTCACTGACACGTGCTTATATTTGCAGGACATGGTAACAAACATCTGACAAATTAAATGTCTTCTTCACTGAGCTACCATACAGCTTCACCAGCTCCCCTTGTCTTTCACCTCCTCTGACCATGGTATCCAACTCGAGATTATGCTCATGACCAATAAGCCCGGAACTAGTAAAAGTCTCGCAACATTGAGACAGGCCAATACCATGTCCACACAGTGCTCTCTAGCTCCAACAAATTGAAGGTCCACAGGTCTTTGACTTTCACAACTCCACTGAAATACAAAGCAGTGATAGTGACCATCACCCCACTGGCATGATACCCTAGAATAGAATGTAAGGGAGCCCATGACATGTCCATAGGAGTTTGCTGACCAGTTCCAACTTGGGGTCACACTTACTGCCTGGTGACTTTTCCTCCCCTCTCCACAAGGCCCATTGCTGTCTGAAGATCCCAAGTACATTTGGGCGTAGACCCCCAGTAGAAGCCTTACTGTCCGGTATTCCTACCAACAACAGTAAGCAGGCTTGACAATCGCCAGACTCTCTCTCCATGGCCACAGAGAACCACCGCCCACCAGTGCACCATCCACTGGATGCCTGCTATTACTTAGTCGTGGGTGAACCTCGAATGAGTTAGTACTGTATATGGTTTCACCTTGGTAACCAATTCTGTAAGAAATAGGTCTCATCTATATGGAGATAGGTAGGAAAATAGATAACTACTAGGTAAGTAGAGGGTTATAGATAGGTACCTACCTACCTAATGACAACCTGCTAGTGAGATGTTAGTAGGTAGGTAGTCAAAAAAAGCACCTGCGCTAGCCACCATGGTTAGCTACGGAACTGGAACCCAACAGAAAACCATCTCCTGACCACTTACCATTCATCCTTCATGGTGCGCTGTTGGGTGGTGGTTCACTGTGGCCCTTTCTCCATGACGCACCATCCGACACCCTAATGGGTGAACGCAGCGAAGAAACCTACATCGGACCGGGTTACTCTACCTGTGGAAGGCACGAAGCCCTGACTTCAAAAGCCAAAGTGCATCGATCCATACTAACGATCACCCGCCACCAAATAACGAAAATGAGTGTCGAGACAGCAAACCCTTGACACATACCTGCAGGTTGAACGAATGCCTTCACGAGTACGTCCACCACACCAGGTCGGGTAGGAAGAATTTTGTCCAAGGAATCCTTAGAGGCAAGTGCAGTTTCTGTATCATATCCCGCATCCACCAACTGCTTGATGTCATCATCTCTGAATTTCACACCTACACATCAAATCAATCCTGCAAGGCTTGGCGAAGGGCAGTTGCACTTGCCATCCTCGTCCACATTTCATATTCGCTTACAACCAAACTGATGATGGCAGAAGGCCCGCGCGCATGCACTGCGGCCGACATGGCGGACGCGAGCATCTTCACCGAGGATGCCTTTTTCTGAGGCGGCGTGGCAGGGGCGCGGCTATGCCTCACGCACATGTAGCGCATGCTTGCTGTAGCCGTGCACAGGTAGCGTGGGCCCAACAGCTGCCCGGCCAGCCCAAACTGGCTGCAGCCTTTTAAATAAAACAAAAAAGCTTAAATTTAAAAAATAAAATAAAATCCTCCCTCCGTCATTTATTTTCCTTTCTTCTTCATTTTTCTATATTTTCCCCATTTTTCTTCTCAATTATTATTATTATTTTTTTCCTTGTTATTTTCTTCATCTCAGTTATTTTTCGAAGAGGATGTGTTTTATAGATTTTTTTTTTTCCCCCTCAATTCTTTCAATTTCATTTTCTGTTTTGTTCTTGTTATTTTTTTCCAATGAAGATGTGTTTTATCCTTTCTTCCTTTTTTCTTTTTTTTCTCAATTCTTTCTGTTTCTTTTTTTCGTTTTTTCTTTTTCATCTCTGTTTTTTCTTCTATGGAAGAATTTTGTTGTTCTTCCTTCTTTTTCTTTTCTTTGTTTTCTTTTGCGTTTTTCTTTCCTTCTCCTTCTTCATTTTCCTTCTTTTTTTTCCTATTGTTTTTCCTTTCTCCTTGGGGATGTGGTCATCCCAGTGATTTTTTGGGGCGGAAGTTGGCCATTTTGCTTTTTGTATTTTAGAAGTCCCAAGCAAAATGGTCAAGGGAACTTTTAGAAAAATTTCCCCAAAAATTCACCACATTCAAAGGAATTGTTTTTGAAATCACCAAGATTTTTGGAAATTTTGAGCAGATTCCTAGCTTTTTTCTTTTGAAATCATCATATTTAGCTCTTAGGTTCTAGTGGTTCATCAACATGTAATAACATTTCTAAATTTTCTATTTTTCTATTTGCATTGTAGCTAGATTTCGGTAATTCTCTTGGCTGATTCCCATTTTGAAGCAACGTGAGAAAATTGAAAAAAAAAAAGATCATTAATCACATCCCTTTTTCTCATTTCATTAAAAAAAATCTCTTTTTTTACAATTGATAATTTTTCTTTTTAGGATGTGATCACATGGAATTATTTTTTTAATTAAATATTTAAAAAAGGGATTAAAAAGTTAATTGAAGTTTAAGAAGTTTATTTTAAAATTTAATTAAAGTGTGTTAGCTTTAAAATGTTAAAGTTTTAGGTTATTTGTTGAATAAGCAAGGTATAAAAAATGGGTGGGAGGAAGAAAACAGTAACATGTGGGAAGCGAAAGTGGGCCAGTAAAGTTCACATGTATTGGTTTGAAAGGTGTGCATATGTCCATCAAAATCTACATGTTCCTATATAACTACTATTGTTTGGTTCAAATCCATGCAGATTGTTGTCTTTATTCGAAACTGATTAAATCTGGTGCAATGGCAAGGTTCAATTTGTGCCTTGATATAAGGGGTCCTCTTCACCTAGGTGAGGTACAATCACATTTAACACTCAAAAACTACCACAGCAACAAAAAAAAAAAAATAGTTTTTAAAATATTGAAATTCTTAAAATTATTTGAAACACTCAAACTTACAACATTATTAACAACATTCAAGGTGTAATCATTTTGAGATTTTCGCCCAACTCCAAACTTCCCTTCGTTTGGGTTTCATTCAAATTCAACTTGCCACCTTAAATCCGCCAATTCAAATCATTCATACACTGAATGAACCTTTAACCTTCTTTCACATTCTTGTACCTTTATTATTAAAATAAACAAAAAATTCATAACCCTACATTTATTTAAAGTTGTTACTTGATAATTAAGGCATGCAATTTTATTTCAAAATGTATTGAAGATTTTAATTTTGAAAAAACATTATACCGTTTGTTTTTGCACATTCTTTGGAAAAAGTGGAATGATAATGTTGATGATTATGATTTTTAAAGGTTGCAAAATGTTTTTCCATTGAAAATGTATTTGGGCAAGAATAAAATGGAATTTTTAATTCATAAAAAATGGTAAATTATCATAAAAGGGTAAAAGCGTGGTTAGGTGACTCACGTTTGACATTTTGAAGAGTCCACATCTTACACTAGCTACAATAATTGCATTTGAAATAATTATCAAACTATAAATCCTATAATTATCCTCTATGGTTTTGGCCACACATATTATTAGACCACCCTATAAATATCCTTAAGCACATGATTGGTTAAGAAATTTAGAGATTAGTTAAAATTTCCATGTGAAATGGAATACCAATTGTAAAAAATGACAAGAATCATGACAAGTTAAAATTTTAAATATGAAAAAAAATTATATTGGAAAATTTTCAATGCATCTTACAATTAGATTATTCATTTTATGGTGGCGTATTTTTTAAATTTAATTTTGATATTACTATGACATATTTTTTAAATCCACATTTTTCATTTTCTATGTGTGACAAACATAGTGTTATCATTTCAAAAGTCCACAATGAGTCCTTTTTTTCTTAAAATTCATCCATAATTTTTGATAAGATTTTCATTAAAGTTTATTGCAACATGGATAAGGAACAAATTGAAAATTTTAATGATTAATATGATTTTACAATTTAAGTTCATCTATAATCTAGAAAAATTACAATATTGACAGTTCAATTAATCCACCTAATTGTGCTTTCACATCAAATAAGGGATTAAAAAATAAATCTATAGAATTATTGGTGTACAAGGCATGACTATTAATCAATTTCATATTCATGGTTCTTTATAATTTAGTTTAATTTTGAGGCTTAAATCATTTATATGTGATTTTAAAAATAATTCAAAATGAATGAAATCTTAGGTGTTGCTACTTTTGATATCATATGTAGTTTGAGTTTTCTTTTGAATTGTGTAGACCCAAATATTGTAACAATCTAGAAACATTTTCTTTTGTCATGGGGAACCTTTGCACACTATAGATTATGTCTTTTAAGTTGTCTATTATGATTTTTAAAAATCAAATTAGAATTTGGACCCCATACGTGCTAATTATTTAATAAAAAAGATCAATCATTTATGATAGGTAACATGAATATTTATACGCATAATTTACCCACTTGAACATGACTTAGTGTCTAATTGTGTACACCTTAAATCATATCTATTTTGATTACAAACTTAACAAGTGTTAGACAATGTGACTTCTCTATTTTAATTGAAAAAAATCAAGATTATGTTTTCAAAATTATTTATTAATCATTTAAAATTCTTTTAAATAATAGATAAGTAAAATCGCTTGGTTTAGTTACCTACCTATCTAGCCTATATTCTTAAACATGTATTTATATAGGTTGCAAGTATGAGGAGTTGAAGCCTTCACCTTCATAAGGACAAGGACAAATCAAGTCCTTAACCAATGCACCATAGATCCATAAAGATGTCAACTATTGTCAACATAATATTAAGAACATTTTCATTTCAAACCTGATCATCATTGACAATGAATTATTGAATCCAATCATGGATGATCATGGATGGCCAAGATTAGTTCTTAGTCGACTATCATCACTAGTTGTAATCATGTTGCAATCTTGTTGAAATACAATTCTAGTCTTGTCATGATCTAGTATATATAAATGATAATATCTAATATGATTAAAAGAGAATGCAGCTTAATCATATTAGACATATTTTTATTTTTGAAGGACGACCAAATGAACAAAATTTATCCCCTTAAATCATTTTGGAAAAGTAACTCAATTGTCACATATGTTATTGTAATCACAATAATAGGGGCATAAAAAAATTATTACTACATGGTTTTGTAATCGTGACAATAACAAGATCCATAATCAAAAGACAATTAAAAATAGTGTAGAGTTTTTCATTCCATGCATGTTGGTTATTACAATTTAAATAGAAAGAACCAACTTCTATGCATGGACAAACAACCAAGTTAGCTTTTATGCCTACTTGCATGATTAAGCAAGCTATTGAGTTTAAGCAAGTGCAATTTCTCCTTCCTTTCTACTCTTGAACAAATTGCACAATGATCCTAATGTACATCAATGTATGTGGATCTAACATAAACTCTACCTAAGGAAAACATGAAGCCCATCTATTTTGAAAATATTTTATACTTGAACATCATTATTTTTTATTCATTAATAGGCTTCAAAATACAAATATGTTTGGAAGTAGAGGTTCTTTATAAGTAGAAGCAATGTCAATAGTTTGGAAAACAAGCAATTTAGGATCCATTTCTACATCTTCAACAATATGGAAAATTGGCTTGAATTTAAAGTCCTTGGGGATTGATAGAGGAGGCATGGTGGAAGCGGATTGGGAAGAGAAATACATGACACTTGCAAGAAACAATACATATTGTAAACTTTGGGTTTGGACCTAAACTTTGCATGTCACACACCACATGCAAGCAAACAAACATGAACAAAATCATCCAAAAGATGAGGATGAACAAAAACAAGTAAGAGAACTAGATGAAAGCAAGCTTCAAATTAAATTCATAAACTTCAAGTTCAAGTTGAGCCTTGATCATAACTATTGGCATTTGCATCTTACTTGACACGCGTGAACCTTTGCTTCTCATTACTCAATCACTTCCACCTCTAGCACAAGCTCTTAGCCCAAACCACTAAAACATTTACTAACCCAATGGGTTCCGCCATCAAAGCACCACCCCATTATTTTTCAAAGTCACTTGCATATATTTTTTGCAAATGGCATTCCAAAATAAAGGTTGCAACTAATTCATTAAGAAAGAATATTTAAAATGCACTTAAATGTAAAGAGAGTGCCTAAAATCAGTTATGAAAATACATCTAGAATATATTTTAAATATATTGAATTTTAATAAAATATTCTTTCAATATTCCATTATTTCATAGCATCAAAAAATACCCTTTCATTTTAGGTGTTTTAGAAAATATACATAAGTCTTGAGTGACCTCCCCTAACACCATTTGGACCCTCATTGTCCAAACACATTGTAATGTGTGGAATTGAAAACTTCCAAGTGCAATCTAAAATACTAAAATCGCAACTAAACTAGGGATCAATAGAATAAAAACTATGAACAATGATGAGCATATACAAACAAAATCTAGGTCCAAAATGGCAGAGTAGCAATGGTGACTTGGGGTATGGCAAAATGGATCTAGGGCTACGGAAAACCCAAGTGAGTGAAAGGAAATGAAGTGGGAATTGAGCTTAACATAGTTTAGGGTTGCCATATAGAGTCCTTGCTTTTATTGATTAATTTTTTTAAAATTCTAGGCTTATAGGTCATAGGTTCCATGCTAGGGTTAAAACAATGTTGCTTACAAGGTGGATTAGATGTGAATAGTAAGTTTATGGGTTAGCAAAGGCCAATTAGTGTGCACAACAAGGAAAATGTCAATAAATTTTACATCCTTGAAGCCTATCATTCATTCACCCTATTAATGTGACTACAAGGCAAACAAGGCTAGTTTTTTACATCCTTTGAGCCTAGCATTCATTCCCATTGCAACCATCCAGACCAACCTATCATTCATTGGTTGTTGAAAAGTCTTTTTTGGTTATATACCGAGTTGGAGAAACAAATGTACATTTTAGCTGTAATACTGTCATAGCTTGAAGCAAGTTCACCTAATGGCAATGAATTCTTAAGTCAGCGTCTTTTTCTATTGGCTTGTTGTCATATAGTATATTGAGATAATAGTAAGGTAATGAAAAACTAAATGACATTATGTTTCTTGTTGCATGGACATGAAGCACTTTCTGTTGAAGAGCTCTGACTAGGTTGGAAATTTGTACATAATTAATGTTGAGAACATTGACTAGAACATTTCAAATGAAAAGATAAAATAACTTTGTACCGAACTTTAAAAGAACACAGGTTCTCATAAAAAAGAATGACAAATGTCACCTTTTGGTGATTCACAGTCGACTCACAAATGTTACCTTTTGGTGACTCACAACTTTCCTTTCAATCAATGCATTGACTTGCAAAGCTAGGAGGTGATTGTGAATACAATTGAAGGGAGATATGTAATGGAAGTTGCTATGCAGCATGGTTTTTCTTTTCATACCTGTGATGTAGCTGAGAATAGGTGATCAACCTTAATACAATTTAGCCAAATTTGAATATAAACAAGATATGAAAATAAGAAAATTAAGATTCCTTCACATTTTCACTATAGCTAGAACCCAATAAAAAAATCTGGTGATATTTTAGAAAACAACTGAAATTTGGCAACTAGATAACCCATAAAAACACATGTTCTTAACCATTTTGATTTAAAAAAAACCAACTTGCTAAATTTAGCCAAACAAAAGAAAGTTTTGTGTGGGTAGAATTTGTAATTCTAGTGGCCTAACAGAAAGAGACAGTGGTATGTCTATATGAGAGGTGCTAAGATTTGAACTTGCCAACAGTAGCAGAATCATAGTTAATTAACCATTGAACCAGGCCATGCAATTGATAATTCAAGTGGAGACAGCAACTTTAATGGCACAAGTAGCCTAACATAGAAATGATTTCATTTTTTAACACATGTAAAAATATTCGGATAAAATGCCAAAAGCTCTAAATTTGTGGTACTGCAACATTGGCCGACTCGCTGCATGCCATTGTTGTTTCTTGTAGGAACAAAAGGTACATTGACCATAATTTGTGTTTCAAATCGCGCTTATCGGACAACTTCCATGTTTGTTCAACACTTAGGAGAATTTTGCTTTTGAGAGAGTTATTATTCATATCATATTACACAATTGATAATAAAGAAAGGAAAGAAGTCAGAATCTTCTTCCATTAACATAAAGCAAAACTTTCCTAGGCTTAGCAAATAGGGGATAAGGAGCCTGGTTGAACCATCACTAGGCTCCTTGCATTTGTGCAATTTTCCTTGTTCTGCAAAAACAACATTATTAAGCTTTGTTTTGCATGTCTCAGGCCAAATTTGAACCCAAAATCTCCCCTTGAGATAGAGAGTACCAATGCAACATAAATTCAAGCTCTAAAAAGGAGTAGTTGTAAAAAAAAAAGAAGTTAACACATTCACAAGGTCAAAACAGTCTAACTGGGTGGTTGAGCACTGTCAACCACTTTTGCACTGGATAGTGCTTACAAGGAGTGTTTGACATCCTCCATACTTCAACTTGTTGAGCTAGTCCTCTTAGTGGACCAAAAAAGTTTTAGATTTGATTACTAAGTCTTGATTTAATCTCAGGAATCAGAACCCTTGGGTGAACTAGCACCCACCTGGAGTCTAACACCATGGTAGAAACCCCAAAACCATTTAAATTGTTTCTAAATATTAGAAATATCTTGCATATATGATACTAAATCAGGTATGTGAGTCCAAATCTAACATTTTTTGGACTTAAGATGGCGACTAAGATACCTCTTTGTAAAAGGTGAAGGTATCTGTGTGGGTGCTGGTTTATTGGGATGAAATGTTGCAGACCTTCTACCACTACAAAGTTAACTACTTTCACTATTTTTTTTCATATTCGGGTTGTGACATCCTCTAAGTTAACTATTTTTTTTCATCCTCGGGTTGTGACAACCTCTAAGTTAACTATTTTTTTTCATTCTCGGGTTGTGACAACCTCTAAGTTAACTATTTTTTTTCATTCACGGGTTGTGACAACCTTTAAGTTAACTATTTTTTTTCATCCTCGGGTTATGACAACCTCTAAGTTAACTATTTTTTTTCATCCTCGGGTTGTGACAACCTCTAAGTTAACTATTTTTTTTCATCCTCTAGTGGTGACAACCTTGGGTCATCACTTAGTGTAGTTAGTGGTGTTTTTAGTGCCAAAATGTTTTTTGGTAGAAGGTCTGCAAGGGTTACTAGCAGAAATTTTTCAGACTTCTTCCACTACATTAGTTAACTACAGTAGTTAACTAAGTTAACTATTTTTTTTTCATCCTTGGGTTGTGACAACCTTTAAGTTAACTATTTTTTTTCATCCTCGGGTTGTGACAACCTCTAAGTTAACTATTTTTTTTCATCCTCGAGTTGTGACAACCTTTAAGTTAACTATTTTTTTTCATCCTCGGGTTGTGACAACCTCTAAGTTAACTATTTTTTTTCATCCTCGGGTTGTGACAACCTCTAAGTTAACTATTTTTTTTCATCCTCTAGTGGTGACCCGAGGTTGTCACCACTAGAGGTAGTTAGTGGCATTTTTGTGGGTTTAGATTTTTAGTGGTAGAAGGTATGAAATGTTGTAAGGTTTACTGTATGCAGTATGTAATTCTTTGTAGGTTTGTATCTGGTGGCAGTGTAGGTGGTAGGACGTCACACATTACCCTGTCTTTTCAACAATGTATCACACCATGGATAGACCTTCAGTGCAACCTCAGGCATGGCCAGGGCCAAATGATAGCCCAATTGGGAAGTTACTTGGACAGAAGATAGTTGAGCAGATTGAGCCTTTTTGGCTCAATGTGTTCCCCAAGAGTCTTTTGTCCCCCAAGAACCTTTTTGGTTCATTGCATTCCCAATGACTAGGTGACAAGGAACAGCCATTGGGAATGCAATGAACCAAAAAGGCTCCAATTAACAGTGTATATCTTTTTTTAACACATTGTTGCCAGCTATGGGGGGGGGGTTTGGGTGGTTCCTTTGACTCTATTTTTACCCACTAACCATGCATTTCGACCTTTAGATGTGGCATGTTTTCAACCTTTCAAAACAACATTCAAAAGAAAAAGTGATGCTGTAACGGTTATAAACAATTACATAAAATCAAATAAAATAACCTTAGTAGGGTGGGCAAACAAAAGCCTTGGACCAAGCATTGGTTAAGAAAAATGTAGTGTCAAAGTTCATAATTATGGGGATTTGACAACTAAACTATAAGGCCATGGATGAGAAAACAAACCCTTGTAAGTTATACATAATAGTCAATGTGAGTAGGGAAAAAAAGGATGACATGTGTAGATGTTCAAAGTCCAAATAATCATGATGATGCTTAAATGTTTTTTTAACTCCATTGGAGTAAATGGCTACACATCATTAATGCATCTATACCCCTAATAATTTCAATTCAAAAGTGCCCACACCCTCTGCAATATATTTGAAGAGTTAAAAATACATATGGAAACCTCCAATACATGACAACCAAATGTTACATTAATTGTATATACATAAGCTATGCATCATTACAAAAAAATAAAATTACATATTTCCTTTACCATTACTCTTTTCATGACGTGCAAACCACATGGCATCATCAAAATTATACAAGCAATGTGATTTTTTTTTTAATGCAAAAAAATCATAAAGGTGTATGCCAAATCTAAATGGTAGAGGCACACAACTATGTAAAAGAAACATGCTCAAATCTAATTAGTTTATTTGGAACTAATTTACATAACATAAATTGACTTTATTCATAATTCTGATTTCATGGCCTTGGGAAGCCATACAAGTTTCTTGGGCAAGAGGTGAAAATATAAATTTGGGAGGGTTGTTTTTGGTCAGTTCAAATAACATGAGTTCACTTTTATATATGTAACTTTGGTCAACTACACTCCTCATAAAAGATCCCTTATCCATTGCTAGTTTGTTTGCCCTAATCTATTTTGTCAATATAATAAATTATCCAAGCCCTTGTGGGCTCAACATTTGAAAAAACTTTCATCAGCACCAGGCAATGTTTTTTTTTCCTTTAGAAAAATCTCCAAATGGTGAAATGTTTTGTTTTTTCGCCTAGAATGGCAAAATTTATATGTTTATAGGGTGTTTTCCTTGCCAAATTTCCAAAAACAATTTGTGATAATTGCCAAATGCTATAGTAGGTTTTGGTAGGTAGCCAAAAATATAGAAGGAAGCTACAAATTTTTTAACCAAAGTTTATTTAATTTTAAAATTTGGCTAAATCATCTTAAGGATGATCCCCACTTTAGCTGCATGAAAAAATTGAAATAAAACCCTATCACCTCCTCTAATTTTTTTTGACATAACTCTCTCAATTGGCCCCCAAAATAGCAATAGAATAGGATCTCCTTTATTAGGGTTGCCCAAGAAAAATAACAAACTCCCACCCGTACACCTAATCAACAGGTTGGGTACAAGTAACATTTCCTACTTTCTAAAACCCAAATGTCATGATTACAATCCACTTTGAAAATAATAATTTTCATTATTTAATATATATCTTTAACACAAAGTAGTCTTCATTAAACATATGATACAATCTTTTTCTGAAATGTTTTTCCCCAGAAATTACGCCCCCCTACATTTCAAAGAATAGACATAAACGTTCTTAAAGTCCTTGAGGGGTTGATTTATTCTTTAAAAAGTCAGATATTTATTTTTTCTAAAATTGCCTAAAGGTTGATAATGAGTTCAGAATGACTTAAATATTCCCAAAAATGTCATTTGCTTTTTGACAAATGATGGGTAAGAAAACCCTTGTGTGCAACACCTTTGAGCTGAAAATATTGTATTACCTGGGCTCGTCCAGCAGCAAGGTACCTAATTTTAATTTATTTTTCATTCATTTTCAGCAGTGAAATAATAATATCTTACAATTAGGCATTATATTAAATAATGAAGCTAGTGTGTTTGAGAGTTTCTTTCAGATTTTGGACATAGTGGGTTGATGTTTTTCAGAAATGTCAATGAAATAAAAAATAATTTCAGTGACAATGATTTCATTGAAGCTGGTTTAGGTGGGATGGGCTATAGTCATAGGTCATACAAAAAGCCAATTTCAAATTGCAAATTTATTAAAGGTTGATTCCAAACCAGAATTTTTTTAAAAACAACATTTTACAAGTTGTAAGGTTACAAAATGTCCTTATGGATCCTAAGGTATTGAAAGAAAAACAAATACTTTTACTTTTTCAATGTCTTTTGAAATCTTTGTGTCCTTTCAAGATAGATCATGTTTTTACATGATGTTATTCAAATGGTTGAAAGTATGATTGGGCGGTACCACAAGGAACATCACATTTTTATTTTATTGGATTCATTGATTTTAAAATATATATATATTAAAAATACATTAACTTGGTTGTATAGATTTTGAAACTACGAAATTAAACTTATTTTGAATTTTAATGTTCCTAATCATTTCCTAAAAATTTGGTTTTTAGGGAAATAATAATGGTTATGTTCCTTGAATATTTGGTTAGCAGCACCTTTGATACATATTGGGCAAAGGGAGGGGGTTTAATATAATATTTAATTTAGGTATTTAGATGTTATTCTATTTGATTTTTTATTAAGTAATTAATTGAGTAAGCATAATTAATTTTTTTTTTCAAAGTTCAAGTTCATGATTCTTTAAGGGGGATGGAAATTAAGAATAAAAATTTGTAACAATCCTCACCTAGTTTTATTCCAATGAATATTAAAAGCCATGTATTTTGGCATGCAATGGATAAACATGGCAAAAAATATATATAATAGTAAAAAAACTTAAAGTGAAAAAGCACAAAAGTATAAATTTGACCAATTTTAGTTCCTCAACCATTTCTTGAAATGGATTCTTGTGATACCACCCAAATTATCATACTTACATTCCAATGTTAATATGCCCAACACCATAGGCCTTAACATTAGGTTTGAATGATGCTTTAAATATCTTTAACAAAATATTAAATAACAAATTGTATACATTCAAATATGTCATTTTGTTAATTTCTTGAAAGGAATATCCAATCCGTTAAAGAACTGCATATTTTCCAAAGGTGAAGGCAAAAAATATTTTAAATTTGTGAAAAATATCAAAATCATCTTCTACTACATTTTTTATCATAAAAATTTGTTCAAATTATAAAATCCTTGAAATAGATTATGAATAAATTTGTAGTTACAATCACACCTGATGTTAAGTTGATATTAAGAGGAGAATTTTTTTTGTTGCATTAACATCAATTCCAAAGTGGAAATGTAAAAGGCACACAATGTTAAGTGGGTGTTAATGTGATGTTAATTGCATGTTAGCTTAACATCAAATCTTTAAAAACAGAGAATCTCTTGGAGTAAAAACACAACGTTACCAAGCAACCTATAAAAGAGGCTTTGAGTCAATTCTAAGTTAACACACCGTTCTTCCATGGTTCGCCTAGGTGTGTGAATGAGTAGAAAAAAGTTAACCACCTTTTAGGTGAGTGCTAATTAACATAAGTCATTTTTAGAAAAGAACATGTTGTTATCTAAATGTTTGCCTACTTAACACTATGAACCATAACACAAGGTGTGATTATAACTTCAAAGGTAAAACCTTATAAATTAATAGAACAAATTGTGCACACAATTATGACACTTTATGAGCTTTTGAGTTTTAAGAGAAAACAAAACTAAGTTAAAAAGAAGAGACACACCATATATCCTCAAGGAAATGCCCTAAAAGTTTGACGTGTATTACAGTGTTATTTTCGAAGATAAAAAGTCAAGTGAAACCATAAGTGCTAAATTTGAAAAGGTTGAAGTGGGGTGAAGTAGATGGCCAAAGTTGTTAAAGTTCCTACTAATGGTGGTCAGCTCAGTTGCTTTTGGTACCTACTCACAAGCAGGTCGTTAGTAGGTAGGTAAATACAAAAGTTTTACCTATGGATAAACCATCTACTTATTTATTAATTACCTATCTAGCTATAGCTGAGACCTATTTTCTTACAGAATTGGTTATCAAGGCGAAACCAAATATTTTCTCAGTTGAGGTTCATTCACAACTGAGTAATAACAGGCATCCAGTGGATGGTGCACTGGTAGGTCCTGGTTCACTGTGGCCCATATTCTATGTCCACATAAATCCCTACCATATACTATGTCCACATAAGCTTTACTTTGAGGACATGGTCCATAAAACCATCACTAGCTAAATAGGTGCCATCTCGATGATGTGTCTTTCCTCATTGGACATCCATGCTAAAGTTACATTTGGTATTCTGTACATTCGGTATTCTGTACACTACCCAGATTCCACTGTACATGCATGACATGCCAAGGTTGATAAAAACGTACTTTCTCATGATCCAGATGCAGAAATGACATGTCCAGTTTCTCAGAATAAGGGGCCACCTCAGCCCCTTATTCTGAGAATTCCCTCCCACAGGGCTTTACAGTGAGTAAAGCACAGCTCCTGAACATTCTAAATCTAAAAAGTTCCTCCTCTCAGCAGCGGAACTTTCATGCTTATAAGGTGCCCTCTGAGTACACTGTGAAAGTAACAGCACTGGTTTAGGTAGTTTATAATCGATCTTATGGAGTTGTCCTGCAGCAGACATTCGAGGATGATGGGCAACTAATCTCAGCAATAAACTTTTGCCCTTGTTTCCTATCCTTCTCGAAGCACAAATAAGTGAATCCAAATGTTAAAAATTACTCCAAATCTGAGCACTCGCCTATCCAACCGATGTGCTTTTTTCAGTGGACCTGCTGCAGTAATGAAAGTGATGTGAGCGTGAATACCTCGTTCTAGCATTATAACCGGTCCGCACAGCTGCTCTCGAGCTTCATGAATTTCGCAGCAAACCTACATTCTTCTGATACCCCAGCACTTCGTTGAACTGCACATGATTGCCTCCTGATGACATTCTTACAACATAACAAGTTTTCGGTCTAAGTGAGTAAGATCGCTGAACGTCTAGAGGTTTGATCAGACTCTTCTCAATGATTTCAAAAGCAAAACATAACGATATTCACCGACACAATCAAGCGTACCAAGTTGTTCTCTAGGCCACATTGGCCCATGACATCTTACCTCAAGACAAATATTGAAGGGTGAATTAGGGGACTCTTCTTTCACAAAGCACATACCACGGGCAGAAAGATGAAGCTAGAGAGATTGAGAACCGCAAGTTATAGAAAAAAGAGTACTAGCGTCTGCGCTCTAATCTATTACGGATTCACATATTTCAATAGGAAGTCATCTTTCAGTTCGCATATCCGTCTGAATCTCATTCATGCCATCTGCCCCCAGAATCGATTTCCTACGAGCGAGATATTGCTCTGATGCACAGATTGATAGATAACGCCAACAAGAACTTTTTTGAGCATTCGCCCTGTACATAGTGATTTTTTACAGGAAACTCCATAAATGCATACCTCTGATCGTGTTGCTAACATTGTGAGATGGTACGTTCAAAGATAATCCTGTTGAGATAAAACATCGTCTTACATACATCGTAAGATCATGAACAATCTTGGATAGTTAAGTAAGTTTTTATACTTATATAACCAACTTACGACACCTTACATCAGTGATTTGGACTCAACAATCCAATCACGAGGACAACTTCTTCACAGATCGACCGAAGCATTACTATACTGTAACTATACTCTTTAGGATATATCCGGAAACATCCACCATGATGCTTTTGCATATATCTAAAGAGTGAATCTAGTACTGAGCAACTCGGGAGGCCACAAATGGCTGGCTGTAGGTGGTAATGGCGTTTGTAAGGGTTACCGAAAGGGAAGCGAGTTGCGCGTTTGCAGCTGGTTTCTGGGTCGGAATGAGACCAATCAAATCGAAGGCGAAGCCATCGATAACTGCCTCTAGATCTACAAGAGCCAGCCTGATAGGCTCGAAGAAAGGGACCAAGGTCAGCAGCCCGTGCTTGCCAATAATAACTTGCAGCAATGCCTGGTGGACCTGCACGAACGTGGTGAGGGCTTGTACAACCAACTTTGCATCGTCGTCTGAAAGTGGACCTGTCGACACCGAGTCCACCCTGGTGGTGCCTTCAGCAATCTTCGCGATGATGGTGGTGAATCCTGCGGCGACAATGACTCCTCGTTCGCCAGCGTTGAAGATGGTGATGGTTTGTACTGCAATTCGGAGGTTGTTAGACTGCGTGGTGACGTTGTCAAATCCCTGCAGAATTTTCACCGTAACGGGGTCTGGGTCTGAGGAAGCGTGGCACAATGCTAGAGCCGAGACGAGGAGCACGAAGACGGCCTTGAAAGTGAGCGCCATCTCGAGAAATGTACCTGCATGTCAGGGTCAGAGTCGCGAAAAAAGCATGGGTTAGAATGGTAGTAGGCAGTCAGCAAATTCAGCAATGCAGGAAACCAGCGAAGAGATCGGAGATGAACAATAGTATGAGACAAATGAGCGACTGCTCAGAAAATTGACGTAGTCCACTGATCAGACAAATTATTCCACAAGTCCTGATCTGAGAAAATCTCAACTTTCATTCTGAACTACAATGTTATCATAAACTTGTCGGGAATCCCTTACCAGCGCAGAGGTTGCAACGGAGAACAGATGATGAGAGAAAGTTGTCCTCGATTGGATCGAATGCTCACATTAAGCGCTACTATCTGGAATTCGGGCACAAAAGAATCTGATACAAATACATGCATGAGAAGTCCGTGGGTGGCTAGTCGTAGATACCTAGTGTCCCTACACTGTGCTCAAAATGACCTGCAGCAGATAAAAGACACAGCCCATGTGAGAAATGCTCCGGGCAATCACAGAGAGCAGCTTTTCCGGTAATCCTCGGGAGGCTTTTCCTGTAGGCCAAGAAAGAGACTGTCGCTACAGTCTAGGACACTGTAGCTCCCTGCCCATTTCTTCAGGTCAACTTCCTAGCCTTATCTCTACTTCTCAGGAGCTGTTTTTATAATCTTAAGAGAATATTGTGTTTTCCATGAGGCCATTATTTAAAGCAGTAGAGATCAATGAGTTTCATGTTTATTGGCTGAAGAATCCCAAAGTGTGTGAGAGCTCTAAGAGTTGTTCACCTGGCAGTGCTTCCTTTCCGTCAGAACTAAATTTGAATTATCCCTGTATTTTCTCTTGCTAGGGTCGTTGGTGTCACTTATGAACTCTACCCTAGTACCTCACTGTCCCAAATAATAGCAGCTTCACACGTGTTCATTATTGGCCCTACAAAAGAAAATTGGATGAAGAAAAGTTGAAACATGCCCCTTAGGCTCGCAAAATGGTTTTGGCCCAGCATTTTCACACATGATGATGAGGTTAGGTTGTTGAAACGTCGAGCAAATCTTAACACCAGCTGTTGATTGGCTTGATAGTTTGCTTGGTCCATGTGGATCTCCCACTTATTTGTAGTCTCAATTTTAGTTTTTTTCCAAATTTCCAAACTCCCAATAAATTATTTATGTCCAAAATTTACTACATGCATGATTTTCATTGATTGTTTTAGCCTTTGTTATTTCCACCCCAGAAACTCTTATTTTAAACTCCCATTTTTCTATTGTTGTAACTCTTTTCTCAAGCTATCCTTTTACACCCTTTCTTTTAAATTCCCCTTTCAAGACCTTCAATTTTGCTAGCTACTACCTCATGCAAGACTACACATTCGTAACCCCAAACCTTAATCACTTTGAAAAAGAAGAAAACCAAGCAGTGCCATAGAGAATTCAGATATCACCAAAAGAAACTGACCCAATGCTCAAAGCTTCAACATCCAGAAGTAATTTCCTTAAATCGACATTGCAAAATTCAAACACGTAATTTCTACAAAAATTGACCTTTACAAAATAATTCACAACGCTGATCCTGAAAACGTACTGAAGTGTCGCACATGCAGACACTACCGAAAAGTGAGAAGTGAGTACACTGTTTGTGGCGATGGCGGTTCGGAATCCGCAGGAGTACTGATCACCACAGAGAGGGACTCCTTATCCTGAGCCTAGACGAGCAGGAAAGAAATTGATCCAGGTACATACATGAGAAGTCTTTTGATCCAGGTGCATGCATGAGAAGTCCGTTGGTGTCTAGTTGTAGATGACTTCAAAGCAAAGTTCAGTCTCTGTGCTACGAACGCATAGGTACTAGGTAGTTCACAAAGGTCGTACCCCTCGTGGCACACTCCAGAAAACTCCTGACCCATGCAACTAGGCTATTGCAGGAACCAAAGTAGTTCAAAAGTATATGACATTTTCTCGGGCAGCATCCAATTGACGTTGGCTGATGTTGAAACTTGAAACAGTGTGCCTCTGAATATTTGAGGATCTTTTTGGCAGGAGAAATAATTTTTTGACTGATGTTCATACAGTCTGACTGTGTTTATTTGAAGGGGGCCACAGTGAACCAGCACTCACCAGAGCACCATCCACTGGATGTCGTTTATTACTCAATTGTGGATGAAGCTCAACTGAGTTAATATTTGGTTTCATCTTGGTAACCAATTCTGTAGGAAATAGGTGTCATATAGGCATATAGGTGGGAAAACAGGCAACTTCTAGGTAAGTAGATGGTTGTTAGAAGGTAGGTAGGCAAGTTAATAACTGAGCTAACCACCATGGTTAGCTAGGGAACTGGAACTTGACAGAAAACTGTTTCCTGACCACTTACCATTCATCTTCATTGTGCACTCCTGGGTGCTGGTTCTGTGGCCCATTTGAGGGTTTTTTGGACAGGAGAAATAATGTTTTACTGATGTTAAAACAGTTTGACTCTGCACATTTGAGAATCTTTTTGCGAGGAGAAATAATGTTTTGCCTTTTTTCTGACTGCTGGGTCACTTGGACATGATGTTAACCCAGACCTCATAGTTTGTGGCAAATGCCAACTTTGCCAAAATTAATTTAATTTTGGCAACTTTCTTTGGGTAATTTTGGCAAAATTGGCAGTGTGTGTATTTTAACGTGAGAAAGTGAATTTCAAGGGTTGCTGCCATCGTTTGCAGCGTTTTTGACGTTTGAAAAGGGCCTTTAAGTGCTAGGGTGAGGTTGAATCCGGCGTGACATTTTGGGAATGGCCTTCATCATGAGCATCATAAACCATGAGGGAAATACTATTATGGACCTAAGCTTACATAGGTCATTATGCATAGGAGAGCAAGGATGTGTACACCTAAAGGTCCCTCCCTCTCTTAAGGAGTAGGCCTATTCTCAAAGCCTAAGCTTACATAGGTCACTAGGCATAGGAGAGCAAGGATTTGTACACCTAAAAATCCCTCCCTCTCATAAGGAGTAGGCCTATTTTCAAGGCCTATGCTTACATAGGTCACTAGGCATAGGAGAGCAAGGATGTGTACACGTAAAGATCCCTCCCTCTCTTAAGGAGTAGGCCTATTCTCAAAGCCTAAGCTTACATAGGTCACTAGGCTAGGAGAGCAAGGATTTGTACACCTAAAAATCCCTTCCTCTCTTAAGGAGTAGGCCTATTCTCAAGGCCTATGCTTACATAGGTCACTAGGCATAGGAGAGGGAGGATTCCTACACCTAAAAGATCCCTCCCTCTCTTAAGGAGTACTTAGTAGGCCAACTCTCCAAAGATTATTTGCCTATTATTACTACTACTACTACAACTACTACTACTTATACCCACTTAATTTTGGCAACTTTGAGTTTTTATTTTTGGCCAATGCCAAATTTTTTTTGTAGAATGCCAAATTTTATGAGGCCTGTGTTAACCTGCCCACCTGTACTGCAAGAAGACAAGAAGAAGAAAAACCCTGTATATAAAAATCAAGGAGGGGAACCCATCCATCAAAAGTACAAGGCAAATGAGGGCACAAGAAGACACAACCCAAAAGTACAAGGCAAATGAGGGCACAAGAAGACACAACCCAAAGAAAAAACAAATCAAGAGAGTCTTTACTAACCCCATCACTATAAAGTGGATCATAGTACTGTATGTTGGAAACATATTACTGGCAGTGTTATCTTTGGTCAATTTTGTGATATAGCCAAAGTGGTGATGATCCAAAGGCAGATTTTGCCAAATTTGTAATATTCTTCTATATGTTTGGCTACCTACTTGAACCATGGATCGAAATATGGTGATATTACTTCAATTTTGGTCGAATTATGGCAATTGGAAAATTGAAAAACCACTTTAGTTTAGGACTTTCATTTCTTAATATAGCGTTTTGGCTACATATAGCCAGCAAATAAAAGGCTGATTGGTGGGTGCAAACCAGGGAAGGGTAGGTGAACGTTTTACCCTGATATAATAGGTATACTAGGGAAAATACATGACATAACTGATCCCTAAAAATATGTAGTCATCTTTTTAATTTCCTGATCCTTTCTCATAAATAGTTCAAACTTGCCCTGACATCATTTGACTTGGGTTATTATATATACGCATTTTTTGTCACGCATGTTGTCATGATGGTTTGAATTATAGTGACTAACTATTGAACTCATTTGCTTAAATTTGGTATTTTATTTGTATTTATTACATGATTACCTCGAACAAAATTCTTGCCATATGTTCTTCAAACCCTTTAGATTGTACTAACACTTGCCACTACAAAAATGCTTTAGTTGCATTTTAACATTATTGAATGATTTTTATTCTATGTTTATGAGATTTTTTACAGGACAATTGAAATTTCATGTGTTTATGTTTGCAATGCAATTGCACAAGCAAATTGATTTCTTCATTAGAATATGTGTTAATATTTTTTATCCTGTGTTTAGCCATTTATAGCACCATGGTATGTGTAGGGTAAATATTCATCATTTATTTTTACCCTTGGACTGACACTTTGTAAAGCCCTTACTCAATTTGGAAATAAATGTTGTTGAAACCTTTATCTGGCTAATACATTTTTTGAGATTTTACAAAAAGGAGAGGATTCAAGTTGAAGGGTAGCAGATTAGAGCTCAAACTGAGATCAACACCTGACAACAAAAGCAAAGTAGATTGGTAATAAACAAAGCTTGAACCTCTTTCTTTCTTTCTTTCTTTTAATTTAACGTCAATACCCGGACCAGAGAGGTCCTTGAACCTCGGTTTCCCCCTAAAAAGTTAGAGCCTAAGTTTTGATTGTTTTTTCATCGTTGTTCTCACTGTTATTGAATGTTGTGCAATAAAAGCCACTTCATGAAAAAACTGTTGTGTTTTTTGTAAAACTATTTATTTTTGCTCTACGTTTGCTTTTTTTGTTTTTTTTGGGGCAATTAGCCAACATTTAGGGTGAAAAGGATTTCAAAATGAAAATGGGGCCCAAAGACAATGTTCGTTCAAGGATACCTTTATCTGGGCCTGGCTGATATATTAAAAGTATAACCCCACCAAACAGTACATTTTACTGCAAGAGAAGCCAACTTTGTTTGGCTCTACATGCCGTGACGTTCTTAAAAGTAAAATAAAATGTCGATTGCATTTACAGTTTGGGGTTTGAGGGGGAATTTGAAGAGTGATATAGTAAAACAAGCTCAAGTTTTGAAAAATGGTTTCAACAAGTTCAAATCAATCGCAGGTTATAAAAATACTTCATTGTTGCACTTTGCATGCTAAAGGGGCAAATGGTGAGAAAGAATGCAGCACTACTTTTGTACTTGGGGTTATATGGGACACTGTTAAAGCATTTCTTGATGAATGAAACTGGATAGCGAGAAACAGGCTATCTGATGGGGGCTTTATCCCCTTTGGATTGTCTCTTGGAGCAGGCGCCGCGTACCGCTGTAATTCACAGGCGAGGAACCTTTCTCTTGTTTCCAGGAATACCAAGCAAAATAGGCTATTGTAATTTGGCTTGGATTTTGTGGATAGGAATGAGTACAGAGTCTAAGTGTCCAATCAAAAGTATCACCTTTAGCAAAGGTTCTATTCAATAAGTCGTGTGACCAATGCAAGGGGTGAGGTGTGAAGTCCATTTTGTTGTAGCTAGTCAAAAACAGAGACATTTCAACCAGTCAAGTAGGACCACCTCCGAGCCCACTCGCATGCTGCTTTCCCGCTCTGCTTTCAATTCACTGCCAAATGCGAAAGGCGTCGTCGAATATAACATACCTATGTCTCCAAGTTTGGGGTTGGGTTACCAATGCATCATTTCCAAGAGGCAAAGGAACAAAACCCTGGGCAAAGCTGCTCCCCAATGTGGCCCCATGTTTCTAAATTATGACGCGAATAGGTGCCATTAATTTCGGGGTAATGATGATCAAACCCATTCATGATTGCGGAATTCTTTTTCTTATGCCTCGCTTTGCACGCATGAATTCCATAGAGAACCTAGGCTATAAGAGATTCCACATCCAAGGTGGAGAGAATTTCATGCCACGGGCCTTAGAGTTAAGTTTAAGGTAAAGCCTGCCCCCTCAGGCTTTATTGGATGCAAGGCTCCGCAGGATGGAGCCCAGCATCCCCCCCCCCCCAAAGTAAAGCTCCTCCCTGAGGGCTTTTCACGGCATCAAAATCAATGAAGTTTTCTTATTTTTAAAATTCTTCCCAGGATACCTGGTGAGAATCCAGTGGATACTCACTGGGTATTACCAGGAAAAAATTACACAGGGCACTTTGGATAACAGAATGCCTATGTTTGTGTAGGCGCTTCATTTTCTGAAATGCACAGTTTTTTATCTAACAACCTTCAAATACACTAGAAAAAAATTCAAGGTTTGTATGAAACTTCTATTTGAACAATGACGGAATTTATCAGATGGTTTTTCTCTTTGGGAGAAATAATTGGCAAAGGTAAATAGAAGCATGCTCAAAGATGTAAATATTTTCACTGCTCTTTCGAGTGTAATTGGAGAACACCTTACAGAACATATTGTTTCTTTAGCTATTTGTGAGGGCTTCTGAAAATGAAACACTTGCCACTTCAGAAATTCTTCTTTTTGACAAATTTTTCCTTGATTTCTTCTGATATTCACCAAGTATCACCAAGGAAAAAGTTGATGTTGACTTTTACACTAAGTAAAGCCCTTAAGCTTGGGCTTTACTAGAATTGGGCCCAAACCAACGTTGGGTGGGTATCAAAAATGAAGTAAAAAGTGGTCAAGAAGTTAGGCCAGTTCTCATTTAACCCTCAAACCCTCATATCAAAGTGTGCAACTTTCAATCAGTTCTTCAAAGTTGCACACTTTGATATCAACGTCATTATGTTGGAAGTGTGATGACACATGGAAAACTGAAAAATTATCAGTTTGGATTAATTATACAAAGTTCAAACTTTTTTCTTGCTTTTGTTAGTTTCATATGCTTTGATATTCACTTCTTTTTATGGTGCAAGGTTAATAGTATGTCAACCCATCATGTGAAATGCATTTGTTAAAAGTTCCTATTGCATTGAAATGCAAAATGAAAACATCATTTGTCACAAAGAAAAAATATGTAAGCCCGTCAAAACACACCACTTCTTCCACTCGCCCATTATTCAACTCCAATTAATTTGATCAAATGATGACAAAAGGTTTTGTATGTTCACCTCACTATTTCTCAACCCACTACCAAAAAAAGATTCACACCTAGCAATTGCAGTGTAAATGTGATTGCAATGTTTATGTCCAAACCCTAAACTAGTTTTGGAGGTAAGGTAACTCATATATGTGAGTGATGAATGTCTCCAGATCCCCATGGCACCCATCAGAATAGTGGAGTGCAATAGTGGGGCTAGTGTCCAAACTTTTTATGCAAACACCCCCAACTATTTGAGTGAGGATAGTACACATAATGGGTGACTGGCAGATGATGGAAACGTACCCTTACTTTACGAACAAAACAGATGTCTGGTGTGGTCATTTACTGAAATGCATTCTTTCATGCACCAATAGGCTAAGGTCACATTTCCATCAGAAATATCCCATACTTCGACTAAATTAGGGTCTCTGAATCCAAATCTAGTCATTTGTTTTTTCTTATTATGGCCACTAAGCCTCAATAAAAAATGGGAAAGGTGCGAGGGTGGATGTTCAATCACCGTGGCCACACAAACTGTGCAGGCAATACTTATGAGTTGCATGCAACACTGGGAAGTCGACACCTGCCCCTCCATGACATTGGGCATAAGCAATTTTCACGTGAGCTATGTCGTTTATACACTGCCATTCAGACCGCATTGTAGCGTTAGGTGTGTACATGACTCCATTTCACAGCAAGTCATTCTCTTGCCACTCCTGCTCTTTTGGGGGGCGGTCTCATCCAGAAGTGAAGCGTGGTGGCATCATTTTCATGCATAGAGGAATTCATCATCATTGCAGTCCTTAATTTGAACCCTCGAAGCTAAGGGCGGTAGCCACAGGTATCAAGCCTGAAATTTTTGAAAATGCAACCCACTCAGAGCATTAGGCTACCTGGCATAAAGAAAAGAGTAGATCTTTCAGGCATGCCATGTGGAGCGTTTTCACCTCATTGCATGGGAGAGATTCCATTGCATGAGAAAAAATGCATTACACCGAAAAATGTGCATTACACTCCGGTGAAACATCGCTGGTAATGGAGTGCAATATGCTTTATAAAGAGACAAAGTGCAATGGGGCTTGGTACTTTATGGTTAAAAGAATCTTATGAGAATACAATTATTTCTGATTAGTGTTTTTTTTTGCGAATTTCCATCGAAAAGCTAACCAAATAAAAGGGGGCTGCAAAGGGGAAAATTTCTGAAAACAGTGGGTCCATTAGCCAAATCCGTGCCAGCCCTTGATAGGCCGTCATAGCCATTGCTCTATCCTAAATTTTCTGTAGTCACCTCGACCATAGATGGCTGGGGATGGAGGTGCCAGATCCTTCTCTTTAAACAAAAGGGCCTCACATTGGAATTCGAGGTAGTTTATATACATTCATTAAAAGGTGAGATTAAATAATGGATAGTCTTATGAGGATAATTAACCTGTACTTCAAAACGTTTAAAAAAGTGTAAATTCTTAATCTTCATCCTAAGTATTAATTGCCCGAGGAATATGAAAAGTGATACATACTTGATCTTCATCGTACATATTAATTATCTAACGAATATTAAAAGTGATAGGTACTTGGTTTCCATCCTAAATCTGAATTACCCAAAGAATATTCAAAGTGATAGGTACTTATCTCCATCCTAAGTACTAATTACCCAGGGAATAATCTCAACACATATTTTGCATTAGTATTTTTTTGAGTGCCTATTGAACTTAACTTTAAAGGTTTTTTTTAAAAAGTTGCCTTAGGCCTATTTTGAAACACCCAAGTTTGTCAAAAATGAAGCCAACAAGTGACCACCAAACCACCTATGCCTTTTGGGCTGTTTGTTTGAATGGAATTTGGTCCTTGCCCCTTGTTTCTTTTTCTCTCCCTGGCTTGGGTGCTTTCTTTTTATAAAGTTTGGCAGGGTTTCATCACCTATGCCTCCATCATAATTACATAAAAACCAGTTAGGCGTATCAAATGTCGTCCTGTGCACATTTATAATTTATAAGAAAAACCCCAAAAACTCTGTCTCTGATGATCTAAAAGCAGAGATAAGGCTCTCGGTAGTCGAGCGGACGTAATTATAGCAGCAGCTCGTGCTACAGTGTCCTAGTAACTTTCAGGGAACAGCAGGTTGTCCAGAGGATCATCGATAACCTGAAAGGAGGGATTCTCCTGCAAGCGTACTTCACGTGGGCCAATTTGTAAGTTCTGCAATCTCTGCAATTCATTTGTAACATAGCCACCGTAGGTACTTACAACTAGCCAGACACGGACTTCCAATGCACCTAAATAAGATTCTTCAAGGCCTGTATAGGGTAGATAAGTCTCGCTCAATGTGAGCTTTTGATCCATCTTGAAGTACGGTTTTCTCTCGTTCCCTAAGCTGTGGCAAGCTCTGCAGTTGGTAAGAGATCCTAAACTCGTAGCAAGTTTGTTTCACATTACTAGTAATGATAGAGCAGCTACACATTATGATAGAAAAGAGCCAAGAGATTAGAGATGATAAAAAACGATAGTCGAGGTTTTCTATGATCATAGTAGTGGATATTTCGTCTAATACCTGCTTTGTCTGATGGCTTGTTGACTTCTTCCGTAGAATTATTCATCTTGGATCGCTTGTTGATATGCGTCGTAGATTTGTTCATCACGGATCGTTCATTCTTTTCTATCATAGATTTATTCATCAACGATTTTTTGGTTGCTTTCCTAAAATTACTAGCTTGGTTGGGCTGCCTACAACTGTCATGACCGATGCTTTCTCCGGGACTATGGCCTTGCAGGTACTTCTCTCGACATGGCATTCACTTCCAACGCCGTCTTCCTGCTGGGACTCCTGTCAGCCCTGGCATTGTGTCATGCTTCCTCGAATGGAAACACCGTGACAGAAAGGATGCTCCATGGATTCAATGATGTCACAACCACGGCTGACAACCTCAGAATTGCTACCCAGAAAATCAACATTGCTAACGCTCCTCGGCAGGGACTCAGTATCGCCGACGGATTCACCCGCATCGTTGCTAAGATTGCTCATGGCACCGAAAAGATGAACACGGTGACATCAGGACCACTTCCAGACACCGATGCCGAGCTAGTTGTGCAATCCCTCGCGACATTCGTGCAGGTTCACCAGGCATTGCTCAATGTTGTCATTCTCAAGCATAGGCTCTTGACCTTTGTCCCCTCCATGCAACCTATCAGGGTTTCTGAGTCTCTTGCAAGTCTACAGGCGGCCATCGAAACCTTCGCCTTCAAATTGATTGCTTTTATTCCCACCCAATCACTGGCTGCACACAAGCAATTTCATTCCCTATCTACCACCCTTAAACAAGCCCAGCACACCTATAGCCAGCCAACTCTAGCACTTGCCGACCCAGACTCCGTTACGGTAAAGATTCTGGAGGGATTTGACAACGTCACCACGCAGTCTAACAACCTCCGAATTGCAGTCCAAACCATCACCATCTTCAACTCTCCCCAACAGGGATTCAGTATCGCCGAAGGATTCACCACCATCATCGCGAAGATTGCTGAAGGCACCACCAGGGTGGACTCGGTGTCGACAGGTCCACTTTCAGACGACGATGCACAGCTGGTTGTACAAGCGCTTACCACGTTCGTGCAGGTCCACCAAGCATTGCTGCAAGTTATTATTGGCAAGCACGGGCTGCTAACCTTGGTCCCTTTCTTCGAGCCTATCAGGCTGGCTCTTGTAAATCTAGAGGCGATTATCGACCAGTTCGCCTACACTTTGATTGGTCTCATTCCGACCCAGAAGCCAGCTGCAGACGCGCAACTCGCTTCCCTTTCGGTCACCCTTACAAACGCCATTACCACCTACAGCCAGCCAACTCTGGCGTCTGTTGCTCAGTACTAAGGTAGATATTTAGATATATGTAAAGAAATCATGATAAGGGTGTGTCCGGATCTATCCTGAAGAGTGTGGTTGCAGTATTAAATGTTTCGTGGATGTGTGGTTAAGTCGTCCTGGTGATTGGTATGTGGAGTCCAAGATACTGATCGAAGAAGTTGTACAAAATATGAAGACTTGAATAACTACTCATTGTTGCTGGTGGTTGTTCACAATCTCGGAATGTATGCAACAAGATGTTTTATCTCAACACCATCACAAGAAACTTTTTTAGGATTCCTTATGGGACCATCCCAAAGAACTTGAATTTCCCCCATGCAAACAAAAAATTGTGTGTTTGACAGTGCGAAAATACAATGATCCCTTTGTTTCACAATGTAGAAATTAGAATAAAACGTTCACAATAAACTTTTTTAGCATTCCCTGTGGTACCATCCAGAAGGACGCGAATTTTCCCTATGCAAACATGAAATTTTGTTTTTGACAATGGAAAAATACAATGATTCCTTTTGTTTCACAATGTGAAAATTAGAATAAAACATTGAAATATCGGTCCCACGATTCCCTTGGAGATCTTTCCCTATGTTTTTTTTTATTCAACCTTGATTCATCAGAGGTTTCTACTCTTTTCCTTACAGCAAATGCCAAAAACAAATTTTTGCATTATCTCAAAATGCACTATCTCACAACGTTTGCAACAGTATCAGATGTATGTCTTTCAAAATTTTCGTATAACAATCGATATTTAGAGAGCCTTTCAAAACTTTCGTATGACAATCGATATTTAGAGAGCGAAAGCTCGAAGCGTAACTTGTCGACCGTAGATCAATGTTCATCAGGGCAATATCTCATCACTAGCGAATGGATTCATGAGGGTAGACGGCATGAGTCATGAGAGTCAGACGCATATGCCAACTCAAAGATGATGCGCGTTGAAGATTTCCAAGATGAGCATGTGCGTTGGTAATATATCCCAGCGGGGAGACACCAGAGCCTAGTACACTCTTGATCTCTGACTTGTGATTCTCAATTTCTCTCGCTACATCATTCTGGGTGGTATCTGGGATGTGACAGAAGATCTCCACAATTTATGCTTCAATTATATTGATATGAGGTGCCATGGCGTAGCTATCAACTCAGGGCTTTCCAATGGTACCAAGAGTGCAGGAGCACTGCAGAACGTGACAAAACAAACGAAGTTACAACGTACTTGTGAAGTACATCCTTTACGGTGTCTGATAGAACCTGCGGTCCAACACTATTTACCTACAAGCAAATAGAACAGACAAATAGCATTCAAGTTTTTTCAGGTAAAAAGTGTTGCGCATGAGGGTTGGTAGTTGGTAGGCCCATTCTTTTGTTGAAAAACAAAAGGCCTTCTTTCGAATAAGTCAACCTCATTCATTGTCCATCTCTGGGACATTTTAGATAAGGACCGTGTGACCTTTGTGCATTTTAGATAAGGTGGGTGTCAGTACCGAGAAGGATGTTAAACAGGCTAAAGGAAATGAATGTGTCCAGTACAATAGTACCGCCAGCGCATGCATGACATCGGCAACACCCTACCGCCCCCATAACCTGTGACCCACCCGCCCATAACCTGTTACGTTGTTTGCATAAATGCCATGTTGGCGTGTTACGTCCCTACCCCGCGTAATGTCCATTGCCCCCCCCCCCGCCCATCCCATCGCATCCATGGGACCATCGCATGCCATGTCTAACCTATATAACCCTAAATTTCAAAAGTTGTAACCCTTTCGCACAGGTCACATTTCCAAAGATCCAAAACCTTGAACCCTAAAGCTCTCACTTATCTCGCTTATATGCATCGTCATTGCCATCGTTGTACAACTTGAAACGCCATGATGTTGAAGTTATTGTCCTAGTTGTTGTCGTAGGAGAGTTCAATTTGCCATTGTCAACTTATTACAACTAGAAGCAATAGAAGCAGTGGAGTGAGAGCGCAAGAAAACTTGTGAGTCGAAGATTTTGTTGTTTGGTGAGCTTTTTAACTTTTTGCTACAAATCAATGGCATCTAAATTTTTCTGGAAATGCCCACCTTTAACAGAGAACATTCTACTAGGGCATTCTTGGGCTGCACAAAATGCTTCAATGAAAAAACATCTTTCAATGCATAAATGTTTATATAGGAGCATGTTACAAAGTTCTTTACTTACACAACTATTATATGTTGTAGTTTACAATTGTAGTTTTACTTCTTTAGGTTTAATATCAACATTTACAATTGTTTGAATGCTTGAACCATAATTAAACTAAAAACAAATGTAGTTTCAATGTTTATAATTTAATAGTTTGAACTTGAAGATGTTAGTCAAATTGTAACTACAAACAAATTCTAATTAGGTTTAATGTGTCGTGCGAATACATATCGTCATACAACATACATCGCTGACATACCATACTCACATAGACACACAAACACATAACATGGATGAGAGCATACACAAATACATGTGTACCACAACTCGCCCCCCTAGCTGGTGGTTAGGTCCTTCTAATTTCCAAGTAGCCATGTACATCTTCTACATGTTATACACCTTTGCGGGTGCACGAATCAAAAGGTCGGGTGCTATGTTGCCCCATCATTAATCGCCCATCTGCAATCCATACCATGTGAAGATCAAGTCATCTACCCCTCCAAAGTACAACGAGGACAAACCCACCATCCAACGGGAACAACATCCATAGGTGGAGTCATGCACGCCATGTGCCAACCCCTAAAACATCTATCACACACCAACATATGGGCTGCTCCACCTTTAGACCCACATAACATACACCTCAAGCCAGCCCGTACCACTGCCAAACTTGGGTCAACTGTACCATCCACATTTGGGAGGTGACATGGCGCACAATTACGCACATGGTCCTTCCAAACAACACCATCACGACCCTCCAACATGAGAACTCCAGAAGCTAACACCTCTCGCACTCGTAAGATAGTGCGGCCTGCCGTTACATCCAATGTCGTTGGTGTAGTCTGTTGCAAATAAACATAGTCCCCCACATGGAACCTACGAATTAATGGTCGATAACCTCCACCCCGGATAATCGCATATCGTAATGTATCCCTGTGTTGAACAATGGCAAGGTTTTCAAACGCTGCTGGCATAACTCTTCGAAAGAGCTCTGCACGTTGAGAACACACTTTCAACCACATTTCGGGGTCATCAAGGTTCACCACCTCACTAGACTCACGACGAATTGTTGTTGGCAAATCTGGATTTCGACCGTACAATAGAAAATAAGGTGAGAAGGAGGCCAAGGATGCCTGACAACTAAATCGATATCCCATGGCCAACCATGGTGATTGAATATCCCAATCCCCTAGGTGGCCTTTCTACAAGCCATATTTGCGCAGTGCCCTTTTCACAGTTTGTACCACACACTCAGCTAAACCATCTACCTCTGGATGATCTCGAGACGTGGTTCGGTGATCAATCAACGCCTTGTCACACAAGACCTGAAACTCACTTTGAAACTCTGTACCTTGATCGGTCAACACTTCAGCTGGTGCACCAAAATTACTAAACACCCTATCAAGGAATGCATACGCTACTCCCTCGCTGGATTTGTCAGGGGATGGCACTAACTCAATCCACTTGGAGAAATGCTGCACCATCACCAACACATATTTGTTGTGTCGTACTATCAATGGTAATGGTCCCGCAAAGTCCAAACTCCAACGATAACCCAACCCCATAATAGGCAAGGGGTGTAACTGTGGTGTAGGGGCATTGAACGATGCCCTCACCCTATCACAAACCATGCAATGTGACACTAATCGTTGCACATCGGTGTGCATACCACGCCACCAATATTGACCTAGGAGTAAGCTATATGTCCACTTTACTCCAAAATGCCCCAACTCCTCATGGGCATGTCGCACAATACGCCTTCTCTGGTCTGGATGTGGTACAATCCGTACCTTACCATCCTCCCACACTCGGAGTATATGTGTCCCCTCCAACCGATACCTCTTAGCTCATTGGAGAACACGGTCTCTCTCCTTAGCATTCACCATGCCTGACACCATATTGGTTTGTAAAAACTCCAACATTAATGTATCATCATGAACATCATGGTGATCGATGCTACCATCCCCAACTTCAGGATCTAAAGACTGGCCATCTACCCTTTGACTAGAGTAAGATGTCACGTGGCCCTCCATACTAGAGTCCACACCCAACAAGCACAAAAAGGCCGATGCATGCCAACCTGGTACCATCTCCTCATCAACCTCGCCATGCCATCTATCTCCAGTATTATCCTCCTGGCTAGTGCATGGGTTCCGACTCAACCCATCGGCATCAAGGTTTGCAACTCCAAGTTTATGCACCACCTAGAAGTCATACTCATGTAAGATGAGAGCCCACCGTGCAAGCTTTCCTGTAAGTTTATCAGACTCCATTAACCACTTGAGCGGTTAGTGGTCAGTGACAAGGGTAAACTGTGTGCCAAACAAGTAACACCTGAAGTGTGCGACAGCCCATACTGTTGCCAAACACTCTCCCTCGTAAAAACTATAACGTGATTCCGCTGCATTATTCGAACGACTCGCATAGGCCACCACAAATTCCTTCCCTTCGTCATCACATTGTGTCAACACCGCTCCAAGTCCCAACATACTCCAATCAGTGTGTAGCTGGAATGGACGCCCCCTGATAGGTCTCCTCAGGATGGGAGCTACAACTAACCTAGCCTTGAGCTCCACAAAAGTTCGTTCCTGCTCATCACCCCACTGCCACTCCTGATCCAACTTCAACAACATGTTCAAAGGCTTTGCCATTGCACTAAAGCCTTTGACATACCTACGATAGTAGTTCGTCAATCCCATGGAAGCACGAACCCTACTCACATCCATGGGACGCGGAATACGTGCAATAGCCTCCACCTTGGCTTGTTGCACTCCCAAACCACCTGGGTAGATCACATGACCCAGATACTCCACACTCTCCTGGAAGAACTTACACTTCCCAGGATGTAGACGAAGACCATGAGCCTTCAACCGCTCAAACACAATTTGTAGATGAATTTGGTGCTCTTCCATGGTATCACTATATACCACAATATCATCAATATAACACCGGACAAAATCCAACCCTGCTAAGATCCTATCCATCACACGTTGAAACTTGGCAGGTGCGTTCTTCAACCCAAAAGGTAAGAACTTCCATTGATACAAATAATCCTTGCCGTGAGAGTTGACGCCCCAAAATGCGGTCTTGGCCTTGTCCTCCTCTCGAATCGGCAACTGATGGTACCCTGTTCGAAGATCAAGTGTACTAAAAACCCTTACATGTCCCACAACATCAAAGATCTTTTCAGGTGTAGGCATGGCATACTTATCGGACTTAGTCTGCCGATTGATAGGACGGTAGTCTCCACACATCTGCCTATCCGTGTAGTTGCCATGTACATCCTTTTTGGCAGGCATGACAGTGGCTGATGCATACTCACCATGCGACAACTCCACTAATCCAACCTCCAATAGATCCAACGTCTGACTCCGAATCAGGTCCCTCTCCATATCACTGTATCTATAAGGACGACGGAAGATTGGCGTGTCAATAGCCAACTCAATTCGTATACCAGGTCCAATCAAAGCACCCAACTCCTTCATACTAAAGGCAAAACAACTCTTGTACGCTCTTAGGAATTGCATCAATTGTCGCCTCTCTCCTCTTGTTAGCTTGGGCCCTATCAAAGGTTCCCAAGTTTCCTTGGTAGACACATTAGAGGAAGAGGACGATGCCATGGGTTGTTATGCAAAAACCTTGGGAGAAGCCACACACTCCTCCAAGTCACCCAATGGAACACCACTGGAGCAACAAACTCTTCCAACAACATGGGCCACAACCTTCACATGTTCTGCCAACACATCCCATGTACTCCAAGGATGAAAAGTATAACTCTCCTCGCCCCCAGTTGATGCCTCTACCGTCACGGTGGGCAACGAGCTCACAAGAGGTGTTACTATTACAAATGTGGCTCTAAGCCGACGTTGCTCAGCCATACCAAGGCTAACAATCCAAGTCGAACAATTCAGGTCCATAGCTTGACCCAACACTTGTCGACGTGAAGCCTCAGAAATAGAAGGGACAAATGTCATTCCTGTAGGAAACCCCATTGCACGCTCTCTCTCATCGGCGTTGGGCTCCACCAATTGCTGCAAACAAGTATCCCATACAAGCCCGGGACCACCCTCTCTATAAGCATGTGATACTGGAAAACTGACAAATGTGGGTAACGCCATCCTAGGCTGTCCCACTCGGTTCACCACTGCCATGGGTGATCTATCAACAACTTTCACCACCTGAGAACATCGCCCAATATCTAAGATATTGTCCACTATGAGGTGAGAAGATCGTGGTACTGTCTCATATGCCTATTTCAACACCTCCCTCGACAACAAGTTCGTCCACCACAATCGAGGACGATGAGCACGCGAGCCAACCCTCGCTGCATCCAATAAAACCGCTAGTCCAATCCAAGACCGGATTTGGTGTACATTCGCCATCACATGAGACCTAGTATCACCCAACAAAGGTACATTCTCTAGAATGTACGCGAGAACACATGCCTGATGTGTTTGAAGATGACGTAACATTCGCAACATCTCCCAGAACATATGAGATCGAGGGTCACGTAATCCCTCACCACGACCAACCCGCGTATGACCCTGGCATGGCCATCCAACAATCACCAAATTATAGGACCAACTCTCGCAAGGTCTTGTGCCCCCAACAATGCAATGTCTAATGGCAAAGCCCGTTGATATCCTTGAATAGCTGACCTCGACAATAACTCAGGGTATCGCCGCATTAATAATGCAAGATGGTGCGATGAAACCCTTCTTGCAGTTTCATCTCTCTCCACGTAAAGGTACTTCCGAACTAGAATACCTACTTGAAGCACTGCTACCAAACCAGTGCTAATCCCACCAAATAGATCTAACACGCAAATACCCTCGGAAGGATATTCCCACGCAATGGGTGTAGTATCCAACGAAGACAACCCAACAGGACCAGAAATACGAGTCCGTTGTGGAACCTCCTCCTCCTCCACATGCACAAAAGCCTCACGCCAAGCCTGTGATATCAAACGATTAGCATCCTGTCGTAACACCCCACTCGACGCCAAAGTGGAACATCCAATGAGGAGGACACTGCTGTAACAAAGCTAGAAACCTCCTCTATATCCTCGTAGACCGGAGTGTCAACGGCTGAAATGTTGCCTTCCAACAAGTCACCTGGCCAAGTGACCATTCCACTAAAGCCAACAACTGATGCCAACACCTCTAGGGGAGACCCTCCTAGTCGAACCCCAGAAATAAATCTCACATGCACTTGGCTCATCCGTCCATCCCCAGACTGCCAACCAGGTCGATAAGTCGTTGTCTCTGTCCAATAATCCATCTGAAAACCCATCGGATACAACACGGCACCTCCAACTAGTACATCATACGACTCAGCTGCTGTAACAATAGCAGTCACTCCCAACCTAGAGCTATCAGTCACATGATCCGGTTTCATTTGCACCGATAATCTTTCACGTGTCATGAAGTTAGACCTATCAGTGGCTCCACCAAGTGATGTCTGAATTTGGAATGGGCACAATTCAAGCTCCGACCTCCGAATACCCAAACCAATACATGCTGCCTTCCCCAACATCAAAGGTTGGGCACCAGAATCCAATAAAACCCGATCTGGTTTATACACCTGGCCCGTAGGACTCACCAACCGTAAAATACCACTCCGATTATCCAACATACATACACCAGGTGTAAGCCTCTCACGATCAATGGCTGGTCGAGCTGGTAATGCATCCATCTTAGCCGACGCCGCTTGCCAAGGACTAACCACGAGTTGCTCCACAACAACATCCCCCACTACAAGTTGCCCCACATCAACACCCTCACACACCTCGGCACTTGTAGCAACAACACTCCCATGTTCACACAATGTGGCTACTAGTCGAAATACACGAGTTAAGTCAACTCCTGACGCCATCAAATCATTAACCGAAAATGTTGGGGATCCCAACACTGAAGTCACCATCCGCGACACTACACTCGATGATATATCCGTGTCCACTACACGTGATGTCAATGCCGTTGGCTCCATTGTTGGTTCAATAGGCGGTGTAGGAACCATGGAAGGAGTCCTAACCACTTCAGACAACAAGAATGATTGGGGAAGCCTGGCTTGTCTACTAGCTTCACCCCTGTGTGGATCCAACTCCACAGTTGCCCCACGTGGCTCTGAGGCTCGAGTGACGCCTCTCGTCACTGCAACGGACGCCTCAATTTGTGCTACACTAGCCATATAAAAAAGATCATCTCCCCCATAAGATGTGGGAGCCTCGCCTTTTGAATGTGATTGATGCTGGAAACTTGCCATGGTAGCAAGCCTTTGCTCCAATTGCTCAATCCTAGTAGCCATAGCTGCCTCTGTCGTAGGGGGAGGAGTGATCACAGGAGGTGCCCTAACCATTGGTGTACCTCTACCACCCCCACCACCTCTACCACCTCTACCACCACGACCTCTTTGAGCTGCTCCACCACGACCTCCACCACGACCTGATCTCAATTCTGGGTAAAGGTCAAAACAACGCTCACAAGGGTGGCCGACCCAGCCACAGTTATCACATTGAACTTGTGCTGACTGAGATCCATCAGCCAAAGTCCGTCCACTACTCTCTTATGGACAATCCCTCTGAATATGAGCACCACCACATGTCCAACAAGACGGTCTCTGTTGTTGACTAGCGAATGAAGGCAACAGTCTTTGTGCACCCGTCCCTCCAGAACCTAACTGAGGTCGTACTTGACCTCCACGACTCCCACCTCCACCAGTACGAGGTTGTGAGGTGGACTGTTGTCCACGAGAAGTAGTAACTATATCCCTATTGAATCCAGATGTCACCACCCTCTCCTCCACCATGTTAAGCTCTATTTTCTCAGACAAAGCAAACGCATGGGCCAATGTGGGAGAATCGTCACTCATGAGAGTCACATCGCGTGCTCTTCGTCGCAACTCCTTGTCCAGAATCCCATACCAAAATTGGATTGCCTGAGCTTCCGTCACCCCCTGGGTAACTGTAATCAACTGTCGCATACGAGTGTATGCCTCACGAAGACTCTCATTAGTCTTCCGCTCAAATTCTTGAAGACTCCTCAACTTCTCCGTCTTCACCCCTTGGTAGTTCTTCTTCAGCCTCAAAAAGAACTCCGTGATAGGGTTAAACAGAGGTAGGGGAACAACCTGTGTGCTTGTACTAGGAGTAGACGGTGTAATAGTACCGCCACTAGCAACACCACCGTAAGTAATAGATACATAGGATGGAGACCAATGTTGCTTCCACTCCTCAATCTCAGTAACATGATCTCTTCGAAACTCATGATAATCATCCATCAGAGGACCCTCCAAGTGTTGAAATAATCCCTTCCATGCCAAGAAGGGTGAGAACAATCTGGCATTACGTAACATCTCCATATCACACCAAGAATCAAACTCTTGAATGAAGTCCTCCAACTCGATGGTGCCCACTGCACCTGAGTAAAGTCGGGGGCCCTTCATGGCCCCAGAACCCCCGTCCATATCCCAAATCAATTGGGCCGCAATACTAGACGGTAATATGGAAGACTTGTTATTCACGATAACCTCGTCCTCCTCAACAACCGATGATGTGGGTGAAGGTAGTCGATACCTCAACCCATTACATGTAACTCCACCATTTCCACCATGGTCTCCCACAGGACCAACAAACTGCTCCATGATGACCCAATCACCAAACTCAGTACTCCAATTGAATCACCACTAAGTATCGTTGACCTTGTACCCGATTTGCTACTAGAAATGAGTACTCAACTCAACCACCTAGCTGAGTAGCGGCTCAACTTGTCCAACCGGCCCACCACCACAAGTCGAAAAATGTGCTCCCCACTAACCAAAAGCTCACTTTCTGGCAAAATCCCTAATTAGCCATAGCCAAAAGTTGCAAAATTGGGCTATGAGCACTCAAACAACCATATCTCCACCGTTCCTACACCAAATGCCAATCTACTTCGACCAGAATGTAAAGGACAACTAGATCTTCCTTCCCTCCAAAACTCAACTAAAAAGAAGGTTTGTGTGCCGAGATATGACCTACGAAAAACTGCTGAAAACAAAACCTAGGCACAAATCTACACAAACTTGAGATCTTTCAAAGGTCAATACTCCCAATTGGCTTCGCCAAAAAATCCCAAACAATTCCCAGATGCAATTCAGCCTTCAAGCAACAACTTCACAAAATTGCGGCACCTGATCTTCCCTAGTTATTTAGCTAAAAATCCGACAGCGCTTCCACACTAGGTGTGCACAAACTAGAAAAAACCATCACCACAAAAACAAACATAACGCATAATCCGCTCAATGAAAACACAATTTGTCTTTGCCGTATTGTAGATTGGCTCTCTAGCTACACTCCTACCAATTTTCAGCAACTTTCTTCAAGGAAACTTTCACTTATCTGAGAAATTAACGTCGCTGGTAAACCGTCACTAAAACTGTCAAACCCTAAACCAGCAACTTCAAATGATCATAACTTTTGATCAGCTCAACGAAATCCAACATTCTTTGGTGCGTTGGAAAGCTCTCGCCAAGGCGCTCCTTTTGACACCACCCACTCTCAATTCGGCCACACAACCAGAGAGCGAGATCACAAAAACCCCCACGGTTTAACTACTCCAATAATTCTTTGAGTGAAAATGTCACGAGAAAGATCTTCTATCATAAAACTCGTGATGCATACACATATAGTCAAGCCAAGCCCTACTCCACTCAGAGAATTTAGGCCGATGCTAACGGGACACCATAGCTCGAAGCTCCACTAACTCCAACTACTCCCAACGCTTTAGGCTCAACTCAAAGAACTATGTTCTTTAAGCCCTCTCTCTCACTTTATACCCCCACTTACAACCTGAAGGTGGGTCCTACCAGAAGAGCCACTTTCCTCAAACCCTAAACCTAGAAACCCTAAGTAGGCACTACTCGCTACCATAACACACTATATGTTATGGCTAACACACATATGGTCATGACAAATGGAACATTAAATCTGTTTGTGTTTAGGGTTTGTTTCTCAAAGTTGTGTTTATAAATATATCAGGTTTTTCAATGGCACAACAGAAGATTAACAACAAACATGAAAACCAAGTATGCACAAAAGCATAGATAAATCTTATTGCAGATAGGTTGTTTTGTTACTATGTCAATTTGGGATTTGAAAAATGGGTGGAACAATTTGTGATTGCAAAACTAAACAATGAACTCAAACTTGAGTCTATCACCATAAAGGTAAACACTCTGCACCATTACAATATTTGTGGCATTACGTGATGGTGTAGTGCTCACTCAAGGAGAATCAAATGATAACTTTGTTTTGTTTTTAATATTGTTGCTCATGTCCTTGTAATTATGTGTAGATTAGAAGTTTGGTGGGACTAGGTCATTAGACTGCACATGAACAAAAGTTGAAATTGTAGTTTAGAGATAAATACAATTAAGTTGAAAGAAAGGTAGATAAGTATATAAAAAGAAATCTAATTAAGTTTAAAGAAAGGTAGTTAAGTTCCAAGAAAGATAGATAAGTTTAAAGAGATGAGTAGTTAATTTTTTTTTAAAAATGCAATCTATTTTTACATCTATTTTTATATCAGGTAACAAGTATTGATGCTGAGAAAGTAACAAAAGGGTGATACGATGTCATCTACATTTACTGCAGTGGGGAGTGGCCTAACAAGCTCCAACTTTCAAAACATCATCATCAGGGTTACATGAATTCACCATTTTATTTTGACTCAGCAAAACACGTCCAATTATTTGTCTACCCTAATTTCAAGTCTCCCCAAGAGAGCAAGATGTTGAAGCAAATGTTGGCAAATGATAAGGGAAACATGGATTTGCCATTGAAGACCCAATTAAAAGTTGATCAAGAGCAAGATCAAATCATATCGATAGGTCATAAGGAAGTAAAACAAATGTGCTAGCTCAAAACCTTAGTAGGATTATGCTTAATTGCTATGTACGATGCACATCATTGTAACTGCAAAATGGGACAATGATGTTATGGAAAAGCATTAAAAATTTGGCTAAAAAATAAAGAGACCAAAATTTAACTTGGATGTTATCATTGAAGAAATAGCTCAAAAACATGCCCATCGCGCCAAAGGTAAAATCCTCCCCATGTAGGTAATAAACAACAACGATTACGAAAACAATTTCAAGACAATGATGATGTTGTGGTAAACCTCACTTCACCTACCTTTACAGTCCCAAATCTTGAAGGAATGGATGTGCCAAATGTTGTAACATCTAGCAGCACTGAAGAAATGGCAACAATTGACATCATAAAACAACCAAAAAACAATTACTAATGAAGATGAAAGAAGCGATAGGATTAGGGTCACTAGAAATCTACTGCAGAAAATGTGTCAACGCTTTTGTCACATCCAACTTATCCTATAGATCAAGCATTACTAAACTCTAAAAGTTAGTCTAGTCATTTATAGTTTGAGAATGTGGTCAACTAGGAACCTGCTGTAGTTGATGCATAGCACAAGGTCATTTTGGCATCTGCCAAACTTACAACAACACAAGAGGTTATCATGAACTGGCAACCACTTGTTTGCCCTCCTCTGTTCTTGAAACAAGTGTCCCCATTGTTCCATTTGTCGTTGCTTAAGTTACAAAATTATGACTAGGAGAAGGATACAATTTATGGTGTCAAATCCAAATTAGAACATTACATAATGTTTAAGGAGGGGAATGGCAAGATTGGGTGGAGGATGTGTTTATGAGCTCTTATGGGAATTGGGCATTTTTAGAATCGATAACAATAATTCATTTCAACCTTTTTGTTCTAGGGTGTAGCAAACAAATAACATGATTTAACCTAATTCAAACTTTTCTACTATAGGGTGTAGCATATTTGAACTTTTTTGTAACATGATGTAACATGTTTGAATTTCTCTGTTATAAGTAGTAATGTGATTCCTTTCTATGTATTTTCATAAATTACAACAATTCCTAGATTTGGTCAAGAATGCCACAATTGTATGTGTTGAGTGTGTTGGTAATCTAGCCACCATGGATGAGGAATTCCATGCACTTGTTGAGTATGTTGAATACAAACTCCTTGTGAAAGCAATCGTGGCCTAAAAGTCCAATGGAAGGACAAACAACAACAAAACGTGAACACATTTGTCAACAAGAAGATGTTAATCTAGGAAGAAACCATTGCTCCTCATTTGGAACACATTACATGGGGCTAGTGTCGCAACCCTAACTTGGCCAAGTGTGGGGGTGAAGCCCAACACTTGGAAAAGTTGGGATTTGGAGTCCTCCGAGACTCCCGAATGTTTAGAGCTCGACCGAAAGGCGCAAAACACCTCGCATTGGGGCGTTCTTGGTGTCGTTGGAAAGGTCTTGAAACGTAGATATCGAAAATGCCCTCGCATTGACAATTCGGACATCTGAAGCCTAAGTTATGGGCAAAAGAAGAGCCGGGAGTCAAATTGACAATTTGACTCCCGACCACTAAAAGTCGGGAATCGACCTCTTCCCGACGTTCGATTTGAGTGTGCGATATGGCGTTGGAAAGATCTCGACGAGGGCTACAACTTTGGTTCAGACCTCGTCGCGATCCAACTCTGCAGTCGGGAGTTATGGCGGTTCAAAGTTCCGGGAGTCCCGCCGGGACAAATTTCGGGACTCCATTTCGGGAATCCCGAGAATTTGTGCCATTTGGATGTAGTCCCCACGACGAGCTGCAGAGAATACTATAGGGAGTAAGGTGGTGGCTTACTCCCAAGTCCGGGCCGTGGTGAGTCTTGTGTGTCTAAGTGCCCGTGGCAAGTCCCAACACCAAGGGGCGTCCCGAATGCTAAACTAACCTCTCGTGGTTGGTTTTTGGATGCAGATTCAAGCTTGATCTTCTAGTCTCTCTTCCTAGTCTAATCCCGGGGCTCCCAACTCGACCCACTACCTCTTTCTAGAGTTGGAAGTCGGGAGTGTGCCCTTCAGTCCCAACTTCCGCAACTTGACATTTAGTGAACCCTCAAGTGGGTTCACCCCGGGACCAAGGAACGCATCAGCTAGCATCCTATGTACTATACATTAGTAGAAATCAGCCAAAATGTAACCACTCCATTTATGACTACATGCGACTTATAATCATTTGTGACTAGATTTAGGAATATTTGCAACTACAAGACCAAATTTCAACTATTTTGGTCATTATCACAACTATGATGCAACTATTAAAAATTTCATCCTATTGGTTGGATAAATTTTACATTTATTTTCATCCATTAATAGGTTGATATGTCCCATTAGTTGTAATAGTCACCAAATTAATTACATCCTAAACATATTCTACAATGACATAGGGGTGTATTTTAAATGGACATTTCAATTTTGAAATTTGTTATTTAATTTCAAAAAACTTATTTGACCTAAAAAGTGATATTTGAATTTTGAATTACTATTTTGGAATCTTAAATTTTTATTTTAATTCAAAAAAATATTTATTTAATTTTAAGAGTTTTTTTAGTAGTATTAAATCATTTTTATAAATGATTATAAATGATTATGTTTATTAAATCTATGTTACACTAAATAGTTATTGTTATAACATAGATTTTTATATTATTTAATTAATATTCTTATATTAGAAGAAATTAATTAATGTAATTAATGTGACATTACTTTAAAATCATTGAAATTAATTTAAATAAGAATTAATTCGTATGTGCATAATTATTTTATAATTGAACATAATTATTCACGCTCTGTAATTTATAATTTCAAACCTGAATTAAAAATTTGGAAAATTTATAGTGTAATCAAAATAATTATTTTACTGAATTTAATTTCACGAATTATTATATAATATTATTATTATTCAACATTCTATGATTAATCATCTATTATAAATATTTTATAGTAATTTTACAGTAATTCTGAAAATTAATGTTACGTTTAACAAATTATTGTATTCATAGTTAATAATTACCAAGAGAAAAAAATTACTTGAACTATAATAATTTTTACAACAATAAATGTAATTATAAAATAAGTAATGTAATTAGTTGAATAATAATTTCTTAAAAATTTGAGTAAGAATTTACTTTCTAATAGCAATTGTTAATTCATTACTTATAATTTTAACATAAATATTTAAAGAGTTAATTTTTAAATTGCAATCATTAAATTATTTTTACATTAAATATATTATATATAATTCACTCAGATTCTAAAAGTAATAAAATATTTTTAAATATTTTAGTTACATAATTGTTTATGAATTATGTATTAATAACTTGTGAGTAACTAGATAGCTAGTTTGTTAAATATTAAGTTGGGGGGGGGGGGGTGTAATGTGCTTTCATCCACATTTGCTTTAGAATTGTACGTAGGATTTAGATTTTTTACTTTGAATGTACCTATTGCTATTTTTAAAAACATGTAGAGTGCCTTCATTAAGTACTCCTTCAGAATCCTCCCACATCTCTACAGCTGTCGTACAGACTGAAGGCTTCTTCACATTTGAACTGTGGCAGTTTCCTCCTGGCACTGCACAGTGCGAATCACAGTTAATATTCTCCCTTGGAAAATTGTGTGCATCTTCGTCATCATCCACTGTTTTTCTTCTTAACCACAAACATGCTTGACATACATGGTCCAAGTTCCCATTTTCTTCAAGGACACATCCCAGGTCAAAAAAGTTGCCATTTTGCATCACATTGTGATCAGTAGTAAGCTGGTTATTTGTTGCCACCAGATTAGTATGTGCGGCAGCAACAGCTCCATTCACTTTCTGCACAGGAAGTTCTTCTAGACATGGAATATATAAAAACTCCATGTTCTTGCATCCTCTATCCCTATCACCATTTACAAGTTCCAGGGTCCTGATGGGAGGATGATCTACATGGTTGATTATACTGTTGCCTTCAGAACTCTGCCACACAATGATCCAAGGGCTTTGAATCTAGTTGTTGACAAAGAGAATTATTGCCACAAGATCCCTACTGCTGCCACTGGATCTCATCATCTCCCTCAACATCTGATCCCACCACACTGGGGAAGTCTACAGCTCCAGAGGCCTCTTTCTCTTCTGGGCTTCCTCCAGGACAAAAACTATCAAACCCAATGTCATCCTGATCCCAGAGAAGGCCCTTGAGCTCCTGGTAGATTGCAGTATAAAGATTGCTCATGAGAAAGTCAGGTGCATCGGGGCCATTGAAGCCATCGTAAATCCCCACAAACAGCCATCCATGCTCCTCAGACAGCACAACATGAACTCGGTCCTCACCAGCCTTGCCCTGTGCCCACTGCAAATTTGCCTGCTCTTTCGTGTCAGGGTCTGAGCTTGCATTGTAGTTGCCCACCATCATGTCTGGAGCTAAATCAATTGCATGTTTCATAACACAATCTCTATCCCCCTCGTCCTCTTTTGAGCCCTCCCACATCACAAACAGCTTCATGGGCACAAACAAGGACCAATATGTTTTCTCTAAGGCATTTGCCATCTTTCTCATAAGAGCTTTTTGCAATGGCCCGCTCAGAGTCCGCATGTATTTTACCAATGCTGCTGTCCTTCTCCTTAGCTTGCTGGGTTGGTAAAGCTCTGCTAAAGGAGCTGAAAAATGGCCTGCATAGGCTGCCTCAAGGGGGCCTGACACAACTCCTCTCTCCATAGGTCCTGACATGAATCCCCGTTCCAGTAGACCTGATAAGAATCCCCTCTCCAGTGAGGTCCCTGAGGTGGGAACTCCAGTGGAGAGAGGGCCTGAGAGAGGGCCAGAATTTGGAATGGATCTGCGAGGGACAGGCTGCAAGGGTAGGAAGATGTGCTCTCAAAAGCTGAAGCACGATCAAACAGAATGTTGGAGAAGGAGTTGAACTGTTCTTGGGAGGTTATGGAGCGTGGGGTGGCAGAATTGGCACTTACAGAGGCTCCTGAGAAGACCTTGAAGGAAGTCTCAGACATGGATTTCGGTCTAGAAGTTTCACTGCCACTGCTACTTCCTGGTGGTGCACATCTGCTGGTGGTGCCAGGCACTCTCTCCCAGCTCACTCTCATTGTTGCTGATCTCTTGTGCTGCTGCTCCGCAGGTACTTCACCTCTCCCAAAGCCGCTGCCTTGGTCAGCTTGCTTAACTGTAGCTGCTGCTGCTGCTCCCCCAGACCCAATTGCAGCAGCTCCATCAGGCTCTGCCATGCCACTTCCTGACTCAAAGGAAAACTCCAATGGAGTACTACTGTCTGAACCAAAATTGGCAGGTCGGACATAGTAGAAGGAGTGACCCAGGCCTTCATCTGGAGGAGGATCGTAGTAGTGAATCCCAAGTGCTGCTGCATCAGAATCTCCATGATTTGAACATCTGTTTGGAATCAGACAACCCACTGCGCTCAAAACCCTGTTCCCCATCACAGACTTCTTTCACCATTTCCAGCTTTGAACATACCAGAATTCTTGATCAATCCTCAACAGCTACATATGAATGAATATCCATCTTCAAATTGACAACCCTAGCTCCTCCTCTATGTTAAAGTCTGTCTGTGTGTCTGTCACTTGCTATGATATATCTGTTACAAATCCATGAATGCATGCATTCTTCAGACTGTGTTCTTCAAAAGGGACTTTTAAGTTGCTGCTGCAAACAAAACAGAACAAACACGGTGTCATCAATTGGATTCCTCTTGTTCAATTCTGAGTCTGCTGCTACAATGGGTAGCGGGGTAAGTGTGTGGCACTGGTGTGCTGCTTTTAACACTGCAGACATCATAATCATCATCACCATGATCATCATCATCAAGGCTCTCTCTGTCTCTCTGTCTCTGTCTGTGCTTCAGCCCTGATAAGGAAGTTGCTCAGGGCTTGTTTTACTTGCCTCAAAGTTCTAAAGAAGAGGTCCTGGAATTGGATCACCAAAGAGGTCAGACTTCTGGTGGAGGAGAAGAAGCAAACTTCCAGAATCTTGTGTGTTCAAGATAAGGCCAAGATTACCACAGGCCCATCAACTTCAACACACTGGAGGAGCACAGATGCACAAAGCACAGTTTCTGAAGCTCACGATTTTGCATTCAGAGCTCTGGCCTCTCTCTCTCTCAGAGTTCTGGCCCGTCAGTCTTTGTCTGTGTGTGTCTGTGTGCTTGAATCTTACCGCATCATGTCAAGCTTCATGACCCTGCAATGAAGCAACCAGAATTCCAGATTGTGAGCAAGAAGGCGAAGATTAGCAGGGCACAAACTGGTGCACAGATGGAAACACAGCAAAGGTTATGATTTTGCACTCAATCAAAAGTCCTAAAATTAAAATCACCCAAGAATTCAGAAATCAGTCCAAACTTCAATTGCATTTTCATTAACCATCAGGTGATGCTACAACTTCCAGGTTTTGAACGCCCTTATGTATTATGTACTCGTTTCTACTTGACTAAGGTTTCTGGCACTGATCTCATTAATTCAACTCCCACATTCACCAGCGCCTGATCCTTTGGACCACTTCATCAAAGATACAAATCTATCCATCAGGTTATTTGATTACAAAGAATGTCTTGTCCCCACAAGAATCAACATAATGTAATATAGAGTCATTGTGACATGACTTTCTTTTTTATTGTAATTTCTTAAGTGTGAGGGACGTTGAAATCCGTGTATACTCTGCAAAACAAATACATGGTGTTAGCACCTATTCTAATGTCTTTAGAAAAGACTAAATTGGTAAAATCTGTAGCAGTTTAGTAGGTAGGACTAAATCAAACGTCTGACTCTATTGTCGATTCTGTAGCACTATTGTCCTCTACATGCACTCGATGTGGGTCCATCAAAAGTTGCAAAGAAGGCCTTTGTGCCAATGTCACGGGCCTTCTTCAATTCCATAGCACATGGCTCCTGACCATAAAAGATGTATCTGTAATAATGCAAGTACATAATTACAATCAAAGCAGAATGCAAATTTAAAGTTTAGAAAATGTTAAAGAAAAGAAAAGAAAAACCTTACATATTTCTTTTCAAAAGAACGTGTACCACCACTGCCAAGGCGATTGGTGACAGTCGGGCGTGCTTTGACAGCACGTCGATTTTGGTCATGCCATAGAGGGTTTCCTTTGTTCTTTGTGACCTCCGTTGCAAGAGAAACAAAACACAACAACTACATCAATATGTGCCGAACCCAATCCTAATGCTAATTCTAAACTAGAAATATTTTTTAAAAAGTAAAATTATCGACGGAAATTACCTTTGAAGAACGCCTAACTTGCCTTGGAACACAAGTTCGGGCATTTTCCATTTCCTTTGCAACTTTCAAGAAACTTTTATGTCATTGGCATTATGCATTCCCAATGCGCTGAAGAACAGCATCAACATTCTAGTTCCCTCTGAAATCATGCAGCAGCTTTTCGATGATGGTCGTTTCTGCCTTGGACTTCTTTTACACTGACCATTTGACATGACAATCATCTAGGTAAACTCGGCATAACAAACATATCCTTGCATCAAAGGATTTTTGAAGGTTGCCATTGGGCAATCCATGGCGGTCAACACTCATTTTCAACTTTAATAACTTCACCCTTCGTTTCTTTTCTGCAACCTCAACCTTTATGGCAGGTGTTCTTGCTGCTATCTCCTCTGCCTTCACTAAAGGTGTTGCTACCTCGACCTTTACTGCAGGTACTATTGCTGCTACCACCTTTGCCTTCACTGTAGGTATTGTTGTTGCTGCTACTCCTGCACCTTTCATCGCCACCTGCACTATTTCCTTGTCTAGGGTTTCCTATGAACAATATTAGAATGCCGCTTATTCCTGCCAGTTCGATGCCCCGGGGGAGTGTAAGCTAGTGCTTGAATGCCCGCCCGCCCGGTTCGAGATCTGTGGTGTAGTAGTGTTAGTGGTAGTCTGGGGGGAGGATGTTGTTGTGGGAGAGATTGTGATAGAAGAGTTTTTGCCACAGAAGAGATTGAAGGATCTCAAAAAGAAGGAGGAGGGAGAAAATGACATGCATGGGCAGCAAAGGGAAGAGAAGCAGCAGCAGCACATGTGGTCCCCGTCTTCACAACGCTGCTGCTGCTGCTCATGCTCCTCCTCCTGCTCTCCTGGCAACAACAACACCGGCGGCTGCTCTGCCTTCGACAAACCGTGCTCCAAGGTTGTTGTTGTCGTCCTCTTCGGTTTCAGTGCGCATGTGAAGGGCACCACACACTACTGTCGAGTCGTCCTAGTTCTCTCCGAAGGCTTTTTTTCTGCTGCCTGTGAATCGCTAGCTAGCTAGCTTCTGGAATGCTAGCACGTCTGTAGTAGGTATGCAAGCCAAGTAGGTTCTGCTTGCTTTCAGTGTTGTTGTAGTTGTTTTTGAGGGTCGCTGTTGTTTTTCTCCTTCCACTGTCTTTGCCGCATGTATGTATGTACCTCAGAACACCGGGTAATGGACCTGATCCTCCTCCTTTTCTCCCTTGGTTTGGGGTGTTCTCTGGAACCCCATACCCCCATGTAATGCAAGTGTGATGATGTTCCTACTCTCCTGAGCCAAGAAAGGGTTGTTGTTTTTTCTCAGTTGCAGAGACTTTGTGTGGTGTGATGATGTTTGCTTATGTTTGTTGCAGGGATATTGAGCGCTCAACATCAGGGATACTGCACTGTTTCAAGCAGGAAATGCTCCTCCATTCATTGGAATACTATGCAAAGTAACTGTCGAGAAAACAGAGGAGGAGGCAGTGGAGGAGGAGGAGCAAGTGGTGAAATTCAGTGTCAGTTGGCTCTATCGGCTGGCAGATGAGAAGGAGCTTGCAAGAGGTGTTGCACTCCTCGAAGCAGCAGCACCCAACCAAATCTTCTACTCATTTCATAAGGATGATAATATATCAGCCGCCTCCTTGTTGCATCCCTGTAAGGTGGTGTTTCTGGGAAAGGGTGTTGAGCTTCCCTCTGAAGTTTTCTCATTCGTCTGTTGCCATGTTTACAATACCACCAGCAAGTGTCTCTGGTGGCTCATAGACTGTGACTATGTCAATGTAAGAAGCTTCTTTGTTCCCACACCCTCCCTCTCTATTGACTCCCCATGTTTGTTGGTACAGACCCAGTGATGATCCATACAATTGATTTGGAGCTGTTTGTGTCCCTCTAGAGCTGTTTGTTTCTCCAGAATTTTGTCACTCTGCACCTGCTGCTTTCCTGCAAATTTTTCAACCTAAAAAACTAGCTGTACAAATTCTGTGTTCCTTCTTGGCTGGAGGATCTCTTGGAATGTGTCTGCTATGCTGGTGGCATTTGTGGATAGGTGTAGTAGAGCCTTTTGTCTGAATCATAGCTGTAGAGATCTTAATTACAGCTTTTAAGAAAGACATTTGGATAGTAAATTGACAGAGAGTTTCTACTGTGATTTGGAGTTCAGGAGCATCAGGAGGAGGTAGATCTACTGCTGGATAGGACAAAGCTGGAGATGCAGGCAGACATACAGTCATCAGGAGGCCCCTCATCAAGAGCTTTAACTGGACCAGTTGTCTCTTCTCAGCAACCGAAAGCGAGCAGCGTGGAAGTGAGTTTGGGAAATGTCTTATACTCATTGCCTGGGAACGGAAAGGAGAGAGAGTGTGCTGATCAAAATTTGGACCCTAGCAAGTGGGAACTGAATGTGAAGTTGGATGATCCCAATGATACGAGTACTCTGAAGCAAGTGTGAAGCATGAAGCTTGATGATGAGATTGCAAACATTCTTGACAAGGATGGGGATCTCTTGAATGTGGGTGTGGTTGAGCGTCTAGTGCAGCTCATGCCAAATGATCCACAGGATGATGTTGTCAGTAAGGTGGCTGATGTGTTGGCATGCTGCAGCATGCTTGCTGGGGTAATTGCTGCAACAGAAAATGCAGAGTGTCTCAACCAGTTTGTGCACCTTGGAGGTCTACGGTCGTTAGATGATTGGCTGCAGGAAGCTCACAAAGGCAAAGTAGGAGAAGGTGTAGAAGGTGGTGGTAGTTCAAAGGAGTGTGACAAAGGTATGGAGGATTTGCTACTAGCTCTTCTCCAAGCTCTAGATGGGCTGCCTGTGGACCTTAAGGCTTTGAAAACGTGTAGTGTCGGTAAATCAGTCAATCACCTGCGGAGTCACAAAAATCCAGAAATTCAGAAAAAGGCAAGGAAGTTAGTAGATGTCCGGAAAAAGCGAGTAGATGCTGAAATGAAGGTGTCTGGTGAAGCTAAGCCAGGGTCAGGCCATGGGATATCTTGGACCTACAAACAGTCACCAGCTGAACTTGTGCACCCTCTGACAAAGATAGGCTCTGGAGGGGTAGTACCAGAAGTGGGAGTGAAAAGCTCTGGAACCTTTGCAGGAAATGCAAAGGTCACTTTGAAGGGGATGAAATCTGGGGATGCTCCTCCTGTCAAGTCTCTGAGCACACCTCTGGTCAGTAATAAAAGTGCCTCTGTTCTGTTCCCTCCCGATCTTCCAACTCTAAAGGACAGCAACAAAAAATCACCAGCTCTGAATGTGTCATCTGCAGCTGACATGTTGGCCAACCCAGTGAAAGAAGAGAAGAGCAGTAGTTCGAGTCATAATCTCAGCAATGGTCACTCATGGGGAAGTGCAACTGGGAAGAGTGTTGGTAACATGACATGTTGTTTTTCTGAGAGCCTAATTTGTCATTCTGAGGTTTCTCGACTTGGATCCAAGCGGGGATTTGAGAAACAGAAATTGATGCGATTCTTTGTAGGTCATGTCATGAGTTAGATCCAATTGCTGCTTTTGAATCTGAAGTTATGAGGGTTTGCAATTCTTTTTTTTTGGGTTGGCTCAAGGTGTGTACACATACGTGCACATTTGCAGAGTTGTCGATGAACATGCTGCTTGTTGCCAAACGTGGGATGTGGAGAAATTTGGAGTAAAGTGCAGCTGTGGTTTGAAATGCGGAGCTTCTGGAAGTACTAGATAAACTTTTTCCACTATGAGGTCCGGAAGCATGCTCCCTGTCATTCTCCTGTCTCTCTTGCTGCTCCCGGTGCTGGGGTCTGTGTACCAGATTGGCGACTCGGTTCCGTTGGCAAGAATGGAACAGTTCCATGGTGTATGTTTTCTGCTTGTTCCTTATCTTTTTTGAGTAGTGCGGTGCAGACGGATCTTATCAAGTTTATTTTGCTTCTTCTGCTCAAAATCGTCGATAGGTGAACAAAGGCGTTAAATCCTGTTAGTGGGAGGGAAAGAAAATACAAGACAAGAACCATAAAGATTCGCTTGCTTCTGAGTTCTGTGATTATGCCGTGCAACAAATGGTGATTGCTTTTCTCAAATGGAAGAATGTTCTTTAGACTAACTAGACCTAACCTTAGAACTACTGTAATGCAGTTGACTATGACAAATTTTATGGACAAACTGATGTGTGGTTTTCTTGTATTTGTCTTTCTCTCTCATGATGGAACAGCAATGGACATCTTGGCTTCATCAGCTGGGCCGGCATAGTCCACACTTTGGGGTTGATACTGAGGTACCTTCTTCTCTTGTTCAGGGAATTGCAAAGAGTACAAACCCCTTTTGAATTATTGATAGTCATGGCAAAGTGTGCTGTTAGAGGATGTGAGCAGAGTTGACACACCATGATTAGTTTTGCATCAGTAAACATATTGCATGACTGTCTTGTCCTTCCTTTCAATCACGTCAACCTTATACACATTCTGTTTTATTCGCAGTAACTGGTAGTGGCCTTATCTGTACAATAGAAAATGATGTCTCATATTGGTATTTTGTTTTCTGGGAATACAGACAAGTTTAGATTGCAGGTTAGCATTGACTTGGTTGTTCTACTATTGGCACAGGTTGTGGTGCCTATCCCCAAGCCTTCAGGCTTCTCAGATGATGATGCCTACAAAATGTGAGTTATTTGTACTGGTGTCTTCACCCCTCTCTTTTGATAAGGTGAGCATTGTATTTCTCTGTGTATATCTGTCTTCCTGAGTTTGTGGATACAGTACTGCAATACCCTATTCCGGGACTGGAGAAAACTCTACAGTGGGTGGATGTTTTACAGGACAAATAATTTTTACTCACTGTTATTGGATGTCTGTTGGCAAAATGCATCTCTTAAGTGCAGAATGATTTCTGGAATGATCTATAGTGGTTGATGCAAAGCTTAATTGAAGTTGTGAACAGGATCATACAGTAGCCCCAAAAGAGGCAAACCTAACCTTTTTCAGTCACCATAATACTTTCCTACTTGCTATGGAGATGTGTGAAGTGAGGTTGGAAGGAAACTGATGAGGATATTAACATGATACATTAGGTTGCTCAAAGTTATGGGAAAGAAAATCTGTATTGAGTCTGTTACTTGAGTTGGGACTTAAAGGAAGCCCAAAGGGCATTTTCACCGTGGGGAGGAGACTCTTTGGAGGGAGGTTCACTTAGCAATGCATTCATAATTTTGTCCCTGCAGTTAATGCAGGCCACTTTTGCAATAACCAGGGTTGAGCCTAAAACCCTAGCATACTTCTGAAATGCTTGCAGCTCGTTTCAACTGGGGAGAGAGAAATATCAAACTGTGAGCCATATGGATTTATTGGTCTTGTAGTAGTGGCAAACTGAATGCAGTTGCTCTTGAAGTTTGATATGCTGTTGGGTATTGTGTAGACCTGAATGAACATGAGGACATACAGAGGAAGTTCCTTGATAGGAATGATTGGCCCAAGTATGTGCTCGTGCATTACACCTAGTACTCTACTGCCTCTCTCTAGTGGGCTCCTAAACCAAAGATGGAAATTGAGCTTTGGATAAGATGCTTACCTTGGTTGACTGAGCAGAGGAAATTTGTAACCACTGGATGCATCAGAGTCTTATGTTCTTCCAACTACTCCCAGGGTCAAAATTTCCCCACAGTTATAGAAACAGGGATAGGTTAAAAGGTTAACAGTAGTATAAACTCAATTTGTGAGCATCACCATGTCAAGTTTTCTACATTTCTGGCTGATGCAACTGTGGGGAGTCCTCTGTTCCAATGGGATGTCATCCATGAGTGATGGGATTAAAAATCTAGTGGATGCAGAACTTAGTTGCATAGAAGATCACACCTAAATCCATATTTAAGTGAACATTTGGAGCTGTTTTTGGGCATGTAGGTGTCATGATTTATTTTATCAATAACCCTTGCAATAGGCCTGTGTGTTGGATCAAAGTTTGGAGTGCTTGAAGAACTGGAATTTTTTGTCCATTTAAGTAGTGGGACATGTGATTGTGCCACATGTACAAATATGTGCAGTTGCGTGTGCTTTTCACAGTCTCCATGACTTCAGCAGTGACATAGTGCGCTTCAAGCAGGGTGGAAAAGTCAAAAATTGATGTGGCAGGGCGCCTCTTTGTTCTCTTCGGATCTGGTAAGTGGATGAACATCCGGTGGACTGTTCTGCACACTTTAAACTTTGTATCACCATGGAAAACTTGCAACTTCTCATGATTCTGTTGTTGTAATGGCATAGATCTTGTTATATGCATGAGAGTTTTCAGATCAGCTATGCCTCTTGAGGTTCTGCAGCATCATAGCTGAGTTTTTTGGTACTTCTGTAATGTGGACAACTCAGGGCAGAGGGTTCTGCAATGTGTTCGGATGAATGTCATGGAACAAGGAAATCCACTTGTTCCTTATTTTTATAAAAGAAAAAATTATTCCACAAAAAATGTTGAACTTGCTAAGTGGGTATGGGTAGTGTGGGGAAAATGTGGAAAAGAATTATGTGGGGAAACTGTGGAAAACAATAACATGGGAAAAGTGTGGAAAAACTGTGAAAAGAATAGTGTGGAAAAAATGTGGAAAATTATATTGTGAGAAAAGTGGGAAAAATGTGGAAAACAATAACATGGGAAAACTGTGGAAAATTTGTGAAAAGAATAGTGTGGAAAAGAATATTGTGAGAAAAGTGTGGAAAAACAATGTGGAAAACAATAACATGGAAAACTGTGGAAATTTTGTGAAAAGAATAGTGTGGAAAAGAATACTGTGAATAAAGTGTGGAAAAAATGTGGAAAAGAATACTGTGAGAAAAGTGTGAAAAATATGTGGAAAACAATAACATGGGAAAATTGTGGAAAAACTGTGAAAAAAATAGTGTGGAAAAATATGTGGAAAAGAATAGCATGGGAAAAGTGTGGAAAATAATAACACATGGGAAAAGTGTGGAAAAGCTGTGAAAAAAATAGTGTGAGAAAAATGTGGAAAAAATAACAAGGGAAAAGTGTGGAAATATCTGGAAAAAAAGGTGAAAAAATGAGGAAACAAAGTGTGGGGAAAATGTGAAAAACCAAAGAGTGGAAAGAATGTGAAAAATTCATGTGGAAAAATTTTGGAAAAAAATGTGGAAAAAAATTGGCGTTGAAAAAACGTGGAAAAATGTCAGTGTGGAAAAAGCGTGACAAATTTCCGTGGAAAAATATTACATATCTAGTTGTGAACCATGGTCGAACAAGAACCGAAAGGAGGGGAGAACATCAATGATCCCTCGACGATCCTTGATAACCCGAGTTCTATTGAGACACCCATCTCTACGGAGCAAGAGCATCAGCTGATATTGCTTGAACCTGACCCAATACGAGAGGTAACCTTGATGGCCTTTTAGTGCTGTCTTCTCTTGCTAAGAGCTCCTTGTTTGGTTGATTTCAGTGTTTCCTGCCCTTTGTGTCCCCCCTTTTTTCGTGGCTTCGTCTGTAACTTCCATCGTTTTCGTGAGGTTCTTGTTACTGTGTTGTCTGTCTGGTAGAAAGTAGAAACCAGCATTGCACGGTTGGCGGTAGGAATCGCCAGTTCCCCTTAGAAAGAACCGAACTGGAATCTGGTCTGATTTTCAGAACTGGAACCGGCGCTTAATTATAGGACCTGGAATCGGGTTCTCTGTTCTGTTTATGTATGGAGCCAGAACCGGGATCAGAACAGCGACACAAGTTTCTGAAGAACCAAGGGGGGTTACTCGGAGTTTAACCAGTAATCACCCCTCAGTTCCAGTTCGGGCCACTAAGAACCAAACCGGAATTGGATCTGATATTCAAAACCAAAATCAAATTTCATTAAGAACCAGAATCCTGATTCTATTTATGTCTGAAACCAGAACTGCGACAGTCCTACTTTTTTTTTAAAAGCTGGAATCAGATGTTCTTCATAAGAGTAAAGAAACTTGTACACTGTAAAGAAACCACTGTTGGGCAGTTCTTTTGATTTTGTGAAGAATTGTGTTCTGGGTTTTTTAACTATTAGAAATCAAAGAACCTTCAGTTCTGGGTTCTTTAACTGTTAGAAATCAAAGAACCTTCAGTTCTGGGTTCTTGAAATTTTTAGAATCACAGAACCTCTGGTTCTAGTTCTTCAATACTTCCAGCATCACAGACCCTTTTGGTTCCAGGATTTTTTTTAATTAAAAAAACTGTTGGTTTTCATGAAAGACTGGCAACAAACCAAACAGTTTAGTAAGTTCTTTGATTTTTAAAGAACCCCAATGAAGGGTCAAAACCAGTTCTGTGATTTTTTAGAACCTCCAATCAAGGGTCAACACCAGTTCTTTGATTTTGAGAGCCATCAATCAAGGGCACACATATATCTTATCCTTGTCAATCCCAGCTTTCAAAACATGAGAACTATCCAATGCTGGTAGAAATCAGTGTTGGGTGGGCATCACCAAACCCCCCTCGGTTTCAGGTCTTCAATTTCAGAATTGTGATTCTGAAAAATTAAAGAACATGTTCAGATAAATAACCATGGTTCTCAAGCAATCAAAGACTCAAAGCTTATATATATCTGTGATATTCAATAAAATTACTGATCAAATAACGTTCTACAAAACAACTGGGATTAACTGGTTGTTTCATTAAAATTGCAAGTTCTTTCAGGGGTTTAAAAAAACCAGAATAGGATGTTCTTTGATTTCTAAAATTAAAGAAATCAGTACAGTTGTTCATATAACTGCCCAAGGGGGCCACACTGATAAAAACTCGGCAACTCAAGTGGTGAATATCCCACTTTCTGGAATTGATAAAATTGGTGGGGAGGTAGTGGGTATCTATTAGTACTAAGTAAGTTAGTACTGATGTTATTTAACATAAACATGTAGTGATTGAAAATGTGAGAGAGCTTTAGTACTGGTCGCACTGATCCTTGAGTCTTCTTCTGTCTTCTAGTTTGGGATTTTCGGCCATTTTGTGCTTCGGTGGATCTGTTGTTGGACAATAGAGCCCCATGGTTCCAAGGTGAACCCCTTACGGGGAGGGAGGCAACAGCGGCTTCAATCATTATCATAAAGCGAGAAGTACAGAGGCGGGAGGAAACGCCACCGAATGGTGGCGTTATCACTCCCGAAAATATTCAGGTGAAACCATTCATTCCTAAAGGCAAGCTCAATTCTATCTTGAATATCTAAGTCATTTTCGGGCCTGGGGACCCTGATGGCTTTCCAGGTGGCCATGCCGACTTCGACAGTGGCCACCCAGGCTTGTTACAGAACTTTGTTCAGGGAGTAACTGTCGTTGAAGTGCTTGCGACACCTCTCGGACCAAAGGTAGTAGAGAATGAAGGAGCGAAGGATGTCAAGAGGCTGTCTGAGGTAAGTGAAGCCACCAGTGTGATAAGCGTGGAGGCCGAGGGGGTCGTCCTCGCGTTCGATGGAGGCCTCTCCAAGCAAGACGAAAGGCCAGTCAACGGTGAGGTCCTCAGGAGCTTTCCATTCCTCCTAGACGCGCCTGTACGCCGCCCAAGCACGCTGTGCAGGAGGGCAGTCCAGGAGACAATGCTAGGGGGACTCAGGGGTCCCGGTGTCGCATGTGTTGCAGGTGGGAGAGATTCCCATCACCTGCAGCCATGTCCCGGTCGGGAGGCCCTAATTGAGGGTTAGCCAGATCAGGGTGCCAACTTTCCTAGGACAGGCGTTGTGCCATAACCTGGCGACCACCTGGGAGGTGGTGGAGTTTTTCAGGTCGAGGTTGTTGATGAACTTGATGATTCCGGGGGAGTGAGAAGGCCCCTTGGCGTTCCTGTAACCCCTTTTGGCAGTGTAGCCAAAGAAGGGCGCGTCGCCAAGCGGGTGTATTTCTTTCCAGTGCCACTCCCCTGGATCCCAAGGGAGGTTTTCAACAAAGCCTGACTCGAAGATCCAGAATGTTGTGCTTCTCTGGTTGACGGAAGGAAGGTCTCTGGCAACTTTGAGGGAGGCGTCGTGCCTTTCTTACGAGAGAACTCTGACCAAGGAAAGGTTGAGGTGAGGGAAAGAGTGGACCTGGTAGCTCGTGGCCCGAAGCTGGCCGCTGGAAGAAGGTCTCCTGAATTCCAGAGCCAGGACCTTGTCGAGAAGGGAGTCCGTAACGTAGTATACCCATTCCAGCAACTCGCCCAATCGGGGGGCTAAGTTGCTGACCCAGTCGCCTGGCTAAGCCCGGGGGCTGAAAGAGTCGAGTCGCCTGGGGATGCTCTCTATGATGATGTCTTTTGAGGCTCTATTTGAAGCATGGAAGTGCATTCCCAAGTCTGATTATTCCAATCCTGCGCCTCCCGGTTCTAGAGGTCTTTGACTTTGGTGTGTCCGGAGCGCGAAAGCGCATCCCTCGCTCTGACCATTCACTCCGAGAGGCAGACCTCTTGAGTTGGTGAGGGATGGATTCCCGAAGAGAGGCTGTCTGAGGAGTTCCGCCCTGTTTGATGGGTCCTCCTTGGTCAGACCCAAGCGCACGTTCATCCATGCCCCCAGAATGTTCTTCCACATGGAGCAGGGCGTCCTTTTGAGCTTGGGCGGGGCAAAAATCCAATTTATATCTGGTATGTCGGGTCCTTTACCATGGACAGGGAGCTTGGTCTGATCCGCGTGATGTCTGATCAGCTCCTTCCAAGGCTCCCTGCCTGGGGCTAGTCCCCGCACCAGCAACTTCACGAGGAGTGCCTCCGATTGGGTTTTGGGGTCGATTATGCCGAGCCCCCCTTTGGCGATGGGCAAGGTGAGAGTGTCCCACTTCACCTTCGCCCGAGAGGGGGCGGCTTTGCCCCCCCTAAGTAAAGTTCCTGACCACCCCACGTACTTGGCTGCACATCCTGGGATTTGGATTCCAGGATGCGGCCAGGTACCACATTAAGGCCAGGAGAACCTGGTTGGCAACAAGTATCCTTCCTGCTAGCAAGAGGTTACTGTGGCTCCAGTTAATCAGCTTCCCTTTCAGAGCCGCCATCATTATATCAAAATTAGCCTCTGTTGGGAGGTGAAAACCCACTTGGACCCCAAGGTATCTAACGCCCTCACCCTTTGGGATCCACTTAAGGCCGACCTCCTGGCCCCAAGTCCAGGTGCGTTTTCTCCTGCCCGCCTAGATGGCGACGGATTTGTTCCAATTTACCTTGGCACCGGATGTTTTGCAAAAGGTTGCCAGGACTCCGTGGGCTCTGTCCAGGTTGGCCAGATCCCCCTTGAGGTATAGGGTTGTGTCGTCCGCAAAGGTTTGGTCCCTAATCCTACCTCCTCTGGGCAGGTTCAGGCCTTCAACATCATACCTGGGGTCTTCTAGCATGTGCCCCAGGACGTCAATCGCTAGAATGAAAAGGTAGGGTGCCAAGGGGCACCCTTGGCGGACAGATCTGGCAAGTTGGAATATTGGCCTCGCCTCACCATTGACCTTGATCGCAGAGGTGGTGTCGTGGTACAGGGCGTTGACCCACCGAACCCAGGTGTTGCTGAAGCCGAGCTTGGACAGGGCAGTGAACAGAAAGTTCCACTCTATCCTATCGAAAGCTTTTTCGAAATCCAACAGGAAAAGGACCAGCTCTTGGTCGCTATCCACGGCCCAGTCCAGGGAGTCCTGGGTTATAAAGACGTTGTCAAGGATACTCCTGCCCTCGATGAAGCCAGTTTGGTTTGGCCTGATGACACCTAGGAGGAAGGCTTGCAGCCTCCCGGCGAGAGCCTTGGCCAGAATTTTGTACACGCTCTCCAGGAGGGTGATCGGTCTCCAATTCCTGAGTTTGGAGGGGTCACCCGATTTGGGAATCAAGGTGACGAGACCCCTATTGATGTAGGCCGAGGCCTCTCCAGAGGCCAACATAGCCGTGTACGCTTTGAGTAACGTTGGCGCTACTTCAGAAACGCAGGCCTGGAAGAATTCAATTGGAATCTCGTCGTGTCCAGGCGCTTTGCCTTTGGGCAGTGCTTGGATCACTTTGTGGACCTCTTCCAGGGTGAGGTTCTGGGTGAGCGCGGCATTCACATCCTCTGTGACCCTCACCGGGACACTTTCCCAACATAGGGCCTGGGTGTCGCAACCCTAGCTTTGGGCTCGCGACCAAGGCAATGGGTTGCAAGGTTGCGGGCCAAGAGGAAGGAAGCCCGGGAGTCAAGGTAAAAGCATTGTAAGGTTGCAAGCCAAAAGGAAGGAAGCCTGGGAGCGAAGGCAAAGGCATTGGAAGGGTGCGGGCCAAGAGGAAGCCCGGGAGTCATCACAAGCCTGGGATTTTAAGGAAGTGTGAGGGAATGTGAGGGAGTGAACACTCACACTCCCAAGGCAACTCCCATTTTGGGAGAGAGAGTCCCGGTGGACTCACGAAACTTCAAAGGGCAAGTTGAAGGGTCAAATCTCTATGGATTGTTGCGCTCTTTATACCATTGAAAAGCTCTTGAAACGTAGATGTCTAAAATGGGCTCGCATTGCTCATTCGGACATCTGAAACACAAGTTATGGCCAAAATAAGGGCCGGGAGTCAAATTGGCAGTTTGACTCCTGACCACTAAAAGTCGAGAATCGACCTCTTTCCGATGTCCGATTCTAGAGTGCGACACGGCGTTGGAAAGCTCTCGAGGAGAGCTACAACTTTGGTTCAGACCTCGTTGCGATCGGACTCTGCAGTCGGGAGTTATGAGCTCTCAAAGTCCCGGGGCTCCAACCGGGACAATTTCGGGACTCCAACTTGGGAGTCCCGGGAAAAAGAGCCATTTGGATGTAGCCTCCGCGGAGAGCTGTAGAGTATACTATAAGGGGGAAGGTGGTGGCTTCCCCCAAGTCCGGGTCGTGGTGAGTCTTGTGTGTCCGTGTTGCCCGTGACTCGTCCTAGCACCAAGGGTGCTCCAACTATGCACTAACCATTTTGTGTGGGTTTTGTGCAAGCCCGTGTGAATGAGTAAAGCTTGTCAAATCTTCCTAGTCCCAACTCGGAGCTCCAGCACACCCCTCTACCCCTCAAAGTGCTGTGAGCTAAGGAGCGTGCCATAATTCTTCCTTCTTCCGTTGTTTTCCTACTTGGGCCCACATTTGGGTCCTTTGAAGAGTTAGGAGTGTGTCATAAGACAAACAAATATTGGCCCCCTTATAATGCTACTTTCTAGACCAAATCCAGACATTGGAGGAGAGTACTTACGAAGGCACGGAAAGTTGGGAACAGAATCTTAGGTCTTCTTGGAAGATGGGATATGATGCAGGTACAAGACAAGACATTACCAAAGGGAAATAACAAAAGAAGAAAAAATCGAACTTGATTTTTTGGCCCAGATGATTTTATTTTATTTTGTTGTGTGTTGTGTTTGGATTTCGCCCATTTGTCCACTCAAACGTCTACTTGTGTTAGTAGACATTCACATGGGACTTCAAAGATTATGCAACGCACCAGGGGGTATTTAATATGTAGTTTTGTTTAATAACTTTTTTTTTGTTAAAGGAAAAGTGGGGGTTCGGAGGGGAGGGGGGGTGTTTAAAGTTTGTAGGGTGACTCTTTAGGGAGACACCCAAAGATCAATGATGGATATCGAATACCCAGGGACTATTTAGGAGGTTATTTAAAGTTTATTAAATAAATCCATGCACACACCTAAAAACTTATTTCCATTAAATTTATTTATAAACAACAAAGCTTGCATGGGAGGGGGGCAGGGTGGAGGGGGGTTGCTACCACCTACTGAAATACACCCTTCGAGTTAACGCACAATTGAGAAATAAATTACATAAGGTCCACGCGAGTGCTTCGTATGGTCGATCAATAATCATGCCGTGTATTCCATATATCATGCTTGAATCACCCCCTATGCAACCTCATGGACAGTTGTCATGTGTAGCGTCCGAAATAATCCCTTAGGGAACCCTTGCATAATTCCATGTGTAATTCGCAAGTAGCCCCCCTATGCAACCTTATAGGTATCCATTGGGTATCTCTTGATTCGCCCCCTACGTCAACGAATGTACATATCGCAAAAGCTTCTGAGGTGTACACTAAGAAGTTGTTAAACAATCTTTTAAATAGTCCATTGATAGTTTGAGAAAAAATTTCAGAAACCACTGCAAAAAAACCCCTCAAACGCAAATACACATCCATGAGGCAAAACCCACACCGAATAGCAATGAAAATTGTGAACTTGAGTTACGAACGTTCTTTCATGACATTACAAAGTTGTGTTAATAATTCCAAATCATGCTAAATAATTGATTTGAGTCTCCATGAATTCAAATGAAATTTCCATCAAAGTTAACATTGATTTGTAATTCTCGCAAAACACAAATTTAAACTTGAACAACAGTCACGTCAAATGCGTTAGTTTAACAAAGGAATAAACAAATGAATCTTTCCAAAAAAAATATGACCACACAAAGAAAAGCTTAGTATGAGCCTATTACCCACATTAAAAAATCACTCACAACTGAAAATATGGAATACAAAGTTTTTACAAATTCAAAATGTTTTTAAAAATTTGAAAATGTAAGGCATCCTTTACCACACACAAATGGGGTGTAATGTGCACACCATGCGAATGAAAATTGTGTTTTGTAATAAAAGAAACTTTAAAAACATAAATTATGTAATGCATTTCAATGGGATTTAATATTAGCCTAATTTTTTTGGATGAGGTTTATCAAATTTTACACATTGTGATTCATTCTTATCTATTCGAAAAATTATTAATACAAAAAACATGATATTTTCTAAACCAACTACATCTATTTTCAACAACAAATGATGCATGATTTTACTAAAATTTCTTTCGTTCGAAAGATTTGAAGAGGAATTAAGAAGGATTCAGAGTCCTTTTGTAAAGTAACATTCCTAGCTCCGACGTGTGTCATCGCATTTTTATTTTACGTGTAAAATATTATGAATGCTTTATTATCATTGAGGTTCGAAAGATTTTTATGCAATTTGTATTTTATTTTTTGACGTTAAATAAAATGGTGGTTCATATCTGAACACCAAATTCAGTTATATGTAAAGAAAATTCACTATGCATGAGAACTGCTCAAGGTACCCACGTCATCAATGCAAGGTGATGTCAATCAGTTGGTGTGTACGATCAAAATCAAACTTTCTCATAAGCGATAAACTTCTGTAGCGTATTCTTATTATAGCCATTGGTGCATTAGATTTGATATGCATTTTTTTAGGCACGGTTGAAATCTATGACACGGTGGCAATTAATGAAACACATCACAACAAGATTGGTGCAAGCGAGTATTAGGGCCACGTGGATGGTCGAACTTTCATAGGATTCTGAATGTTTGGTTATTTCCTTTTACATGAGATCCTACCATCGGGAAAGACATGTAACAAAATCTCTTACACATTTTCTTGTAACCTGTTCCCCGATGGGGAAGAAATGGTTTTGTGTCGGATCACCGACCTTGTTTGCGTAAAGATCTTGACCACACAATGAATCTTGCATGCAATGTTCCTGCTCATTGGATTCATTTCGAAAGATATCAACGTAAGGTGGCCGTGATTTTATCATAAACATGACATGTTTCATGCCGATCGGAAGTAACAGGACATTGGAGTCGCACATGAAATCTTACAGTTTTGGTGGTCTTCAAATGTGGTTTGTGTTCCAACCCTGGGCACCACTCCACCGACGTCGGAAGCCTCTTGGCGTTGATGTTTAGTTGCTCGCAACTTTTCGTGCACACCCTTTTCCCGTTGTGAAAGGTTTGGAAGAAAAAATAATCTTCCCCAATTTCGAAATATTATGATTGTCATAAACCAATTCGTCTGGGGGGGTTGTGTTAAACGGTTTACAAACAACCAATCATCATTCCATAGCTCCTCGATTTAAAATGGGCCAACAAAACTTTGTGTTCTTTTTTATATTGTTTTGACCCGTCACAACCTGTGAGTCAATGTCAAAACTAGTCGATTGATAATTCTCCAACAAGAAATACTCGTGACGTGCCTCTGTGGTCATATCTTGCGGACCTCCACGGTTTTTAATTAAAAACCTTATTTGTGAAAATACAAGGGTCAGAGTAAGTGTAAAAAACATGAATGAATCAATATTTAAATCGAATCCTTCGTGTGAAACACAAATCGATTTTTTAGTTTGTCTTTTAATTATGGACAAATTAAAAACATGAAGTTCCAGTTCGATGGGTTCAATTTCATGATCTTTCATTCATTATGGTCCGTATAAACATAACATGACAAATTTTTACCGAATCATACTCACAATCATTCAAATATAAATCTTGGCCACCCACCTATAGTGTCATTCGTTAAAGATCAATTAGGTTGTATATTGAAAAAATACAAACAAAAAAAAAACCCCCACAATAAGAAGAAAGAAAGCAAGAGTTTAAATAATTATAGATAACAAAAAAAAGGCAAACATAAAAAAAACCTCGAAAACTAGACAAACAACAAAAATTACAAAAGGAAGAACAAAAAAACTATATTTAAAAATAAAAACTTAAACCCCCATATTTATTAAAGAACAATTTAGATTTAAAAATTAAAGTAAACGACACGGAACGCAGAGGCCAGAAAAATTTCAAACAAAGACACACAATAAAAACATGGAAAGGGAAAAAAATAACGAAATTGTAAAGGCCTGGAACAGAGGTCCACCGAATAGAAAATAAAAAAGAAGTAAAGAGACATGAAGGAAAACCAAAGAAATAATTAATGAAAAAGGTCCCAAAGAAAAGAAAAGAAAAATTATCGACCGGAAAAGGACGGGAGAGAGAAGAAGGCACGAAAAAGTAGGAGGTAGGGGGGGTAGGAGAAGAAAAACAAAGGGTTTAGGGTTGACGATGCATGGATGTGTGCAATCAGAGGTTTTCATAACCCTAAACGTTTGAGTCTAGAATTTTGTTTGTCCGAGGCGGACGGCGGGGGAGCGCTTCCTTCGTTCCTTCCCTCTTCCCTACAACGCTCCAAGCTCTATGCTTGTCCAAATTCTTTTGTCCGTATCTTGAACGCCCCGTGTCTTTTGTCATCTGCTGGGAAAGTTTCATCGTTTCTTGCTTTTATCTGCGATAAAGAGGAGGACCCTTGAGCAAGAGGTCTGGACAGTCTCTGGTGCACGAACAATTAGCCTTTTTTCTTTAATGAAAAGGCTTCTATGGCATTCCAATGGATGCGAGATCCGTCTTTTTTGTCTCGTGTTTTGCGGTTCAATACAATTTGTGGACCCTTCCTCCCCGCGACGGGCCCTCTTCAAGCAAGAGGAGTCGTCATCTCCTTTTTGTTTTTGGTTCGTTGTCATAGTCTTTCTATGATCCCTGTGCAACATTGTTGCACTAGAACCGAACCTTGAAGCAAAAAAAAACATGTCAGCTTCCTGGATTTGTCTCTATTTTTATTTTATTTTATTTTCTACAACGATCCGCAATGACGGCTTGCACACACGGAGAAAGCTTGTGTGTTTTAAAGGCTCCTTTTGTCATCGAAGAGGCCTATCTGAAGGGTTTTTTTTAAGGCCATTTTCTTGACATCTATTGCTTTTGCCCATCCGCGCTTGATCCTTTATTGTCTGTGTTTGCAGTTCAGAGAGAAGAACAAAATCTTAGGGCGCTCTTGAGTATAACCGAAGTTTGCCTTCCGTCTGGACACTTGCTGCTTTTATCGATCCACGGTCGATCCTTGACCGTCTCTGTCTACAGTTCAGAGGGAAGAACAAAAGCTCACGCGCTCCCAAGTATAATCGAAGTTTGCCATCCATCTGGGCATCTGCTGCTTCTGCTGATCCATGGTCGATCCTTGACCGTCTCTGATCTGATGAATTCGCACTTAGATTTCAATGGTCCAGAATTGTAGAAAGACCATAGAAACATCATATTGCAACCTTCCCACAGTTATCTTTATTGCTTATCTTTGTGTTGGCAGCCGTTTCTATCTCATGTTATACATTTTGCAGAGCTTAGAAGTGTCGCCGGTGTGTTGTGAGCTCCTACGACGTTCGGTTTTGTAGCCTCCTTTTCCATCACCTTCTCCCTCGTCAACCATTACTTGTCTCACACAGAGCTTGTCAAGCTTGCCATTATTTGGGCTTAAAGTTAATTTCTTGCTATTGTTCTTTTCGACTTCTAGTGCAAGGCTCTATTATGGACTCTTGATTTGCGTAGTTGCCACACCCGCCCCATGATGGCCAACCTGGTCAAGGTTGGTTCTAGGTATGGATAACTTAATAGTTTCTTTTGAGTGTCCTAGACCAAGATGTCCCGGTTGGTATACATGTAAAGTTTTAGTTGACATGCAAAGTACGAGGCAGGTCCAATGTGAGATCTCATGTTATCTTTGTCTTATCTGGGTTTCTTCATCTTTTTTGACTTCGAACAAGTGTGAGACTAGCATCGTTGTTCATGCTGCTTTTGTGTTTTCTTTTCTTGGTTTCTTGGACATGAAAATGGAGATTTTTCAATTCTTACGAGGGATATACTTTATGTTGTGCCCTTGACGTCCGTCGAGCTTTTTTTTACAGGGTGGGCGATCTCTATATTGTTTCCGATTGATGCCTCCCATGCTTTGTTTGCACAGGTTATGCATCCAAGCAGTCGCCAAGGGTGTTCAAGGTGGAGGAGGCCCAGGCCCATTCCATTGTGAAAGACTCGAATGCCGAATAGTTTGGGTGGTGGATAGAAACAAAGTGTTGTGATTGCACATCCACATCCTGCATGGGAGAAAAATACCAAGAAACAAGAAAAATTGAGAAGTTTGGGGTTTAACATGATGGATATAGACAACGACATATGATGTAGAGGTTTGGGCCGTCCCAGGAATCTTTTGGTGGGGTGTACATCCCTTGGACCGCCTAGATTTCTGCATACTTGAAAAATGTCTCCTTCCATTAACAGAGAGAGGTAAACGCTTCAAGACTTCAAAGCTTTTAGTCTGTTTATTTAATCACTTCGATTGGCCACACTCAAGAGCACAAACCTGAGCCAAAATTGTTGTTGCAACAAAAATGTGTTCATTTCGTTCAAGGCTCGAGATGATGTCGGCAATTCTCGCATTGTGATCAAGCACTTCCTAATTTGCAGGCCCAAATGGATGCAGCTGCAGAAACAAGAGGACAACCAATGCACTTGTGAGTCAGGGCTCCCCGAAGCATTTGGCTTCGGGTTGGTGGTATGAAAAATATGGAACAACTGTTTGTAGACGCATGCTCGCAAATTATAACCATCTCTAAGTTTGCGTGATCGCCATTGTTTCGAGCACTGATTAAGTCTGTGTGACACGAAGATGTAGATTCCTTCAAGTTCTTGCAAACTTTTCATTGGGTTTTAGGGGTGAAGCGATTTTTGCTTCACCCCAATGATGGGGCGATCTTTTGTCCGCATTATTCTTTTGATATTTTGTGTGGGGTGTGGGTGGACACCTCGTGACGAATTGTATGGCATTATAGACAAATCGATCGATTCGGATCTTGGTCTGTACGAGCCGATTGGCATTCCTGAGGCATCCACCCTTGATCTACAAGTGTGCATGATCCCTTCGTATCATCATTTAAAGCACTAATCGCTTTTCTGTGACAGGGAAGTACAGATTCCTTCAAGTTTTTGGAACAGTTCATTGGGTTTTTGCGGTGAAGCAATTTTTGCTTCACCCCAAAGATGCTACAGTCTTTCGTTTGTGACAATCTTCTGATGTTTTGTTTGGGGCGTGGGTGGACGCCTCGTGACGAACTATATGGCATTACAGACCAATCGATCGATCCGGATCTTGGTCTGTACGAGCTGATTAACATTCCCGAGGCGTCCACCCTCGATCTACACCTATGCATGATCCTTTTGTGTCATCGTTTAGAGCATTGATCACTTTTCTATGACAAGGAGATGTAGATTCCTTCAAGTTCCTGGAACTACGCATTAGGTTTTTTGGGGTGAAGCGATTTTTGCTTCACTCGAAAGATGCCGCAGTTTTCCATTCGCGATAATCTTCTGATGTTTTGTTTGGGGCGTGGGTGGACACCTCGTGACGAGCTGTATGGCATTACAAACGAATCGATTGATCCGGATCTTGATCTATACGAACCGATTGGCATTCCCGAGGCGTCCACCCTCGCTCTACAAATGTGCATGATCCCTTCGTGTCATCGTTTAGAGCATTGATCATTTTTCTGTGACAGGGAGATGCAGATTCCTTCAAGTTCTTATACATATGATTTGGGCATTACGCTCACAATGCTTGAGGCCTGAGGCCCTTTGACCACCAAAAACCCATTTTAATGCCAAACCCTTTTAGTGTAATGCCAGGCCCTTTTTTTTTGGATTTTTTTCACTTTTTGTTACTTTTTTTATTGCTTGTAACTTTCGTAAATTACTTTTTGCTGTTGAAAGGGGCTAGCTGAATTGTTTTTTTTAATTTATTGAAGGGGAGGGGGTGTGCTTTGATTTTTTTTTAATTTCTTTTACTCTTGAGGGGGAGGGGGGGTGCGGGTTAATGTTTTTTTTTCCTCCTTCAGGTGGAAGGAGGAAGGGAAGGGGGTTACTTTTTTTTTTAATCTTTTTTTTCATTGTTGAGTGGTTAGGGAAAGGCAGGGGGTTGATTTTTTTTTTACAAATTCATAATGGGAGGGGGTGCTGGTGGTTGAAAATAGCCATTTTCAAAGTACTAAGCATTCATGGGCCTTGATTTTAAAAAATTAATTAATTAATTTTTATTTTTTTTACCGGATGTCATCATTACCATCTACCTAATAGGCCGTGATGACGCGCTCCCAAGTTCCTTGTAGACCCACTTGAGGGTCCAAGTATGCGGCAATGCGGAAGCAATTGGAACTTGGAGCCGCTCCTTAGCTCACAACACTTGGAGGGGTAGAGGGGCGTGTTGGAGCTCCGGGATAGGACTAGGAAGATGTGACAAGCTTATTCACTCACACGGGCTTGCATGAAACCACACAAAGTGGTTAGTGCATAGTTAGAGCACATTTGGTGCTAGGAAGAGGCACGGCCCGGACCTTGGGAATAAGCCTCCATCTTACTCCCCTTTTTGAACTCATTCGGGAGCCTTTTCGTGTTGGGACAAGCCACGGGTGAACTCGGACTCACTTTGACACACTACACTCTGGGCTCGGGAGTAAGCCACCCTTTACTCCCTTGGGGAAGCTAGCACCTTCCCCCTTGGGGAAGCCATCACCTTCCCCTTTATCGCGCAACTTTGGACTCCCGCGACTTTGAAGCCTTATAACTTTCGGAGCAGACCTCCGATCGAGTTGCCGTCTAAAGCAAAGTTATAGGTCTCGTCGAGACCTTTCGAACGGTATGTCGCACGTTTTCTGCAGCCAAGTATTTCGGGTCGATTCCCGACTTTTACTCGTCGGGAGTCAAAACTGGCGGACTCCCGGGAGTTCGACTCCCGGGCCTTCTTTTGGCCATAACTTGTGTTTCAGATATCCAAATGAGCAATGCGAGCCCATTTTAGACATCTACACTTCCAGATCTTTCCATTGATATAAAGAGCGCCACGAGCCATTGAGATTTGACCCCTCAAATCTCTCTCTGAAGTTTTGGGAGTCCCTTTGGGACTCCAACTCTCACCAACTCCCAACGTGGGAGTTCACTTGGGAGTGTGAGGGTTCACTCCCTCACACTCTTTGCACTCCCGAAAGCATGTGATATGACTCCCGGGTCTACTTATAGGCCCGCACCTTGCAACCCCCTTGCCTTGGTCGCAAGCCAAGGCTAGGGTTGCGACACGTGAAGTCCTTTTAGATGGGCATTTTCCCCCTTATTTCCATCCTCCCTTATTTTACCCTAATTTTCATTTTTTTGCTTGTTATTTTTTATATTTTTCTTTTATTCTTCTTACTCAATGTTTTTTTATTTTTTTCTTTATGGTATTTCCTAGTTTTACATTTTTAAAAAATTTCTTTATATTTTATTTTTTTTTATTTTTGTTCCTTTTTATATCATTTTTTTTTCAAGTTGTGCTAAAACAATTTTTTATATTCATAATTGAACGAATAGGCACTCCATATGCATTTTAAACTATGGCTAAGGCCTATACGTATGATCTGGGCACTACACTTGTAATGCTGGAGGCAGGAGGCTGTTTGACCACCAAAAACCCAGTGTAATGCGAGGTTGTTTTAGTGTAATGTGAGGCTGTTTTTGTTGATTTTTTCATTTTTTGTTACTTTTTGTTACTTTTTTTTATTGCTTGTAACTTTTGTAAATTACTTTTTATTGTTGAAAGGGGCCAGCTAAATTGTTTTATTTTATTTATTGATTGTTGAAGGGGAGGGGGTGTGCCTTGATTTTTTTTAATTTCTTTTACTCTTGAGGGGGAAGGGGGGTGCAGGTTAATGTTTTTTTTTTCTTCCTTCATTTGACATGTGGAAGGAGGAAGGTAAAGGGGTTAGTTTTTTTTTTAAATCTTTTTTTTCATTGTTGAGTGGCTAAGGAAGGGCAAGGGGTTGATTTTTTTTACAAATTCATAATGGGAAGGGGGGGGGGGGGCTGGTTGAAAGTAGCCATTTTCAAAATACCAGGCATTCATGGGCCTTGATTCATTAGTTTTTTTTTTTTTTTTTTTCTATGGGATGGGTTGATGTTTTTCTATAATTTTTTTATGGGGGGAAGGGGGGGCAAGGGAAGTTCATGGTTGGTTGAATTAATTTAATCCTAGTTAAAATAAACTAAACTTAGTTAAACTAACTTAAATTTGTTTGATTAAATGCAACCCGATTAAGTTAATTTAAACTTGGTTAAACTAACCTATACATAAATTAATTTTGATAAAACTTCTATAATTTAAAGAAAAATTAACAAAAGTTTTGAACACAAATAATATGCACTAAATTTTTCAGGCAACAATAAAGCTTACTAACCAATGAAATGTGGGGGAGTACACCTATTTGGATTTTGAAGTCAGAATAAGGAATTCTTATTTCAACTTGTCCAATGTGAGTATTTTTGTCCCATGCAACTAAAACATTAGTCGATGTGGAAAAATAATAAAAAAGTTATTTACAAAACCTTTATTTTTTAAAATTAGTGATTGGAATAAATATTTTTAAGGGAAAAAAATGAAAATTAATGTATAATCTAATTGAATGCACTATGAATTTTAGAAAGATGTATGTTGTGCACCCAACCATAATGGGCAGGGGGAACTTTTAACTTACAAATATTTTTTGTTTTATTTTATAAATCTTTCAAAGGAAAGTGTTTTTCTTTTTTTGTTATCATGGGATCATAAGCTATTCCACTTTAGATTTTTCTTTATTTATTTATTTATTTATCTTCTATTTTTTTCTTGACTTTTTAAAAACATTTTTTCCCTTTATTTCCATCCTCTCCTCTTTTTCCCTAATCCTCATTTGTTTTTCCTTTTTCACATTTTTCTTCTTATTCAATGTTTTTTTTTAGTTTTATCTTTTTTTTCATTTATCTTTTATTTATTTATCTTCTTTCTATCATTTATTTTTATTTTCCAATTTTTTAAATTTATGTTACTATATTTTCTTTTATTCTTCTATCCTTTTCTTGGCTTTGTAAGGGGCATTAAATGAATAATAGTGAACAAGTACAAATAAGCTTGGAAAGAAAATTTTATTTTATAAACTTTTAAAAACCATCCTTACACTTTGAATTATGTAACCACTTGTAAGCATTACAGATGGTTTTAAGGCTCACCAAGAGTCATTAAAATGGCCACGTCTTATCTTCAAAATCTTTTAATAAATAACCTAGGGTCTTAAAATAAAAAATTAAGTAACCTACAAATTAAAAGTGGACACCTTTTAAAGGTCAATTGATTCGCAAAGACCATGATCAAGATTGATTAGAAGGTCAGTAAAATCATATAACTCTTAAAAAAATGTCATGTCATAATTTTAAAAACATCAAAACATTATTTAAAAAAAAAACTAACTATTAAACTCTCATTTGTTTTATAAACAAAGATGTTAACCGCAATTTCTGAGGTGATCTATATCATCGGGGCAGATGCCTCCTAAAGAGTATCGGAGGTGTGCGAAGGTAGGCTAGGATGAAAGACTTATATAGGGAAGGTAATTTGAGGGTATGGGTGGAACATGGGACAATGTGGAGTTTTACTATGGTAATGGCCCAAATAGATGGAACCTTTAAAAATACTACAGTGAAAGTGGCCATGGGTCCAATTAGTGTTGACTTAGTAATATAGGCTTTCACTTGGCATCACCAATGGCCTTACTAGTAACACTTGAAGAAAAACCAGCCTTATACTAGTTCCAACTTGGGGCTCCACATTGCTATGCACTACAAGTGCTTGTCAATTGATGGGGAAAAAAAAACTGATTTTGTGAAAATTAAGTTCCAGTCGAAATGAAAATACGAAATGACATTGCATGCAACTTGAATTGAGTTCAAATTTTATTAAAAAGAAATGGGATGCAAATTGGTGAAGAATATGGTGTTAGATTTTATTTATTTATAAACACAAATTTGAAATAACATTTTTCCATGTGTCTTTATTTGCGAATTTTTCAAACAATTTCTAGTTTGAAACTTTCCAAGTGATGATTTTCAACTTATGGAATCTAAGGTTGTCCTACTTAAACCAATTTTGATGAATTATTGTCATTAAAATTTGGTAATGACCGGAGGTAACATTCAACATGTATTTGCCTTACACCAAATTTAATAACATATTTATATGAATGTTGTATTGATAGATATGGTCCACCTTAAGCATATGGTAGTGATATGAATAATGAAACTAGAGATCATATTCAATTGGTTTGACAATGCATATATATTTAGGCAAGAAATATATTGGGGTGGGTATGACATTAGGGTTTGCAACCTCCATACCACACTAGCCTGGGTTTTGCCAATGGCTATATTGTGTGGGATATTAATAGCCATTTGTTACATATAGTGGATTGAGATATCAAAAGGTATGATGTCTTTTAGGGCATTAAGGAGGGTTTTAGGATTGAGTGCCCATAATGCATCTATTTCCTTTCTTCAATGTTTGCTAAGAGATTGTTGCAATCTTGTTGTTCAATTAATTTTGTTTCAACATTTAATGAGGTGCAACCATTTATTTGTGGAAGGAAAGGAACCCATTCATTTGTTTCATTTGTTTCTTTCTTTTTAAAAAGGTAGATTTTAGTTGGGGATTTAGTTTTTCCCCCCTCCATCTTTTAGTTACAATATTATATTAGTGTGCATATAGCCCCAATGTGTCGCAACCCTAGCTTTGGGCTCGCGACCAAGGCAAGGGGTTGCAAGGTTGCGGGAGTCAAGAAGAAAGAAGCTCGGGAGTCAAAGGAAGGAAGCCCGGGAGTCAAAGGAAGGAAGCCCGGGAGTCAAAGGAAGGAAGCCCGGGAGCAAAGGCAAAGGCATTGGAAGGGTGCGGGCCAAGAGGAGGAAGCCCGGGAGTCATCACATACTCCCGGGAGTCTAAGGAAGTGCGAGGGAGTGTGAGGGAGTGAGCACTCACACTCCCAAGGCAACTCCCATTTGAGGAGAGGGAGTCCCGGTGGACTCCCGAAACTTCAGAGTGCGAGTTGAAGGGTCAAATCTCAATGGATAGTTGCGCTCTTTATACCGTTGGAAAGATCTTGAAACGTAGATGTCTAAAATGGGCTCGCATTGCTCATTTGGACATCTAAAAGGAAAGTTATGGGCAAAAGAAGGGCCGGGAGTCAAACTGGCAGTTTGACTCCCGACCACTAAAAGTCGGGAATCGATGCCTTCCCGACATCCGATTTGAGAGTGCGACACGGCGTTGGAAAGCCCTCGACAAGGGCTACAACTTTGCTTCAGACCGCGTCGCGATCGGACTCTGCAGTCGGGAGATACCGGCGTCCAAAGTCCCGGGACTCCAATCCGGGACGATTTCGGGACTCCCACGCGGGAGTCCCGGGAAAAATGGCCATTTGGATGCCACCTCCGCCGCGAGCTGCAGAGTATACTATAAGGGGGAAGGTGGTGGCTTCCCCCAAGTCCGGGCCGTGGTGAGTCTTGTGTGTCCGTGTTGCCCGTGGCTCGTCCTAACACCAAAGGTGCTCTAACTATGCACTAATCACTTTGTGTGGGTTGTGTGCAAGCCTGTGTGAGTGAATAAGCTTGTCACATCTTCCTAGTCCCATCCCGGAGCTCCAACACACCCCTCTACCCCTCCAAGTGTTGTGAGCTAGGGAGCGGCTCCAAGTTCCCACTTTTTCCGCATTGTCCCATACTTGGACCCTCAAGTGGGTCCACAAGGAACTTGGGAGCGCGTCACAATGTGTATTTAAAATTCATTTATATTAGTTTGATATGAACGTTAAATAGGGACCTCGAATTAAATGTAGCATTGGTCTTGACACAATTACAATAACATGTTCAACAAGAAAAATATTTTCAAAATTTGTTAACTATACTTGAACTATGATTAAATTTTTTAATTATCTTTCGAATATAATATTTCTGAGGAAAAAATGATTTAATAATTCAAATTTCCCCTCTCAACCAAAAGGTATAAAGTTTGATCCTTTTCTTAAATTTTGATTTTCCCTGGATGAAATGAATGAAAAAAGAAATAACCTTTAGGTAACTTCTTTCAAGCTAGATGCCCCAAAATAGGACTTTCTCCAAGGAGAAGGAGACAAAATGTTATCTTCAAATACATTCCTCTTAAGGAAAAAAAATTCCAATGAAAAGGGGAACAATTTTTTAAGGAGAAAATGAACAATTTCCCTTGGGATTCTTGCTTTGGGGGCTAAGTCCCAAAGTATTGTTATGTAAGACTTTAGCCGATAGATGAATTACCATAGAGAAATTTGATAGTAAAATACAATACTTATGAAAAAAAACTCTATTTAAGGTTGGGCAAATAATTGTTGTGCAAATTTTATTTTTTTTGCAATTGAATAAACTCTATTATGTTCACGAGATAAAATAATTGGGAAGAAGGAAATTAAATTGGTTAGGGGATTATTTTTTTGGAGAAGAAGAGGATCAAATTGCCCCAAAAGGCAACTTCACCCAATGAACAAAGAATTTTCCCCAAGGAGCAAGGGATTTTGTTCAAGGAGAAAAAAATAAAATGGTAGCACCAACCATGTTCCCCTAAATAATAATTTTCTTAGGGAGAAGGGGATCAACTTCTTTTGGGGAACTGAACATTATCTTGCATTTTCAATTTGAGGATATGACCTAAAAATTATGCCAAAAAACAATTTAGGGGTCAAAATTTCAAGTCCCATTGTTCCCTCCGGCAAGCTAGTATTTGAAAATTTGAATATCAATTTTTTTTATCACAACTTGTAGCTCATAACATCAAATTGAAAATGCAACATCATTTTTGAGATCTGTGTTTTGACGGTTTTCAACAATATAAAAATGTTTGATTTTGACAAAATGTAAACCTTATACTTTCTTCTCCAACATTCAAGAAATTGTTTTTCAAAAAGTTAATCTTTGGTAAGTTGCTCCATGGGGGAAGATGGTTAGGGTTACCATTTTGTCTCGTTCTTCACAAGGAAAGTCCCTTTTGCTCTTCAATGCACTTTAATCTTCTCCTTGGGAAAGTTACTCGATGGGAGGAACATGGTTGCAACTATCATGTTGTCTTTTCTTTGGAAAATCCTTTTTCCCCCAATGCATCTAGCTTGAAAAAAATGGCCAATTATTCATTTTTTCATTCCTTTTGTCCATGGAAGATTTTTATTTTTATTTTGAAAAAGGATTGAACCTTGTACCCTTGGTTGAAGGGGGAGATTCTAACCATTAGATCATTTATTTTTCCTTGGAAACTTTGTGTAAAAAATATAATTAAAATGATGATCATAGAAGGTACAATAAAAAAAAGGTTTGAATACATTTTCTTGATGGGCATTATCTTCCAATTGCATTGAAACCAACTTATAAATAATGTTTGCCATTTCATATTCATATCCAATTTATTTTACAAATAGTCATACCCTATTTATACCTTGCATGGTGAAAAATTGTATTCATACTTGGCATGAATAAAAGGTGAGATCCTTCATACCAAGACTAGTTTGGTATAAAAAAATTTACATATAACAAGACAACATTGGTTTATACCTAGTTAAAAAGATTAAACAAAAATCATTCTTCAACCCAACGTTGGGATTGAGCTTGGTATATATGAAAGTGTCAAAATTCCCAACACCATTTGGATTATTATGTACAAAAATCAATACTAGGAAAACACTATATCAATCATATAAAAAGAAAAAGAAAAACCCCAATATCAAGCAATAAGGTTTTTTATTTGGCAAAATTTTGCATTGCAATGAGTTTTTGAAATTTATTTCTAATAAATATTTGAAAAAATATGCTAAAAGTTTAGGAAAAAAAGAGAAATTTCTGAATAAAAAAATTAAAAAATAAACCATGCGAAGCAAAGGGCAGATTGATTTTTAAAAAAAAACCCAATTCCAAGATTAAGCTAGAAGGCATGTTCAAAAGTCAATGTGAAACCAACACGATCCAAAACCCAATATTAGGAATGATCATATTGGTATGAAAATTTTAGAAAGTACATAGTGTTCAGAAAAGATTAGACAAAAATTGGGGGCAAACAAGAGATGAATTAATATTTAATTATTAGTTTTAGTATTGGGTTACCATAAAGTACGTTCAAATTTTTGATATTGGAACAAACACTAGAATTGGAATTTAAAAAAAAAAAAAAAAAAAAAAAAAAAAAAAAAAAAAAAAAAAAAAAAAAAAAAAAAAACCCTACCCACAATGTGAAAATTTCAAGATATGTGTAAAAGCAAAACTAGAACTCACATCGTTTTAATTATTTAAAAAAACTAGATTCAAAGGTGTAACCAAAAAGAAGGGGCATAACAGTACCTATATCAAATTTCATCACAAACACTGACAAAATTAACAAAGAGCCACTACCATGTAATTCAATTGTTACAACAATGTTCCAACTTTCTTCATAAATCCATGTTCGAACCTAATTTGGTTACCAACCCTAATCTAATTGCATAAGATCAATAAGATCCCTCTCTAGATCTCTTGTCAACGAACTATGGTGATCTTTTGATGTAGCATACAAAATAGACAATATTTCAATCCTCAACACAAAATCTCCATCCTGCCTACGAACATACTCACAACAATAAACCACATAGACTTTTCTACAATCATCACAATTAGAAAGACACTCACAAGCATAACATACAAAACAACGAATAACTCCAAAAATTTGATTTCTCTCATGTCCCCAATACTTTTCCCAATGTCTATAGCATCTTTGCTCAAGTTTCCTACATTTTAGATACATGATTTTCTCAAGGCATGAATAGAATTGCAATTCAAACAAATAAGCAAACATACTTGACTTGAATAACAAATGCCTTTCAAATGCCACAAACAAATCAGCCCATATTTGATCCCTTGGAGCCTTTCATCAATTCCATCTACGCTTTTTTAAAGACTCATATAATTTCATCTACCTAATCCTCAAATCTCATGTGCAACATGAAATCAAGGAGATTGATGGTTAAGTAACATGACACTTCATGCTTAGAGAGCATTCATCCCTTCCATTTGCTTACAAAATAACTCACCACCAAATGCAAAACACAAATCTGTTAAAAAGAACAAAGATATAAAATTGGGTTATACTTAACTTTTCAAAGACCAACTTGTTATTCACATCCTCCACACCACCTTTGTTCTATCACCAACACCAATTGCAACCACACACAACAACAACAAACTAACAAATAGCCAAGCCAATCCCAAAAGCATCACTCCTTCATAAATCAATGCCATCATCGTCATCACAACCTTCCTTCACAAATTGTAACACATTCCAGAAAATGATAAAAGACAAAACATGGAAATAATTTCTGAAGCATAGACAATGACGAATGAATCCTTTTCACATCTCAATTTAACCCTAAAGAATACTTGGAAATAACTTCGAGCTATATAGAGGTTTTTCATAAACAATAAAAACTCACCCAAAAATTGTTTGAATTGGGTACTTGGGTTTGGTGGGTTAAATTTGCTCATTTCAGTTTTGATTTTTCGACCAGTTCATAATCATAATTGTAAGCATCATTGCCATTTTATTTATTTATTTATTTGTTTATTGTAGATTTTGGTCTTTCATTGGGTTGAAAAAAATTATTTGCTGATGTGTTTAGAATTGAACAGAAGGTGCTTCATAAAAATCAAACCAGCCTCCACCGGTTTAAAACCAAGTGTAGGGCGGGTATTTGGTTTTTTTTGGGTGTTGTAATACGCACTGGTTTCAAAGTATTTGAAAAAATTCAGAATCCAGGAACTACCGGATCCGGGTATTTAAAAGCTTTTTTTCCAGCATCAGAGAACCGAAACACTGGGTTCAGGTATTTGGAAAGAACCCCAAAAGAAAAGGGTATCACATTCAAAGAATCACCACTGGGGGGGGGGTTGGTGAAAGAAGCAAAGAAAGACCCGGGCAGTTGTTCTAGGCAGGTATTTGACCCTTTGAAAAACAAATGGAGAACTGCAGTTATAAATAAAAACAGGGTATATTTGATTTTTTGGTATCCACGGTTGGCAGTCGGAACCGGGTATATTTGGATTTTCGGTGCCCACGGTTGGCAGTCAGAACCGGGTAGATTTGAATTTTCGGCGCCCACGGTTGGCAGTCAGAACCGGGTAGATTTGAATTTTCGGCGCCCACGGTTGGCAGTCAGAACCGGGTATATTTGAATTTTCGGCGCCCACGGTTGGCAGTCAGAACCGGGTATATTTGAATTTTCGGCGCCCACGGTTGGCAATCAGAGCCGGGTATATTTGAATTTTCGGCGCCCACGGTTGGCAGTCAGAACCGGGTATATTGAATTTATACCTGCCCACGGTTGGCAGTCAGAACCGGGTTTATTTAATTTATACCTGCCCACGGTTGGCAGTCAGAACCGGGTTTATTTAATTTATACCTGCGGTTACCGACTTGATACCCGGAAGTAGGCATGGAGGCCGGGGTTTAGGGGAGGCAGTTTCTAGTACACGGCTCACACGTTTTCAAACTGCGAACCGCACCCGTCGGGCCAGCAGGCTAATGAATGATTTCCGTTCCTTGGAAGTGGAATATTCCCACGAGGTCTGCTACCCGCCAGGCAACGACATTTCAAACGGAGCTGAGAGAGAGAGAGAGAAGAGAGAGGCAGAGACAGAGAGCTCTGGCGATGGCCCAAACTGTGGTGTCGCAGAAAAGAAAGCGTGAGTAAGCAGCATATGGGGGCGACGGAGGACGTTAGATACGGGAACTTGGACTACGAAGGTGCTGCCAATTTGCATCGATGGGAGATGAAGAATGGCAAGAAGGTGTTGCTGGGTTGCTGCCCCACCGCCGTCTCTTCTGGTGCTCTTCATCAAGGCAATGTCAGCCCTTTTGCCATCGACTTGGGGTGAGAATACATGTGTCCTGATTCTTTTTTCTTGTTCTTGTTCTCGTTCTTTTTCTTCTTTTATTTTGTGGGTTGTTGAGAGTCTTTTGATGGTTGTTTGCATGAAATTGCCAGCCTGAGAAAACAGCAACAAGGTTTTTTCATGTTTTAGCGTGAGATGGAGGAAGGCAGTAGAAGAAGCATCGAGAAAAGGAGGTGAAGACGAGACGAGAATCAAAGAGAGCGAGATAGAGAGTTTAGAGGAGACTCTGGATGAGGCAGAAGAAGAGCCAGAGCCAAATGCATGTAGGGATGATGTTGCAGAAGAAGGGAATGCAGCTGAGAGAGGTGTGAGGGAGCTTTACATATCTCTTTTTCTCTCCATTTTTGCAATCCTCTGATGTGATGTTGTGCAGTTGACTGGGAGCATTCTTTGGTTAGGTCAACTGACACAGTTTCTGATGGCATTATGCTGTGACTGTAGTGGAATTGGAGCTGTCACGTACAGTCAAGTCTGTACTGCTGTGGTCAGGTGAGCTCTACCCAGGATGTTAGAGAGGAGAGACCTTCCCACAAGTCTCCCCTAAGTCTCCTCTCGTGCTGATGCCTCAACTTCAAGCTCATGATAGTGGAAATATTGTTCAAGAGCTCACTGGTTGCGTACCAACCACATCACCCACTCCTCCAACAAACCCTCTTTCCATTTTTGGATCTCCCTACAGCAGGAAAAGTTGGCGTGTGGAGCTAGGTCAACGCCGGCTGTTTCATGATGGGGATGAACAGAACAAGCTGTGGACTGTTGAGTCTGCCATTGTTCAGCCAAACGATCTGTTTGAGTGTGGACAAGAATATCTGGCAACAGAAAGCCATTCTGTTGAAATCAAGCACTCCACAAAGTTGCCAGTAGTCAAGAAAACATGATTGAACTTAAGTGTTGGTACTAGGTTTCCATTGTAACATTATGTCCTTATTTTCCTATTGAATAATCTGAGATAGTTGAAGAGAACTATGAATTCTACTGTTCTTGTTGCTCGTGATGGACTTGTCGAATAAACTAACTGTGGAGACAGGAATTTAGGTGATGGTGATAGTGATGCAATGAGTGAGGACTCTGCCTCCAGTCAAGAACTGCATGTGGCATGTGAGCTTGGTGGCCAAGGAGGCAACAGCTTGCTCCAGCAAAACTTCAGCTCAAGCTTAACAACTGTGCACACGGTATCCAGATATTTCTTCTTCTTGCTTTGTTCACTTCCACACTCAAAGTTATTGTTGATGTTGTGTTATTTTCTGCTGTGTGCTGATTTGACCTGTGGATTTTCAGGATGATACAGCAGGTTGTCCTGTTCTGGTTTACACAGCATCACTAGCTGTTGATATGCACAAGCCCAAAGGTATGTTCTGGGAGATCTACCTTCAATTTGGAAGCCCACAAGTGTTGTACAGGTGTCACAACTCTGTCTGTCTCTTGGTTACAAAATGTTTACCATAAGTAGTAGGTTTATTCCCTGGAATGAGCTGAGTTGTTAGGAACAGAATATTTGGAGGAATCCTTGATTCATAACAAGTTTTCCACTACTTTTCTTTTGTAGGTGCTTGCAATGAACTTCTTAGTGTTGATACTGTGCACAATGAAACTGCACACATGGGAGAAGAGCACAGTGAACAATTTCTCCATACAGAGCAGGTAGCTCCATATGTTCAGAATTCTTGTTAATCTCTACTAAGCCTGTTTTTTACCTTCTGAGCCTCTTTTTCTGAAATCTTTTGTTGTGAAGATTGGCCTTGTATGATGAAGTAGTGCATGGACTCAAAAAGCCACAAGAAATATTTGCTCAGTCATGAGTTGGACACACATGGTGAGAACTCTTCATATTTTTTTAGTTTACTGTTTGCAGGGAACTGCGTGGACTTCTGAGTTCCAATTTTCTGATGATAGTAAGGCAGAGGATGACAAGGATGGGAAACAGTGTTCCCCTTAGTCTCCTAAACAGTCCCACTTTGTTGGATGATTTACAAATTGTACCCAACTGTAACCAAAAAAATGCTAGGATAATTTCTGGATGTGACTCATTTTTGCTTGCACTAGCCCCCCTTCCATTAAATTGGGCTTGGATTAACCTGACACTTTTATGGAAGTGCAGGTGGCAGGGCCCAGGTTTCTGCTGTTCTATCATCTGAGCAAGCACCCAATGTGACTCTTTGTGAACCAAACATGCTGAAAACAAGTGTACAGGTATTGACTCCTGATGATTGGGTTGCAGATGAGAAATATGTGAACTTTCAGGAGGATGCCCTTTCCTCTTTCCAATTCCAAATCATGGATATCAAGATTCTTGCTTCTAGTTGTGCTATCTTCTATTGTGTCTTGGTTTTACAGTCACAGCCTTCTGACAAGGAGACCCATCTGTCAATCCAGATCCTGCCTGTCCTCGAAGGTATCTTGTCTTTTCTCACTCTTCTCAAACTGTTTATCAAGCTTGCTTTTGTGTTGGGTTTTGTAACAACTTAGATTTTGCACTCTTAGTTTGACATTGTTTATTATATTAAGATCCCATGCTGTAGAAAGTTGCAATGGAATTTCTGATAACTGGGTGCTGAACAGTTGAAAATGAGAAGGATGTCACTACTGTTGATATGCCCATTGAGCAGCATGGATAAGCTCAGCACAGCAGCCAGGGACATGATCAGGTAGCATTTGCCTCTTAATCTTAAAAAATGTACCAAAGTCATCAAATGTGTTGGAAGCAAGAGATCATTTTGTGACTCATCTTTCTGACAAGCATTGTGTTTGTACTCACCTCTTGGTTGTGCAGGTAGACCCAAACTTGTGTGGAGATATTGTGTTGGAATCAGCTCCTAGTAACAGTGGAGTCACTCCTATAAAGCAACAAAAACAGCAGAGAAGACCATATGACAGAAAAAAACAGTACATCAATCCTTTGGGTAAAATTCACACTCTCTCATATTCTTTTCCAAATTTATACAGGTATACAAGAGTGAATCCTTTGTGCAATCACCATGTACCACTGACAATCACAATAGTGTGCATGTTTCGGTTTGGGAAGCTGGAACCCCCTTACACTTTGATTGAAGTGTGCAGAGGCAGGGACAAGATGGCAGGGAAGCGGGTCAGTACATGAATCAGGTCAAAGCCTCTAGAATGGTGGAAGGGGGAGAGGATGCTGTATGGTCATGTTCATGCTTGTAAGTTCTATTCCCTAAAACCTTTGCTCAAGCTCTATGTGAATCTAATGACAGGATGGACAAAATCAACAGAGTTTTTATGAATTGGTGTTGCAGTACAAAGCTGAGATTTAAGTGTGTGAAGCTTTGCTTGCCCACACCTACTGAAATGAAACTGAACTAGTAGACAGAATGCTTGTGTGCATGCATGCCTTTAGTTTTGTACTATATTTACAGTATCCTGCATCAAACCCTTTGCAAACATTCTGATTGTCCAGATCATATGCACTCGAGAAATACAGAGAGGACTAATTCTGTTGTGCAGCTTGGTCTAGCCTACCTTGGCTGAATTGTTAGGCAACACAACCACCACCTCCACAGCCACCGCCTCCAAATCTGCTGCCTACACATCCACCACCCCCAAATCCACCGCCTCCAAATCCGCTGCCTACACATCCACCGCCCCCAAATCCACCGCCTCCAGATCCGCTGCCCACACATACACTGCCCCCAAATCCACCGCCTCCAAATCCGCTGCCTACACATACACTGCCCCCAAATCCACCCCCTCCAAATCCGCTGCCAACACATCCACCGCCCCCAAATCCACCGCCTCCAAATCCACCAGCTCCAACTCTGATGCCTCCATATCCACTGCCTCCAAATCCACCAAAAAGTGGTTGTGCAGGTAGTGGATTCGGAGCTCCAGTTCGGAAACCTGTTCAACTGCCTCCATATCCACCACCTCCAAATCCAGCAGAAAGTGCTTGCCCAAATGCCAAGCCCTGCTGAGCTGCATTTAGCAAAACTGTTTGAAGGGCACCATGAAACAGTCCAGTCCTTCGGGGAGGAGGGGGAACAGCAAATTGACCTGCAGTTGGGTAGTATGGAGGTGGTGGGCCCATTCCAGGAGGATAAGATTGTGGGTATTGGCAAGGGTACTGTGGAGGGTACTGTGGATATTGACTCCCTCCTGCTTGATTATAACCATTTGGATAGCCTCCAGGATAGGCCATAATAGGCATATTATTGTTTGGTTCCACAGTCTGGGCCACAGCTGAGGATGGTCCTGGCATTGCAGAAGGTTCATATACATCTCCCAGCTTTAGGGAAAGGTTCAACGTCCCTGCAATTTGTCCTGAGGGACCATAAACCTGTAAAGACATGATTTACTACAGATTAAACATCCCGAGACCTTTTGGCAAGACAAAGACTGCTCTGCAGGAGATTCTGAATTGTCACAACATGACAGGAAAATATCAATTGTGTATGGATCAATGCTAAATTTAATTTCATTGACCCAATTCAGAGCATCGCATATGAATACGATGAAGGGAAGAAGCCCAAGAAATGGCTGGTTACCTCATGTGATCATTCTACATCAGGAACCCTGGAGCATGTACTCTAACCCAAATTGCAAGCTTAGGAATTCCAAGACTGGACTCAACTCTGAAGAATAGGTGCAATTCAAAATCTGAAATAGAACTTGGAATAATGAAAGGAGACACTCATCACCAAGGACCTCAGTGATGTGGTACTGGCTTTGTGCAGCTTCAATTGGAGTGGGACTGTCATTCATGAGATCTGGAACCTTCAGAATCTATACTCTCATTTAGAGCTCTGTAAAGCACAGTACTTTCACATGGTGGTTCTACTTGTACAAAACTATGGCAATTTGGGAAACTTGACCTGTTTTTGGGTAAATGGAACATCGAAGGTCAGCATACATATACCTGTTACTAAAGACAGATCAGCAGATACATACCTCAAGAGACATGACCTTTCCTGTATCAGCTCCTCCGCTGTCCATTTCTTTGAAGTGAGAAAGAGGCACTGAGCAGGACCCCACACGGATGTTGGAGAAAGGTCCATAGCTGTAAATGTCTACTTTGAGTGTTTCATTTGGCTGCTCTAGAGTCGACTGTTCAACACTCAGTTTGAGCGGTGCATTCCAAGTAGGATGCAAACTACCCGTGCGGTCAATTGGTGTGGAGACTTTGATATGGGGGTAAACCCAGGCAACTGCATATGGGGTCATCTTCCCAAACTTCTTCACATTCTTTAGAATTTGGGCTGATAGGATTAGTAGGTGAAGATTCCGTTGCAGCATCTTGCAAATTGTTCCTGCAATCAATGTCAAGTTTGAATGGAGAGTCAAAGTTCCTGGTGCACTAAGTTGACAACAATCTTCAATAACATAAAAGCAAGAGATTTTACATGCATCACTCGGAATTGAGTCACAATCAGCCCATGAGCAGGAAATGAAGGGCTCAGAACAGAAACCCAAATATCTTTTACTGGACCACGTACTCAACCTAATTACAAAGCATAGAAGATTCTAGCAACTCAGCTTGAAAACAAGGATATGGGAAAAAAAAAGATTAAGAAAATGGAATATTTGTGAAGGAAACGATCATGCATGTGTAATCAAACGCAGCAATTGAAATCCCGCATGACCAGAAACCCTTGAGAAACAGCAACAGATTAGACCATCCATCATGAGAAAGATGCAAGACCTTTAAGGAGCTATACATTGCTCAGCAATTCATATTTTTCAGGCATGGATTGCGCAAACTGTTTCTACACGACAAAGGATTGCAGAGTGGTTGAAATAAGAGACTTGCTATTGCAGAGTAGTTTATCACAATAGGGCTGGACAGATTTTCAACAAAAGCATCTAGGCAACACGTAAAATTGGCAGACATGTCATTCGCCTCCACTTCAAAGCAATGGAATCAAGTTTTTGCAGAGGGCAAACAAGGAGGTATGCGAAAAAAATTGTATCCCAGAGGATGATTGTGGAGCTTCTATTTTGCAAAACCGCCATGAGAATTTTGTCAAACTAACGGATTGTTGAATACGAGTTCTTGCATGCCGTCATTTGAGACATCATAAATCTTGCTTGCAAACATTCAGTTTAGGATGGAAGAAGACTGAGACGAAACGGATACAGAAAGGGGACGGGAGGGACAATGGTTTTGTTCCTTGTGAAAGATTGTAGAGGTCCAGCAGTTGTTCCTCGCGGAAGAGACGACACAATTTGAAAGCTTCTGTAGAGATTTACCGCAAAATACGGAGGGAGCATCCAAGAAGATAATAATATTTGAAATCAGCAAGAAAGTGCAACGAGACGTGTGCCGTGGAGCAGAATTCGCCAGATCGAAGTTTCAATGTTCTCGTGAACGTCTTCTTGTCCACGAACAGAAGTTGTTGAAGAGCTTGCTCGTCGATCACAGTGAAAGTCAGGCAACAAAATTCAGCACTAAAATAGGTTTGGAAGGCGCCCGCTCGGCACGCTCCCGTGCGCCCTTGGCGGAGCAACACCACACGACATTGACGTTGAAGTTTTTTGGTAATTTCTAGTAAAATGCTTGGATTGGTGTTGCTAGTGTAGTGCTTGGACCCACGTTCTTTCCGATAGGCGGGGGGACGGAGAGGCTTGTCGCGTAGAGACCCTGCGGACCAGCGTCACGTGGCTCTATTTGCTCTAGCGCGTCGGTAGGAAGCAAATTTTTCGCACCGTCAGATCAGGGGGTACGTGTCTTTACTTCCTATGAGCGCGGCGATCGGATGCAAACTTTTCGCCGCGTCGCTATGGCAGTTAAGGAAGTGAAAGGTTTTTTTTTTTCCCTCTTCTGGTTCCGCGGGTAATATGAAAAAAATATGAAGCCTTTGATAATTTTGAGGACATTCCACCCAGAAACCCAAAAAATGAATTGACTTCAGGAAAATTAGGTTTTATTTATTTGAAAATTTAAACTTTATCAAATGCGTTATTAAATTAAAAAACTTCAACATGTAAGGAATATATCTATTAAATGTACAGCAATCATGACAACTCTCTTGTTGGCCTCATGGTCAACTAGTTTATAACTAATGTGTTTGTGCCTACTAGGTAAGGTTTGATTCTAATTGCTTTCAATCTTAAAATTTATTTATTTTTGATAAGAGGCTAATGATTTATCAAAAAAATTGACTAAATAAAAAAATAGTTTAATTTATGCCAAAGGTAACTCATGTATTATATGATATTGAATGACATTCCATAAAAGTTGTGTTGAATTAAAACTTTGTTGTTTGCAAATTCAATTTGTATTCAAATTTAATTCATCTCAAGGTTTGTATGGCATACAATGGCCTCCACCATTTCCCAATGAGTTTCTTTGTTTTCGTTAGCAGCGTGACACAAAGGCTTTATGAGGTGTATGTGCAAAACTTGGGTTGTTTCTATCTCAGATCTTAATTCTATGTGCAGGCATATGTCAACATTGATGGGATACATTGATGATGACTAATGACACAAAAGACATTTATACACAAGATGGGAAATGTGATGGTTTTATTTGGTTCTTGAATTATTGGTCCAAAATAGTGGTGATTTTTTATCCCAAAAAAAGCGCAATGCATACATTGAAAGATTATATAAATGAATTTATATTTGTCATACTTTATAAAAAGTGAATGAAAAATAAATATATCATGGACAATATGTTTAACCTTAGATTGTTTGGTTTGAGATGTTTGTGGTATAGGGTTGAAATGCGTCATGTATATTAGATGTGAGAAATATTTGTTCAATTTAAATAGGACTCTCTGGCAGCAATGAACAACAACAACAGCAAACAACTTATTCTTGTCACACAAAAAAGGAAGCTACGAAAACACAGAGACGGATTTGAAAGCCACTTACAAAGAGGCAGGATTGAAGAAGGAAGACGAAGTTGCTCCCCCGACCACACTCAAAGTCGTAGGCAACAAAATACCGGACAAAAAGAAAGAGAAAATTGGCTATACAGATTTCGAAATCCGGTCCAGCCGCCCGCTCGCCGGCCCTCCCGTGCGCCCTTCCCACCAGCAATACGACCTCCGAATACAGACACAACAGTGACTTTGGGGATTTTCGGAAATTTTTAGGAAAATGCTTGGACCTCAGATACAGACACGACATTGACTTTCAACTTTGTTTGGGAAGTTTTAGTAAAATGAATTGACTTTATGAAAAGTTAAGTTTTAGTTATTTAAAAAATCTAATCTTTAGCGACTGAGTTTTTAAACTAAAAAAATTCAACATGTAAAGAATATATTTATTAAATGTATAACAATTATCACAACTCGCTTGTTGTTCTCATGGTCAACTACTAGTTCATAATTAATGTGTTGGTCATTACTAGGTTAAAAGTTTGATTCTAGTTGCTTTCAATCTATTTTTTTTGAAAATTTTGAGAAGAGGGATAATGAGTTTCCAAAAAAAAAATTTGACTAAATAAAAAATAGTTTAATTTATGCCAAAGGTAACTCATGTATTATAATATGATATTGAATGACATTCCATAAAATTTTGTATTGAATTAAAATAAATTAGAAACATAATTAAATTTTCGTTGTTTTGAAATTCAATTTGTATTCAAATTTAATTCATCTCAGGTTTGTATGGGCATACAATGGCCTCCCCCATTTCCCAATGAGTTCTTTGTTTTCATTTGCTGGTGGGACAAAAAGGTTGACAATGTGTGGCTTCTGATGCATGCGCCCAAAATTAAGCGAAAGGGAGCTGTCTGGCTGGCCAGGAGTTGCCAGCTTCAGAGAGCTTGTGCATGTTGCTTGTTTCTATTTGAGATTCTAATTGAGATGTTGAAATGAAAAAAAGGAAAACAAAAAGCCATCAATGATACAACAGAAGTGCAGCGGATGCTTGTTCTTTACCTTTTTTTTTTTTTTACGTCTTCTTCCTTGCACAATATGGTGATGCTCATAAAGTCCTTCATGAGACTTTACTTGGAAATATCTTGGAAATAGCATGCCATTCATGGCTATCAAATGGTTGCCAAATGTCACGATGACATATGTCATTCATGCATGGATGAATAACTTTGAGTTCTGAATAGTGAATGACATCCATCCATGCATGAGTTTGTTTCATCCATGATGGATAGATAGATGTCAATCCATCCATGACAAGTGTGCAAACCAATAAAAAAATGTGAGTATGTGCATATCCTTCTATACAATATGTCTACTGTCATACAGAATCATGAAATATTATTTACTTTGGATTTGATGAATATCATCCAACGCATGGATGGCCTTCAAAGAGATGCTATATTAAGCTTTCATTATAACTAGTGGGTACCCGCGACCTTCGGTCACTGTGAGGCACCCCTGCATTGTTTTACTAAATTTGTCATATTTTTTATTTCTTAAAATGCCATAGCCTAAGTAGGATCGTCATCATTTAATGCTAATTAATGCTCAAGATCCTCGCCAATGGACCTACTTGAGAAATTTGCCCCAAAAAAAAAAAAAAAACCCTGGTATTAACCAATGTGGGGAAAAGGGCGGTGGGGAGGTATTACTCATTCGTCGGTTCTGTGTATTTGAAAAATTCAGAACCATCAGTTTCGGGTATAATTAGCACGTGTATGGAAGAACATACCTGCCTACACAGCAAACCTGTCGAAAAAGGGCGAAAAAAAAAAAAAAAGAACCCTGGTATTAACCCTGGGTAGCCCGCTGGAAAAGGGCGGGAAAAAAAAACCCTTGGTATTAAGCCTGGGCAGCTCGCCGGAAAAGGGCCGAAAAAAAAAAAAAAACCCTGGTATTAACCCTGGGCAGAGGCCAGTTCTGCCATAGAATGAAAAGCCAGAATTATCACGTCACAGACAGACCAACGTAATTACTATATTAGATGTGAGTGTTGGGGCTGTCAGAGCATTGGGCACAATTGTGTTTGGTTTGACTGGCCATGTTGCAATGGCTGGCCTTACAACCGCTGCTGTTGGGGGCAGCAATTGCAAGTCATTATGTTTCTACAGTCTCACCATTATTTATACCTTGGATGCTAAGGATCTGAGCTTCTGCATCCTCAGGTAATGCAGATGTATGTTTGTCTTCTCCTTGTTGAAATTAGATGATTTTCAGGGTATCCATGCACCTACTGTTTGATTTGAACAAAGGATCCTTGAATAAGTATGTTAAATGGTATCCATCAACGTTGACATATGCCTGCACATGGAAAAACATTCTTAGATAAGCTTTAAAAAGTCAATAAATAATGACACAATAGACATTTATGCACAAGATGGGTAGTGTGATGGTTTTATTTTATTCTTGAATTATTGGTCCAAACTAGTGGTGATTTTTTATCCAAAAGAAAGCTCGATGCATATATTGAAAGATTATGTAAATGAATTTATATTTGTCATACTTTATAATTGAAAAATAAATATTTCATGGACAATATGTTTGACATTAGATTGTTTGGTTTGAGATGTTTATGGTATAAGATTGAACATATTGCCCAAATATTTGTTCAATTTAAATAGTGACATTTTTTATTATGTTATTTAATTTGAAGTATTATTGTTTTGTAATTTCTTTTGGAGTGGTTTATATATTGATTGGTTTCCAATTGTTTTGTAGGGATATGGTAGGTTGAAAATCACATGCCATTCTTTATGTTTGTGAAAAATGAGATGCAAAAATAATGTTTATGATCAGGTTCAATTGTGACAAATGCAACGTTATCAAACTTATGATTGATGGAATGCTCGAAATGAATTATATGATCAATGGATTAATTATTCGACAAATGTGTTTAAAAACATGGTATGTTGTGCAATTTGTGGTCTAACCAAACTTAATCATCAATGTAAACATTTCAAAAAATAAAATATTTAATAATCTAAATACTAATGAGTTTGAATGTACACTTTATGTATTATTTGGATGTATGTATTATCCGATTTTTTACAATTACTTCAAATGGAAAGGAAGTATATATATATATATGTTATATTGAATGTGATGCACTAACATATGTAAAATATGTTGTTTTTCAATCACCAACTTATATACAATTATTGTCTTTTTAAAATATCGGATTACATATACAAAAACAAAATTGGGTTTTTTGCATATGTGAAATAATAGATTCAAGTTTATTAAATAGTCTTTTATTGAATTGGGATGGTATTTTAAATAAGAAAATGTTATAAATATTATTTCTCCCTTTTTTCTCAAAATATGAAAAGTAATCCATGGTATAAACAATACATTATAACTTTTGAACCATCTAATGAATTTAATAGCATGTGTATTTTATCATTAGACATAGTTGATGGAATTATAAAAAAACATAACATTTTTAATAATGGATTTGAAAGTATGCATGTTACTGATGAAATAAAAAATTTATCACTTTTTTTTATTTGCATTTTAATTCATAACATCACATAAATAGAGATTTTTTTATTATGGGAAATATGACAAAAAGATTACACAAAAATTGTCGTGCCATATGGTGTTGCAAAGGTGTAAATCCATAGTAATTTTACTAAACAAAAAGACTAAAACCAGTCAAAGGTGAAAACTAATCAACCAAAAAGGAATGCACGCACATATATATACTATTAATTGCATTGGTTCGTCTATCTGTCCGTGACGTGACAGTTCTGACAGCGTTTTCTATGGCGGAAACGGCGCTGGTTTTTTTTTCACCCTTTTCCGGCGGGCTGACCTTTTCTGGCGTAGTTTCAACAGAAACGAGGTCCAGTGTCCGTCCGTGACGTTTCTTTTTTTTTTTTTTTTTTTTTTGGGCCCTTTTCCGGTGGCCTTTTCCGGCGTAGTTTCGACAGAAACGAGGTCCAATGTCCGTCCGTGACGTTTTCTTTTTTTGTCGCCCTTTTCCGGCGGGCTGTCTGTCCGTGACGTTTTTTTTTTTTTTTTTTTTTTTTTTTTTTTTCGCCCTTTTTCGGCGGGCTGGCCTTTTCCGGCGTCGTTTCGAAAAAACGAGGTCCAGCCATCGATCGCGTCCTCGTGTGTGGGGTCTGACACAGAGGCATTCCATAGCCATTTTCTCACAGGCCATTGATTGCATCGTCGTGTGTGTCACAGTGACCGAAGGTCACGGGTACCCACTAGTATATACAATGCACAAAAGGAGGTTGAGATGAAATTTTCCTGTGTGTGTAAAGGACCTACTCGAAAGTAATATAGCTACAGTTTTGCAACCGTAATTTCTTTCAAAAGAGTTTCCGGGGATCCTCTCAACTCCTTCAATTTTTTCCCAAGTCCAGCAACAGGTGACCTAAAATCCACAACCTTGTTCTTGTCAACCAAATCATCCCAACATCACAAATACATATTAACATATCATCATGTGTTTATTAAGGAATCTTGATTGGATTCTATAAGTAGTCGTTGTTGCCATATTCTGCCGTATTCCTCTGTCCAAACTTTCAACAAAACAAAGGAGTAGTGAATGTCGAACTTGGTTTCTCCCTCGGAAAAAAAGCAAAACTATAAACTGGGGCCAAACCCTGAAAAAACCCTACGACTTTGGAACGGGGCTTTAGAATGCAACAAAGTATAAGCACAGAGCGGGAAGAGAGAGAAAGAGTAGGAGAGATGAGAGACAGAGACCGTTTTCTACGGACGTCGGAGCAAAAGGGTTGTTGCTGTAGGATGAGGTCAAGCTCTCATGAGTTGCAACTTAATACTTGGAAAAACAACAGAAACAAAGCCTTAGGACATTAACTAAGAAACCGTTGCAACAAACAAAGAAAGGGAAATCGTAAACAAGCTATTGCATGACTGTTTATATCTCCCGGGAGTGTGAGCACATGAGATTTCGTTTTGCAACGGAGAAGTAGTAGTTCTATACATGTGGACAACAACATTAGAGCTTAAAACACATGAACCTCTTTGTCTATCTACAACACCACCAGTACAGCTCGCCTATACACAACATGAACGAGCTTAGGAGCTTCTTCACCTGTCCAAGCAATGGGTCCAAGCCAGAAGAGCAAGTTAGGAACACATGAGGCTTGTCTCGTGCGCACAATTGAAAGCGAAAACACAACACAATTCGCTAAACAAACAAAGAATCTTTAAAACCACACAACAAAAATTATATATGCTAACACGTTGGACGTTTCCAAGACTTGCACGTCCAAAACACTAATTCCAGGGGGGCATGCAACATTTCTCTTACAAGATTGGAAAAAAACGATTGAAAACCAGAGATGGCTTGACCGACCAGAAGAGAAAAAAACATTTGTAGAGAGAGATTTAAAGGGAATGAAGGATTACATACTTCCACATTGCAAAGCCACAGACAGAGCGACCCAACCGCAGCCACAAAAACACACATACAACACATGCAGAGATTATATCGTGTGATAACAAAATACTATGCGAAGAGGAAGAGCACAAGTACACGAACCTTGTTTTGCAAAGAGGAGTGTGTGTGTGTGAGAGAGATGTTTTGCCCCAAAAGAAATGGGAGTGCGCAAGGATGAGCTCCAAAACAAAACACAATGAGGAATCAGGAAAAGGAAGTAATGAAGGAAGGGAGAGAGAAGAAGAGCACGAAGAGGAAGAAAATGACACTTTTGAAATTTTCTTTTTGTAGCGAGGCTTTTTTTATTTTTTTTATTTTGGATAGCCAACTATTTTCTTAAAGAAACCAAAAAGTAGGTATGTTTACCAGTGTTGTCCAGTTCCAGTTTTGGGCCAATTCCATTTGTGGGCCCAGTTAGAAGATACCAAGACCATTGGTTGTAAATTTTGAGCAAAAAATCGGGGAACCATAACTGGAACCAGCCTTAGAACCAAAATTGAAAATTGACCTTCGGCTAGAACTAGACCTAGAACCAGAGTTGACCCCAAAACTTAATTTTTATAGGTTTTGGTCCTTCATTTTGTTTTTTTTTTTTAAAGTATGAATTGGGGTTAGACATGTTGTTAATTTGAAAAAAAATTGGGTACACAATTTTTTGAATAGTAAATTTAATGTGGGATGGGGAAGGGGGGGGGGGGGGGGGGTGGCAAAGGCATCTAGTTGTTATTTTTTTTTACAACTACATCTTATGTAAATGGATCATGCCATCCATGTCTATGTTTGCATCTCTTCTTTACATTGCATTGTCATGACATTTGTTTTTGCTTCTCGCTTTCAATGCAACTGCATCACATCTACATGGCGCTTGATCTTACATTGCACATGCACCATTGTTGTTTTTGCATCACAAATTTTCTTGCTTTCCTCTTGCCTTTTTTTGCATCATTTTGTTATTTTTTGTTTTGATATGTTCTTGAAATCAATGTTCAGTTGTTTCATTAACTCTTTTATTTGATTTGTGCAAGTTTTTGTATTTTTTTGTTTTGGTTTTGCATGTTTCAAATTTTCTTCTTGTTTTTTTGTTTGATGTGTTATGCAAGTAAAATTTGTCTAAATTTTACACTACATTTGTTGTTTCAATGAGTTTTTTCTTTCCCTTCCTTTCATTTGTACTTCCATTTGTAGTTTATTTTATTTTACTTATAATGTCTACTACTATGAAAAAGGTTTGTAGTGGGAGTTCTACAACTCTTGTTCTCGAAGTTTTGAAGAATATTTTACCTATAACAAGTACTCATCCTAAACAATTGCTACACCTAATTCTTTATGGATCCTCTCTTATTGGATTGCCCACACCAATAATCACCACTAATTTTGGTGATGATCTTTTGTGGGTTAGTGATGGAAATGAAATTTATATGCAATGTGTTCGAATTTTCTGCATAATCTCGTATTGATTTTCCCAAGTTGAATTTTGAAACAAATGAAAATATGTCTATGCATTTTTTTGACCTTTCTATTCCTTTGAGTCTCGAAGATTTTCATGCCAATGTTTCTCTATCTACATTTGTTTTTTAATGATTTTAGCTAGGGGGTTGCTATTATTTTTGGATTTGTTGATTATAGCAACTTGTGAACTTACTACTTTTAAATCCAATGTTGTTGAAAAGGCTGGGTGAATCTCTTATTAACAAGCCATTGCTAAAGTCTTGCTTTTCGGATATTGATAAAAAAAATGGAAAATGCGGTCGAAGGAGGTCGAAAAGCAAGTAAACATGCTAAGCTCTGGGCAAAAAACACATTTGATGAATGGCAAGTGTTTTAAGGTTTTGACATGTAGAAATTAATTACAAATCCATCTGAAAATGAAGAATCTATTAAAGATTTGGTGGACATGTTATCTTCATTTGTGTTGCAAGCTGCAAAAAAGGACGACAACCTATACCTTTTAGTAAGGTATTATTTTATTGTGAAATTTTTGAATCTTGTTTTTGTTTTTTGTTTCTATTGTTTGCAAATTTTTGAATTTTTTTTTCTAATTTTTTTTATGTTGTTTGCAAACAAGGTTTAGAGGTCCAACCACTCTATTAAGAGTTACACCTACCCTTTTAAACGACTATTTTATTTTTAGAATCTTCTTGGAATCTTTTAATTCATCTTTCAAAAAAATATTTAAAATCTTTTGAGTTTTCTTAATACTATTATGTTAAAGGTGTATATTAAAAAATATCCAAAGATATGTCATTAAAAAATATTTTCAAATTTGGTCTTTTAGTGTTAAAACTACTTCAAACTACTTTTATGCAATTTTTAACCAATGGTTACAAGAGGTTCAAAATCCTTACACATATTTTTCACTCATTAGATGAAATTACCAGTTCTCACTAAAAAAAACCAGCGTAAAACTTGACCCCATTTATGAGAACTGCCCAACACTAATTCTTTTCCAAAAGTCATCAATTCTTTATGGATTTTTGAAACAAGTGACTTTTTATATCTTTAAATAATTGCACAACACTGGTCTGCACTCAAAATGTAAGTTTTTGTAGCATAGCTGGAGGTAGCATTACAAAGCTTATTTTTGGCTCCCTTGTTTTGAGGGTGTTTGAAAAAAAAACTCCTTTTAATTTTTTTGGTTTTCTCTCCCATACTACCTTATGAGTACCTAATAGGTATGACAAGAAATTTATTTTGGAAATTGTGTGTTCTTTACCTTCAATGAAACCCTCAATCACAAGCTTTACCAAAATTGACCCTGTGTTTGCTTTTTGGGGTGCAATCAAGGCAAAAGTAATGGGTTAGGGTCCAACTGGCTTTGTGGTGTAAGGTAAAGCCCTTGGCCATGGCTTCACCAAAATCAAGCCTGCACCAAACCTTATTGATGCAACTGCCTTTGACCTCTTGAACCACAGGTGGAGTTTGAGGTCCAGGTCAAAAGACATCAACAACATAAAAAGGAAGGTGCAGTATTATAGGGACAACCAAAATTCATTGAAATGAATGTTGCAAATCACCTTACAACAAATCTCCCCCTCCTTAAAACATTACATGTAATTTTCCCCACTTTCAAAAAGGTAATTTAAAAAAATGTCTAAGTATTGATTCTTAAAATTTGAGGTTGGGGTTTTCAAACCTTCCATTTAGAATTGTAATTTTTGTGTTTGGCAATGGGCTTCAAAACTTGCTTCTGCATCTGTAATGGTAACTACTAATCACTCTTCATAGTCCTCACTTTACACTTTCTCAAGGGAACATTGTTCTATGAAATTGTTTCAAATAAATTTCACATCACTTGGTAATTGGAGGGATACTGTTTGTGTATGAACTGTGACATGTCCAGTACAAGATGCATTTCAATTACACATGGAAGGGTATGTGGTCACAAGATGTCAGACTACTTTTTCCCTAGACCCCTACTTTGAGAGATTTTATCTTGTTGGTTTCAAACCCAGATGGAGGTTTGTAAACAACTTTATGGGTGCTCGGTGAAGGGCTTCCTAGACCCTTGGAACTTTTAAGGTTGAAAGATGAGGACGAAATAGCTTAAGGTTTTTGATTTGAGGTTTTAAGGGTTTTATTGCATGAATATTATTATATTGATTATTTTATTTTAAAAGTTTGAGCTGATAGTTTTTAAAAAATTCATTATTGAGTTCATTAATAAAAAATAACCTAGGGTACAATAATTGAAAATAACACATGATAAAATATTTGAAAATAATAAAAAATAATAGAGGATAAAATAATTTAAAATAACCTAGGATAAAAATAACATAAAATAGTTTAAGATATTTCAAATAATAACATGAATTTTTTTATTTGCTATAGTGAATTACTTCAATTAATAGTGTATTATATCAACCAATAATGAAACATGATGATTACATAATGATTTTATAACTTTAAGTAAGATAAAATGATTAGGGTGAGATGAATATATTTCCTTTTTAAAGTCCATAATGATCTAGATTAATGAATTGCACCTCATTTTTGTACCAATGAAAATAATTCTACTAACCAAAAGGGATGAGTTTAAGAAGTTCTACAATGATTATACGCCTTTTAATTAACAAACTAAGTACAACTCCTACCCAATCACCCTTATTGAAAATGTTTTCCACAATTGGGCAAATCAATGGTGTTATTTACATTGGATTTACAATTTGTTTTTTGACAAATCAGAATGGCTTTGGGTCATTTAGTTGATGCTGGTAGGATTAGACCTCACCAAAGCAAAGTGGTAGCAAGACAAGACAAGGCTTTTTACTTTTTGCCACACCAACAAATGTGAAGGCATCCTAGGGATTGATAGGCTAGTAGTATTACATGAACTTTATCAAGGGTTATGCAAATATAACCAAACTTTTATTTGAATTCATGAGAACAAAATATCCTTTTGTTTGGAGTAAAGCAAAAATGAAAAATGAAAAAATCCTCCTATTTATTTGTGCATCATATGTGTTTTGAATGCACAACATCCATGTGCCAAAAGTATAAACATGTGAAATAATGACTTTCACATGCTTTCCATTACCAAATCATGGGATGAGAAGTTTGTGATGTATACGTACCAATGTTGACTCCCTAAATAAGGTTCAACCCTATGGTTGTGCCTTTGAAAGATGAAATTTTGTTTGGTTGAGGTTCCAGATTTGAAGATGATTTGAAGGTGATGGCAATTTCCATTGTTGGAAGAGAGATGGAATGGTGTGAGATGACATGTGATGGTCAGATTTCCAACAAACATTGCAAGTGCATGCAAATTGTTGTTTCAATATAAACCACTAGAGACTTTGTGATTCGAAGACAAATTCCAAGCATCTAAGCTAAGCTGAGTGGACTGGCATATTATGTAGTCAAGTATGGAGGAGCTGCATAACATTCCAATGTGTGAGTTTTATCACAGGGTGGCTCTAGACACCGTTGGCCCATTACTAGAAACCAAGAGAAGAAATAAGTATTTCCTGGTTGCGATAGATCACTACTCTAAATTGGTGGAAGCAAAGGCAGTAGCAAACCATGATGTTGCTACTGCTGTAGAATTTCTAGAGTCTGAGGTGATATGTAGACATGGGGTTCATACGTATTTGTTGACGGATAATGGCTTTGAGCAGGCTGGAGAATTTTCTGCTCAATTTGAAGACTAAGGAATACTGCAGCAGCATACCTCAACTTCACATCCCCAGTGTAATGGGATGGCTGAAAGACTATTCAAGACAATCAAGCATGGATTGACGGTGGTTACAATAGTCCCCAAACATGAAAAAAGTTGGGATTTGCAACTACCTTGCATCCTCTTTGGTTATTGATGTGGAGTACAGGATAGCACAAAGTTTTCAGCATTCATGATTTTGACAGGAAGGAATCCTAGGCTGACTGTGGACAACAAGCTTGCTGAATTGTGTGAGCCCACGGTTGATGACCGGAGTGCTGATCAAATTGCTGAACAGATGGTGTACAAGCTTAATTTGATCTCAAGCATTCATGTTGCTGTTCTTACCAATGTTGCAGAGGCTGAGAAGAAGCAAAAGCATGCATCTGCAGCCCACAAAGGGCAGCAATTCTTTGAGGGATTGCAGGTGGGTAGTTTGGTGAAGATGAGACGTCCTGGAGAAAAGAAGGGCTTGAAATTATCATGGGAAGGCCCCTACAAAGTTATGAGATACAAAGATGAACAAGGCTTCTTGACTTTTGATGGATGCCAGGTATGTTTGCTGCAAGATGATGATGAACAAGTCTGGAAGTGGCCCAGGAGGGATCCGGAGGTCTTGCAATCTACAGCCTGAGCTAGATTTGGGAGGACCCAAATTTTATACATCGGGGAGTGGGTACATAATGTAATGGAAAAACATGGATGAGAGGAAATTTTGAGGTCTACTGCTGTTCTAGGGGTGCATTGATTTGTCACTGGTTCCTTCCAAAAAAGGCATTTTTGGTGAATTTTTTTTGGATACTGAGGAATGTCAATTTAGTGGCACTGAATTTCTGCATGGTAGTATGTATGTAATTAGTGCTGCCTTCTGGACTGTTTTTTCAGCCAGTTTGAAACTTTGGTGACGGTGAAAAAGATTGAGGATCATGTGTAACAGGCAGGAGAAGGTGGGATCTCAATGTGCTACTAGCATTTTAAAAGAATGGGTATTCTGATCAGAAGTAAAGAGTGCATGGAATTTTTTTGAAAGAGGATGCATAGTTGTAAATTTTGAGAGAGCGAGGATACATTTTTTCTCTCAGGTACTATGGCAGAAAGGCACATGTGTGCTAGTGAGAAGAGAATCTGCATTGTGTGAGCATGTCAATGTTGTGATCTAATTTTGGAGTTCACAATTTCATTTTTGCTGTGCATCTATGAACCCAAGATGGTTGCAGGCTGATCTGTCCATTTAGGAGCTTTTCAATGTATCTCTGGTTATGGGTCAGGTGTTCTCAATGGAATAGTTGTTTCTCTCCCCAGAACCATTGGAAGAAGAAGAGATTGTAGGGATGGTGATAGTGGATCTGTGAGTTTCCAACCTCCCCCAATTTTGGTTTACAGGGGGTCAAAGCCCTAGGGGAAAAAAAAAGGCCATAGTAAACAAGAAAATCCCCGCTAGGGCTAAAGAAACCACAATGTGACATGAACCCACTGGTTTTTGTGCTGAGCCAGTGCCAGTTCTCACCCCATTCAGTGATACCTGCCCAACACTGGTAGTTACCTTATTAATGTGAGGTGGAAGTAGGAGGTTTTGCAGGATAGGTTATCAAGGAGGAACTGAGACATACCTTGGGTGCTGGGTCACCTTCAGTGCTGTGGCTGAGCCCTAGTTGCCGGCTGCTGCTGGTGCCGTGAAGTGTGGTAGCTAACCTACTCTGCTGAGGCTGAGATGTCTCACATTGAGTCCGTGGCTGCTGACAGCAATGGCACAGATCTTCACCTTGTGGAAGCAATTTTCTGGTTGCTTTGTTATCCTCGTTGCCCCCACTACATCCCATTGCTTCCACACCCTCTCGAAGATCCTTCATCATTACAAATTAGGAAAAAACCCTGAACAGGATCTTTTTGCAACACATCAAGGCACCTACAATATGCAGTAAAAAATGCCGACCAGGAAGGAACTCTCGCAATATCAGTAGTCCTAACACTAGATGCAAGGAGAAACTCAACACCACTAGGTGAGATGTTGGGTCAGATTTTGCTAACTAAGTTTATAACTGACAAACAACACCCATCAGCCAGCAAATGCAACTAAACGCTCACAACCCTAAACCCTAAATCCAAGTCCAAAAGCAAGGAAGCGCACTGGTCAAAATCCCACCCAGCGAAACTGGTGGCAGACAAGCTTCAGGGATGAACAAGGACAAAAGGTATGGAGGTTGCTATAGGAACTTCGTATGGTGAGCAAGCTGCTTTCGTTGTTTTCCTTCCTGCTGCAATTTCGTCATGGGTGTGGCAGTGAATGTGCTTCAGTGATGTGCTGATGACTGTTTTGCACAAGGGAGCTTGAGGTAATGACAGTTTCTTATTCTTGTGTGGTCATCAGGTACTTTTGAGCTTCTGTGAAGTTATTGCATGCACATGAATCTTTGAGTTGTGACTAGAAGGAAATCAGCAGAAACTATAGAGCAAAGTTATCCAGGGTGATGATCTCCATACCAAGCAGCAGATCTTGATGTTGGGTTTTCCCAAACTCCAAGGTGAAACGATACTTGAGACAGCAGAACATTGTCTTGCTTTTTCAGAGAGTTTCTGTCATACTTGTTTTGCTTGTACCAGTGAACAAGTAACACGAAGTTTTCTTTTTCATATTTGTTTTGCTTGTACCTGTGAACAAGTGACATGAAGTTCTTACAACTTCTGGTTTGCTTCTGAGATTTGCCATAGCTCAATACATGGTACCTCCAGAGCTTAAGAAATCAAATCTTCATGACTGCAAGAGAATATCACAAACTCTGCTCTATGGTTCAAGGGAGTTGCTGAACATAAGGACTGAGATAATGATTCTTCTGAAAGGGAGCAAGATGCCTGACCTGCAAATTCAAAGCTACATTATCAGTTTCAAGGTGTGGGCATCAGGTTGTGTTCATCAAGAGTTCAAGCTCACTTGAAGAGTCAAAACCACAGAATAGCCAAGTGAAGATGACGGCAGCAACTACTGAGGCAATGGAACTGGCCCTCACAGCTTTAAAGCCTTTGTCAACAAAATCTTTGAGGAAACCTCCTTATGTTGAAGAAAGTAGCAACCACCCACATTCAAATGTTCAGACTTTGTGGATGAAAGCCATAGATCTGACACATCTACTTAAGAAGAAAAGGATCAAGATATCAAAGAAGAAGAAGAAGAAGAAGAAGAAAGACTTGACCAGAGTGGGTTGCAGATTCACCCAGGCAAGGACAAGGGCCAAGGTTACATGATTCAGTACATACACTGCAGAAAGTAGTGACAATACAACTGGAGACCTCTTTTCCGATTCTCTGGATGAGCATGAAAATTTGCTTATGGGTCTGAAAATTTCCACCCTTCAGTAATTTTTGTCTTCTCAGTTCTTCAGTCCTTCTCTGGAATTCTTTCTTTGACTTCAAGCAGAATTTTTGAACCTTGTTCTCTCGATTTCCTAATTGGTGATGCTGCCCCACATAAATATTGAATAGCTGTGGGTACCTGTGTTTTGAATGAGACAAGATTTGCAGCCTTCGTACCAGAGTTGACTCGAATTGTGATGTTCTTCATGGTTCTTGGTGCAGGGGACATAGAGAGTGCAAGAAACATATTCCATTATCTGGCTTTTTGGTCATTTGACATTGCTGGACTGCAGGAGGCTCTTGCCTTTCTTGGTTTATCAAGTCCGGAGAGCTGTGAAGCTCCCACAATTGCTACTGTCAATTTCAGTCCCCAATCATTACTGCTGCATCACCCAAGTGCAGTTCAAGATGGTTTGACCTCTCTTGGCTCCAACAGTACAAAACAAAGCTCTCAGTGGGTGGTTGAAGTACCCTGAGTTGGTGGTGGACAACAGTTGTGCAGAATGTTTGTCAGATCTCCCAATAGACAAGTTACACAGAATGTCACAATGACTCAAAAGCACACTCTCTATCAATGCAACAATGCTCTTAGGACCTTCCCTTAGGGGAAGGAATACACAAGTGATGATGGTCACCTTACCATCAAAAGCTGCAGATGATGACAGGCTTACTCAGAGCCTCCTTGTAGCAGGCATGAATGTAGCTAGAGTGTGAATTGTGCACATGATCATCCAGAGATATGGAGGAAAATGATTCACACAAAGTGTGTTTCTTCTTTCAGCTGTTAGAGATCCCATGTTGAGTTCTGATGGATCTGGCAGGCCCAAAGAAGGTCCAAACACAGTCACCCTTGAAAACTGGACCTGCTGAACATTGTGAAAATCAGACCGGCTGAAGACAGTAAAGGAAATGTCATCACTCCTGCTCATGTGTGGCAGTTGTCAAGTGCAGTGGCTGTGACCACAAAACCCTCAAGGGTGCAGAACTTTCCTGATACCACTACTATTCCTGTGTTATCAAAGGACTAAAAGAGTTGAAGAAGCTTTTACCTGGTGATGTGTTGAAGTTTTAAGGTCAGGAGAAGGTCTCATGAGTTTCATATCCTTGTTGACAAGGGCTCAGAAACTGGAGTCTGGGCTGAATGCTGTAAAACCACACACCTGTAGTCATCAGGAGCTGAATTTCTTGTTATTTCTCACCATGCCCAGATGTAAAGGGGAAAAAGTTCATATGGCACCCAAGTTCCAGAAACTGAAGAAGCAAGTGGTTGTCTTGAAAACGGGCAACACTCCTCTTGTGCTTGCAAGAGAATCAATCTGTGATGGCCCTGCCCTCCTCACAGACGAACTGGCAAGATCATAATCCTGACAATGATGACACACACAACACCCATACAACCATGAACTGTTTGACAATGCTAAGAGTTGGTGATGAACCCTTGCAGTTTGGTGCTGGAAAAAATTGAAGAAGGTGTCATTCCCTTCCAGTGTCTCTCCTTTCCACATCCATGTTAACATGATTACAGATGCTGGAGGTCACAAGGGGACAAAAAATTGAGGGGAGCGAAAGCAAATCCTTTAAATTGGAATGCGCAGAGAAATCCGACTTACCTGGCAGGCAGAGAGCAGCAGCTTGCTTGTTTCTGGACTTATAACAACAGCAAAGGATGCTGAAGATCTGGATGTTGTGGCTGCCAATTGCAGATATGATGGCAGCTCTGTCATTTATCAACAGACCCACTGATGTCAAATCTGTGTAAGAAAGAGAAGCTAAGGACAAACCGACCTAGAGAGCAAAGAACACAGAATCACAAAAGGAAAGAAGATAACAAGAATATTTATCTGTGAACACAGAGGAATATTTACTAACGCAAATGCATGCATACCTCAGCATTGGAGTTCAATTGGAGCTGTGTCTCAATCAGAGTGACATCACTACTTGGTCTAATAAGTTTTGGTGAGTGTCCCACTCCTTTGTCCACACCACCTGGTGAGAGAGAACTCACTGGGAAACTCTTTGGTTGTTCTCCAACAAGTCCAGGAGCAGCAAGTTCCATGTTTGAGCTCCCTGGTGGGACCATGAGGTCCTGCAGTAGTGTAGAGCACATGTGGGGTTTCTGAAATGGATTAGAATCAAAAAGCATCTTTCTTTCTGACAAAGTTCTGATGAAATAGATACAGAGACCGAAAAGGACATCAAAGGCAGTTTCCAAATCTGATATTAACATGTCATCGGTATATACATGGTGTTGGCACCTTGATAGAAACAGATCGATCTTTGGAGACACCAGTGTCACTGCCCTGCAAGAGTTGATATCTACAAATCTCACCATAAAAAGGAGCAGGCTCAGAGGCTGCATGTTGCAGCCCATGTGGATTTTCAGGCATGTTGGCTGCATATTGAATACCAGAATTTAAGCTCGATGTTGGAGGAAGCACTTCATAGTGCTCCAAATCTAGCTCTAAAGCCTGCAAGTCACTGTGCATCTGCTGCTGCTGCTGCACAGGCACAATTTGATGATTGAGCAAAGTATCAGGAATATCCATGATGGTCTGAGGTTCTTCTTGAGAGCCCACCAGCTTGCTACTAATGCAAACAGTGACACTGGGTCTGTTGATATGGTAACTGCTAGCTCCAGACTCTGCACACCAAATCCCTTGGGAAGCTCAAACTTTGCAATATGGGAGCCACCTGGTCCTCTAAGCATTTTTCCAGCCTTCAGCACCCTATTGGAACCCTCCTCAATTATAACCGGTACTTCATTGTCACCCATCAGTTTCAGAACAAACTTGAACTCCAAGGATTCTATCAACAAGAAACTAAAAACTGGAGTACCCTTTTGGAGTTAAGTAGCATCAAAGGAAATTTCTTGTTGGATTGTGGTCGGCTGTATTTAGGTTATATTATTTTTCTTTAAGTTTTGACAAATTTGGAGAATTTTTTTTTCTCGATCGTTGAATTCTCATGATAGATTAATTATAAAAGGTACCCAAAAATATACTAACGATTTTTGTTTTTGTCCTACTTTTGCATTTTGTGTGTAGCCAAATTTGCTTAAACTATTTTCTAGATGATCGCCACTTCATTCACGGGATTTTCCTTTCGTTTCTTGAAACAAATGAATCTAACCTTCATTGCAAGGAAAAAACAAGATGATTGTCATTCTGATTCCTTCACAACATGAGTAAAAGAAACCTTGCTTTAGAAATTGGGAGCACTGGGATCTTCTTTGGACATGTGTGGCCCTGTCAATGGAAAAGGAGTGAGGAGATGCATATTAGAATATATGTATAGGTGAAATATGCACATAACATCATAGTTGAATGCCCTGTTTGTGATGAGAGAGTCGGTGGTGGCGTGCTCCTCCAAAAGATACAAGATATCATGTTCGTTGTAATAACAAAATAGGTTGAGTCTACCGATAAATTTTGAAGTTTTATAAAATTTTGTATTCAATTTGATTTTCTTAAACTTTCAAAAAATTGTTATAGTGTTTTTATATATTTTAAGTTGGCCTTCTTAGGACTTAAAATATTGTCGAAAGAGTTGTAGGTGTCGTAACATGTAGAGTTTGTCCAAAAACTTTGATGTTGTTCTCCTTGCAACATGGGTCTCACGTGTGACACAACCCTTGCCCAAAAGCACACGTTTTGAGGATATCTATATTGACAAACTGGAATCGAATTGTAAGAATTTTTTTCTTGCCTTGTCTAAGGCTTTGAACAATTCTTATGGGCAAAAGGTTGGAGGCCACAAGGCCCATGTCTCAGAACATAAAGTCTGAACTTTTAGAAAATTACATATAACTACTTGATAAAAATCACGATAACATTATTCGTTCTTGAAATGATCACAAATAGTTTGCCACAATCTAAACATGCCTTAAATGACGGTACCCAAACTTGTGGATATCACAACAAATATTCCGATGACTTTCAAATCTTGTTTGTGCACAATAAATTAGCCTTTGACATAATTGTTGTTCATTTCCGAATGACCTTGTTTCATACGAACAATTGTTTTTTTGGAAGATCTTAATTGTAAAAAAAAAAAATTTTAATCTTCTAAGGAAATAGAAAATGGGTTAGGAAAAAATGGATAAAATATACTTGTCAAATTGAGAATTTCTACCATTAAATAGGTATTTAATATTATTTTGTATGGAACAACTTAAGCCCTATCACGAAATAAAAATCAATAATTGTTTTTTATTACGACCAAATAACAACTCAGCTTGTTTTGCCAAAAGGAACATTATGGCAATGGGGTATGGCATGCATGCTCTGAAGTATGTTACCATGGTGAATTCTTGTTAATTCTAATTAGCAAACATCTTGGGACAATTTTGGTAAATTATGCTAAAGTTTCGCACTTGCACAAAGTTTAATATATCATACATCCTTTTAATTTATAAGCATTAAATGCAACAAAGATTTGTTGGGATGGAGGATGAATTAATGTTTATTGAACAATGAGAACAAAAACCAAATCTATTTCCCACCACATATAGAAAAGATAAATTGGCCATGAATCAGACATGTCTGTAAACGTTATTTCATTGCATGTTTGATGGATCGTCTTATTAGAACACTTTACAACACCTTTATAAATAATGTTCATCGGGCCGCCAAATTCCCCCTCTTTAAATTTCCATTTGCTTCTCGAACCTTGCCCAATGGCCCTTATCAGCCCTTTAATTCATGGTTTTTTTTATAAAAGATTCGACAAAGTTGTTTCAATGTGACATTTTGATGGGTAGTCAAAAGCCAAATATAATGCCAATATAACTATTTAAACCATTTACAAAAACACGGAACAATTCAAACCATGTTACGATAAATTATATTATAATCGAATACAAGGAAAAAAAAAAGGAAAAGAGAGCCACTTGGCAAGCCACTGAATGAGTTCGCCTTGAAAAACTTTTGAAAAATTTAGTGGAGTGGTGAGAAGACCCCAATTCAAACCAAAATTTAGTGACTGTTTGCCATAATAAAATATCGTTTTAATTATAATGTGTGATATGCCATGATATAGAAAAATGACATGTGATAGCACCATGGGGAAATGTTCTATGGGTTAGCCTATGCAACATGTAAAAATTATAAAGTATGCTACATATATGGCACAAAGGATTTTTTTGCAGGCCACATTAAATACCTGAAACTGTGTTCAACATTTTCCCAACTATATTCGAAGAAAGGGCACCCGTACTATAATGAATACATAATCGTATCAAATCCACCACAAAGTAATTTACCTTTTTACAAAATTGGATTCCATTTATCAAGATAAATAACATATATGAATGGATGGCAATAAATAGGTTACACAACGTGATACGAAGGCCAAAGTACATTTAACTACGTCATTTATCCATTTCCTCAAACATAATGAAATTGGAGCAAGACACAAGATAAACATAGGGGGTTGGAAATTTATTTTTTCCAATTTTCTTTTGTGTGCAACAAGAATTTGTCTTACAAAATCTTATGATTTGGAAAACCAAAAGCTATTATGTATGTGCAGTATAGCGGTGTACAACACCAAACTCTTGTTCCTAAGTTGGGCAACGTAACATATAGCTCCATGTAAAATTCATAGATGCATTTTGAGAATCTTTAAATATGTTTAAGGGGCAAAGAGGATGGAAAGAGGAAAAATAAAATAAAATTGCAACTTAACCTTAAACCAACTTGAACAAGAAATTTTTAAAAATCTTTCATAACATCCCCCCCCCATTTAATTTAATTTAATTTAGCTAAAACTAAATTAGTAAAACCAACCCCACCCCCCCTCCCATAATGAATTTTTAAAAAAATCGACCCCTTCCCCCTCCCATCCCCTTTCAACAAATCAAAAGAAAAAAAACCCCTGGCCCCCCCTTCCTTAGCCACTCAACAATGAAAAAAAAGTTTTAAGAAAAAAATAAGCCCCCTCCCCTCTTCCTTCCACAAGTCAAAAGCAAGAAAAAAACATTAACCTCCACCACCCCAAAAAAAACCTTGGCCCCCTTCCCTAGCCATTCAATAATGAAAAAAAAGTTTTAAACCCTAAAACTAACCCTCTTCCCCTCCTCTTTGCACATGTCAAATGAAGAAAAAAAAAAACATTAACCTCCACCCCTCCCGCTCAACAGTAAAAAAAAATCAAAATAAATAAATAAAGGCGCACCCCCTCCCCCTAAACAATCAAACTAAACCCCTAAACAACTCACCTTGCCCCCTTGAACAATAAAAAATAATTTACAAAAGTTACAAGTAGTAAAAAAAGTAACAAAAAATAACAAAAAGTGAAAAATGTCAACAAAAACAACCCCGCACTACGTTCAAAGAGCCCCCCACTACACTGGTTTTTTGGTGGTCAAACAACCCCCAGCCCCCGACCTTACGAGTGTAATGCTCAAATCATATGTATAGGTTGAGTGTACTCGTAAGTTTCAAAGTTTTTAAAAATTTTGTCAAACAAGTACTAGGTTTTGTAACATCTAGAGTTTGTTCAAAAACTTTAGTGTTGTTCTCATTGCAACATGGGTCCCACATGTCACATATTTCTTGCCCGTAAGCACAAGTTTTGAGTATGTCTATATTAACAAACTAGAATCGAATTGCTAATTATTGAACAATTCCTTCGGGCAAAAGGTTGGAGGCCACAAGGCCCATGTTGTAGAACATAAAGTTTGAACTTTTAAAGGATTCCCTATAACCACATGATAAAAATCACAATAATGTCACTTGTTCTTGAAATGATCACAAATAGTTTGCCACCATCCAAACATGCCTTAAACGACGAAACCCAAACTTGTGGATATCTGGACAAATATTTCAATGACTTTCAACTCTTGTTTCTGCACAATGAACTAGCCTTCAACACAATTGTTGTTCATTTCCAAGTAACCTTGTTCATATGAATGATTGTTTTTTTGGAAAACCTTCATTGGAAAAAACTAACTTTTGTTTTAGGGAAATAAAAAATAGGTCAGAGAAAATGGATAAAATATACTCGTCAAATTGAAAATTTCTACCATTAAGTAGGTATTTAACATAATTTTGTGTGGAACTATTTAAGCCTTGTCACAAAATAATTCAAAAATTATTTTTTATCCCAACCAAATAGTAGCTAAGTTCGTTTTGCCGAAAGGAACCTTATGGCAATGGGGTATGGCATGCATGCTTTGAAGTATATTATCGTGGTGAGTTCTTGTTAATTTTAATCAGCCAACATCTTGGGACATTTTTGGTAAATTGTGTTAGGGTTTCACACTTGCACAGAGTTTAATATATCACATATCCTTTTAATTTATAAACATTAATTGCAATGAAGATTTGTTGGGACGGAGGATGAATTAATGTTTATTGAATGATGAGAACAAGAATTAGATCTATTTCCCACCAATTATACAAAAGATAAATTGGCCATGAATCAAACATGTCCGTAAATGTTATGTGATTGCATATTTGATGGATCCTCTTATTACAACAATTTACAACACCTTTATAAATAATGTTCAGGGGGCTGTCACATCCCCCCCCCCCCCGGCTTAAATTTCCATCTGCTTCTCCAACCTTGCCCAATGGCCTTTATAAGCCCTTGAATTCAAGGTTTTTTAAAAAATATATTCTACAAAGTTGCTTCAATGGTGACATTTTGATGGATAGTCAAAAGCCAAATATAATGCCAAACTTATAGTGAAAAAGAAGGAGAAAGGGGCCACTTAATGCAGCACCCAATGAGCTCGCTTTCAAAATTTCTTGAAAATTTAAGTGGAGTGGTAGGAAAACTTGAATTCAAGCCGAAATTTGGAGACTGTTTACCGTAAAAAAAAAGCTCATTTTCATTATAATGTGTGATATGCCATGATGTAGAAAAATGACATGCGATAGCACCACGGGGAAATGTTACATGGGTCATATATGCAACATGTAAAAATTATAAAATATGCTACATATATGGTACACAAGATTTTTGTACAGGCCACATTAAATACCTAAAACATTGTTCAACATTTTCCCAACTGTATTCGAAGAGTTAGCACCCATATTGCAATGAATACATAATCGTATCAAATCCAACACAAAGTAATTTACCTTTTTACAAAATTGGATTCCATTTATCAAGATAAATAGTGTATATGCATGGATGGCAATAAAAGGTTGCACAACGTGCCATGAAGGCCAAATTACATTTCACCACGTCATTATCAATTCCCTCAAACATAATGAAATTGGAGTAGGACACATGATAAACATAGGGGGTTGGAGATTTATTTTTTCCAATTTTCTTGTGTGTGCAACAGGAATTTGTCTTGCAAAATTTCGTGATTTGGAAAACCAAAAGCTATTGTGTATGTGTAGTATAGCGGTACAACACCAAACTCTTGTTCTTAAGGTGAGCAACCTAACATATAGCTCCATGTAAAATTCAGAGATGCATCTTGGAATATCTTACACAAGGTTGGCCCATCATTCAAACTGTGAAGTTTTGAATTGTCATTTTTTGCATATGTTATGTTGGCAGGGGGCATTGTAGCACAAACATCCCAAGTTCAACTCCACACACATGCCAGCTTGTTTGAGCACAATGAACGAGTGCAGGTATCAAAACCTCAACCTATACTAGCATCTGCATTTGTTTCCTTCCTAAAATTTCATTTGTTGTCGTCATCGTGGCTTTGAAGTGCAATGAATAATCATTAGGAATAGAAAATTCTTTTGTGAATCATGCAGCATGTTGCAAATTTCAACTTGTTCTCATAGATACAATTATGAGAACGCAACAAAATTTGTATGATTGCCCTTGATATTTTTGCAGTATTTTTTTATGGTTCAAAGACATTATTATTGGTGTTGGCGAAACAAATGTTTGTCCACACAATACCAAATTAACATAATGTGCAAACATTAGTTCATGATATATTGGTTTACATAGCTCCAAACATTTGAGGTGTGTGCACATGGAGTTTGTCGTACAAATGGAATTTGTGTTGTTTTCATCTTTCAACTTCAGCACTGCCATGTTTTACAGGGGTTACGAGGCGGAGGGAGCACGGTGGTTAGATCACATCGAAGATTCAAGTCCATATATGTGTAAACCTATTCTAGCAATGTGACCAAGTAAGCGCATCTACCGAACATCTTTGCTGTATGCTTGAATTTGAACATTGTCATTTTGCGTAGATGTTGTGTTGGGGAAAATCACTAACACCAAAAATTCAATTTCGTTTGTCTCCAGGGTTAAGGTCGATTCGACAAAGCTCGAGTTATTGATATATTGACCTTCTATTATCAATTACAACTATGTTGTGCTCACAAACACCTATATATTATCATATGGTATTCATGGCTAACTTCGAATGTCTCGAATGCAACATTTTTTTTCCCGCTTTTCATCAACGTGATGGACATCGCCGATTGGTGCATCGATCCACTTGTAAGGTTCGTATTGTCACTGGTCGAATTACTATCCACCGATCCATTGATGGCAAATTTCCTTGCCCCGTTGATTGCTGCACAAGGGCATTTGAGTGCGGCGATAAGCTCCAGTGCCATTTCAAAGTGCAACATGTGGAACAAAAAAATTCAACCCTTAATCAGCTCCTTGACGACAATGTGCAAAAGGCGATGTCAATGGGCATGTTAATTCGGCCACTTGTTGAACAAACACCGAAGCTATTCCGTGATGTTGGCCTTCGTGTTTTCAACATCGTGGATGGCAGTCATCTATTGTTGTGCAAGGTTTGTGATGTATGTTTGGAGCCTAAGCCTTGCCAAGTGCATAACCACTTATTGGGGCACGACAATCATAGAGCTCCCAAACGACATCGCAACGGTGGCCATCATCGTGTGACTACGATCCCACCTCTCACAGATTTTGCATCGTTGTTTGATGGGATTGAGTTCACCCAATTGCAAGACCCTCGCCTTGAAAGGTATACCACATCTCCACCGCAGGAGCTTTTGCCGGTGGTCCCAAGTATCACGATTGTCAATGGATATCGATGGAAGGTGGATGGATGTGTGTACTATTCCGCTTCCAAAAGGACCATCGCCAATCATTTTTTCTTACCAACTAATGCCAGTTGTCAACCGTGCCAAGTGTAATGCCTTTTCAGAAAGGTCGGGTACACCGCCTATTTTGGTGTTGACCACCAAAATATGGAGCTTGTGGGTGACCTGATGGGGCCCCAACTTAAGGAGCAGGTATGTGCTTCCTTAGAGGCCCACAAATGTTCAGTATTGAACGTGGCACCAAATCCATCCATTCATGAGTTGAGTCCATGGCTCAGAGTGTCTCGTTGGCATGAGCTAGCCGTCAACCACATCATTCCAACAGGTATGCCATTGGACCATATCAAGCAAGCAAGCGTGCTCCCAACCCCGATGAATGGGGAATTCAATTTGGGTTGCCTGCCCTTGATGGTCCGAGCATATTTGGAAAATGCACAGACCATGATTGGTCGTGTGCCATATCATCTCAGGCGGCTGGTTGTTCATGTTGAAGATTCCCCCGTGGCCACGGTGGGGATTAACCAACTTTGGGTGCCATCCATAGTGAACAAATATTGTATTTTGATGACCAAGCTTCTCATTGCGATGGTCCGATCTAGAAATAGCAGCCCGATGGATGATAAGCCATTCGTCAATGTTCTTGGCCAATTGCATTCGGATCTCGCAGATGCGTTCGACCGTCTCATTTCTTATATCCGAGGTTGGCAAGATGTAGACAAGGACGATGAAGATCTCATTCACATCCACACTGTCGCAACTCTACTTTGGCCAAGTGTGGGGGTGAAGCCCAACACTTGGAAAAAGTGAGGATTTGGAGTCCTCCGGGACTCCCGAATGTTTAGAGCTCGACAGAAAGGGGAAAAACACCTCGCATTGGGGTGTTCCTTGTGCCATTGGAAAGGTCTTGAAACGTAGATATCGAAAATGGCCTCGCATTGGCAATTCGGACATATGCAGCCCAAGTTATGGGCAAAAGAAGGGCCGGGAATCAAACTGGCAGTTTGACTCCCGACCACTAAAAGTCGGGAATCGACCTCTTCCTGATGTCCAATTCGGGAGTGCGACATGGCGTTGAAAAGATTTCAACGAGGGCTACAACTTTGGTTTAGACCTTGTCGCAATTCAACTCTGTAGTCGAAAGTTATGGCGATTCAAAGTTCCGGGAGTCCCACCTGGACAATTTCGGGACTCCATTTCGGGAGTCCCGGGAATTTGTGCGATTTGGATGTAGTCTCCACGGCAAGCTGCAGAGAATACTATAGGGAGTAAGGTGGTGGCTTACTTTCGAATCAGGGCCGTGGTGAGTCTTGTGTGTCCAAGTGCCCGTGGCTTGTCCCAACACCAAAGGGTGTCCCGAATGTTAAACTAACTTCCCGTGGTTGGTTTTTGGATGCAGATTCACACGAGCTAAACTAGTCCCTCTTCCTAGTCTAATCCCGGGGCTTCCAACTCAACCCTCTACCCCTTTCTAGAGTTGGAAGTCGGGAGCGTGCCCTTCGGTCCCAACTTTCCGCAACTTTACTGTGGTGAACCCTCAAGTGGGTTCACCCTGGGACCAAGGAGCGCGTCACACACGGTGTTGATACACATTTGCCGACCATTGACGTGTTCGGTCATTCCGCACAAGCTACAAACCGGTTGTCCAATAATGAGGTTCCTGATTGTGAACAGCTTAAAATCGGACCCTTCATCAACCAACGTTGCTTTCAAACACGTTTGACTTGTGACAGGTCCCATAGCCATTTTCGAATATTGGTGGAGATGCACAATCCTCATGCAGCTTGTGCGTCCAATGTGGCAGCCAAATCAACCCACCATCCTTTGGTGTGAGGCTGATGAGTGGCTCGCATGCATTCGTGATAACGCCAAGGACACACTATTCAATAGATTGTGGGAGACCATGCGCCTTGCTTGCACGGTGTTGGGCGACGACCCAGACGTCCCCAGACTAGTTCGAATTGATCCTTTGGCATGCACGATCGATGGTCAAGCTGTGACAATTGACACATTATGGAACCTGGTTAGTAAGCTGTTCGACGAGGTAAATAAAGTCATGAGCAACCAATTACTACTCGGACTCCAGACGACCTGGATTGGTCGAGTGATAGCAGAAGGCAACGTTGTCGACAGGGTGAATGAAAATAAAGTTGGATATTTTTTCTTATCGGATGCCTGTAATGAATTTCATCGTCATGGACAAGATCTAGCCATCCACCTTTTTACCGATCGACTTACTCGAAGACTTTTATCAAAGGCACAAACGATGATTGATCCATCATATGGAATGAAAATGCCTTGGCAATGTGGGCACGAGCAACCGATTGTATGCATGCGTTGTTATTTTTATTCATGCATCTCACTACCAGCGGTCCTCCTCAAAGGGAAGAGTATAAAAGCTATCTCATTCGCAACACGGAGCATTCTGATAGGACATTCTATTGGTCCGCCGACACCATTATGACTTTCCAGAGATACCACAAGGGTGCCAACTTGGGCCGCCTATCAAATTGATACCCTGTTTCCTACCTCCAGAATTGAATTTGCTGTTCATTAGATATATGTTGCTTATGAGGTCGGTGCAATCGTTCATCACCGGTTTGCGTGGAAATATCAACGCTACCCAACAATACATGAACGTTTGGGCCATTCAACGAGATGCGGCCATGGAGGGCGGACATGTTTCGTGTTTGGTGGCCGCTGGGTTCCTTGAGCATGCAAATCTTGATCTAGGGATTACAAATTATCGTCATCTTGCCGCTTACTTTGGCGGCACCATCAAACAAAACTATTGCACGAAATTTCCCATCGACGAGACGTCAGGGCACTCTTCAGCCACGGTTGCACGACACTATGCCATTTGTTCGAACGATCATAAATTCATGGACAGTAAACAAATGTACACATACAAATTCGCCGCCAAAGCATGGCATCGCTTATTACAACTCAATGGGAGCCCCCTCGATCCACCTCCTTCAGGTACTTCGACCGTTGAAATTTCGACGATTATTGACTAACCCAACACCCATTGTCCGTTGCAATTTGATTGCGTGTCTTTCCTCACATCGCTCATGTATTCGGTTGCACAAACTCCCACTCAACCGGCCATCTCGCCTCCACCTCGAGATCAAACACACAAAGTGCGTGCTCTACGAGCTCTTCGTCAATTGGGCCATGAACAGTGGATGTCGCAACCCCACTTTGGGGTAAGTCTGAGGATGAAACTCACACTCCCAAAAGTGGGAATGTCGCAACCCTAGCTTTACGCTTGCGACTAAGGCAAAGGGGTTGCAAGGTTACAGGCCAAAAGGAAGGAAGCCCGAGAGCCAAGGCAAAGAGGCCGCAAGGGTGCAGACCAAAAGGAAGCCTGGGAGTCACATCACATACTCCCGGGAATGTGAGAAAGTGTGAGGGAGCATGAGGGAGTGAACACTCACACTCCCAAGGCAATTGTCGCAACCCCACTTTGGCCAAGTGTGCAGGTGAAGCCCAACATTTGGAAAAGTTGGGGATTTGGAGTCCTCCGGGACTCCCAAATGTTCAGAGCTCAACAGCAAGGGGAAAAACACCTCGCATTGTGGTGTTCTTGGTGTCATTGGAAAGCTCTTGAAACGTAGATGCCAAAAATGGCCTCGCATTGGCCATTTGGACATCTGCATCCCAAGTTACGGGCAAAAGAAGGGCCGGGAGTCAAATTGGCAATTTGACTCCCGACCACTAAAAGTCAGGAATCGACCCTCTTCCCGACATCCGATTTGAGCGTGCGACATGGCGTTGGAAAGATCTCGACAAGGGCTACAACTTTGGTTCAGACCTCGTTGCAATCGGACTCTGAAGTCGGGAGTTAGGGCCGTTCAAAGTTCCGAGAGTCCCGCTAGGACAATTTCGGGACTCCATTTCGGGAGTCCCGGGAATTTGTGCCATTTAGATGTAGCCTCCACGACGAGCTGTAGAGAATACTATATGGGGGAAGGTGGTGGCTTCCCCCGAGTCGGGGCCGTGGTGAGTCTTGTGTGTCCAAGTGCCCGTGGCTTGTTCCAACACCCAAGGGTGTCCCAAATGCTAAACTAACCTCCCGTGGTTGGTTTTTGGATGCAGAATCACACAAGCTAAACTAGTCCCTCTACCTAGTCTAATCCCGGGGCTTCCAACTTAACCCTCTACCCCTTTCTAGAGTTGGAAGTCGGGAGTGTGCCTTTCAGTCCCAACTTTCCGCAACTTCACATTGGTGAACCCTCAAGTGGGTTCACCCCGGGACCAAGGAGCGCGTCATGCAGAGTATACTATAAGGGGGAAGGTGGTGGCTTCCCCCAAGTCCGGGCCATGGTGAGTCTTGTGTGTTCGTGTTGCCCGTGGCTCGTCCTAGCACCAAGGGTGCTCCAACTATGCATTAACCACTTTGTGTGGGTTGTGTGAAGGCCCGTGTGAGTGAGTGAAGCTTATCAACTCGTCCTAGTCCTATCCCGGAGCTCTAACACGCCCCTCTACCCCTCAAAGTGTTGTGAGCTAAGGAGCGTGCCTCGACTCCTTCTTCTTCCGTTGTTTCCTACTTGGGCCCACATTTGGGTCCTTTGAGGAGTTGGGAGTGCATCACTGGAAGTCGGGAGCGTGCCCTAAGTCTCAACTTTCTGCAACTCTACATAGTTGAATCCTCAAATGGGTTTGACCCAGGACTTAGGAGCGCGTCATGTTCGGGTCGATCCCATGGCGTGCACGATCGATGGTCAAGCTGTCACCATCGACACGTTACAAAACCTGGTCGGTGAGTTGCTCCGCGAGGCAAATCAAGTGATGAGCAACCAATTGTTGCTAGGACTCCAGACAACCTGGATCAACTAGGTGATAGCTAAGGGCAACGTTGAGGACAGGGCGAACAAAGATGAAATCAGGTATTCTTTCTTGTCGGATGCCCGTAACAAATTTCATCGTCACGGACAAGATCTCGCCATCCACCTTTTTAGCGATCGACGTACCCGAGGTCTTTTTGTCAAAGGCACAGACGACGATCGATCCATCTTATGGCCATCTTATGGAATCAAAATGCCTTGGCAATGTGGGCAAAGGCGGCGGATCGTATGCATGTGTTCTTATTTTTACTCATGCATTTCACCATCGGCAGTTCTCCTCATGGCGAGGAGTACAGGAACTATCTCCTTCGCAACACGGAGCATTCCGATAAGACATTTTATTGGTCGGCTAGCACCATCATGACCTTCTAGAGATGCCACAAGGGCGCAAACGTCGAGCGGCTGGTTAAATTGATACCTTGTTTCCTACCTCCGGAACTCAATTTGCTCTTCATCGAATACATGTTGTTGGTGAGGCCAGTGCAGTCGTTCATCACGGGTTTGCGTGGAAACATTGACGTCGCTCGACAATACATGAACCTTTGGGCCTTTCAACGAGATGTTGCCATGGATGGCGAAGATGTTTCCCCTTTGCTGGCCACGACGTTCGTCAAGCACACAAATCTCAATTTGGGGATCGCGAATTATCGACATCTAGTCGTTTATTTTGGTGGTGCCATTAAGTAAACTTATTGCACGAAATTTCCCATCCACGAGACATTAGGGCATTCTTTGACCACGACCGCACAATAGTATGCCAATTGTTTTAACGATCATAGATTTATGGACAATCAACAAATGTACATGTACAGATTAGCTGTCGAAATGTGGCATCGTTTGTTGCAACTCGACCGGAACCCAGTCCAAAACTATCGCAACCCTAGCTTTGGGCTCGCGACCAAGGCAAGGGGTTGCAAGGTTGCGGGCCAAGAGGAAGGATGACGCGTTCCTAAATCCCGGGGTGAACCCACTTGAAGGTTTCACCTTGGCAAGTTGCGGAAAGTTGGGACTTAGTGCACGGTCCCAACTTCCAACACTAGAAAAGGGTAGAGGGTCGTGTTGGGAGTCCCGGGATTAGACTAGGCAGAGGGATTAGTTTAGCTTGTGTGATTCTGCATCCAAAAAACCAACCACAAGAGGTTAGTTTAGCATTCGGGACACCCTTGGGTGTTGGGACAAGCCACAGGCACTTGGACACACAAGACTCACCATGACCCGGACTTGGGGGAAGCCACCACCTTCCCCCATATAGTATTCTCTGCAGCTCGCCATGCAGGCTACATCCAAATGGCACAAATTTTTGGGACTCCCGAAATGGAGTTCCGAAATTGTCCCGGCGGGACTCCCGGAACTTTGAGAGCCCATAACTCCCGACTGCAGAGTCCGATCGCAACGAGGTACGAACCAAAGTTATAACCCTTGTCGAGATCTTTCCAACGCCATGTTGCACGCTCAAATCGGATGTCGGGAAGAGGTCAATTCCGGACTTTTAATGGTCGGCAGTCAAACTGCCAGTTTGACTTGACTCCCGGCCCTTCTTTTGCCCACAACTTGGGCTGAAGATGTCCAAATGACCAATGTGAGCTCATTTTCGATATGTACGTTTCAAGACCTTTCCAATGACACTAAGAACACCCAAATGAGAGGTGTTTTGGGCCTTGTTGTCGAGCTCTGAACATTCGGGAGTCTTGGAGGACTCCAAATCCCCAACTTTTCCAAGTGTTGGGCTTCACCCCCACACTTGGCCAAAGTGGGGTTGCGACACAATACTCCAATAATATTTGATGTTCAATTATTGTACATACCTTGTGTCTTAGACTTTGATGAGTAAAAAGCTGATGACCCTAAGAACCTTCCGGATGACAAACGAATCAGCTCCCCACTCAAGTAGTGTATTCAAAGATCATTTTTTTCTTAACAATGATATTATACAAATCGTGTGGATTCTTTTCTGAGGTTCTTTTGGCTGGGCTTCAAAAGAAATTTAAAAACATTCACCACAAATATAGAAGGTTGCCTCCCTAAAATCTACAATTTGTACAGTTGTCGCCAATTGATGCTAGATTCTTTTGGGATGGTCACCAACGATGCTGCAAGAAGCTGATGGGCAAGAATTTTATGGGCAAGAAGCTGATGAAACCACCAGACAGATGTTGCATCTACCAAGCTTGCAATTGTCCCTGCAAAATTAGCAAGATGAGGGAGGCCCAATTGTTACGAATGGAACTGTCGTTCCCCAAAGAGGGGGTGCTCCTGGTACTAAAATTCACTACATCTTCTTCATTGATTTTTTCCCTGCAAGCACATAATGTTGGTAAATGCATTTCTCTCGTACTCCCAGTTATGGTAACTCTGAAAGAGCTGTATATGTGACGGAGAGTTATGAAGCAGAGTCCTCTTGGCCCATTGTGATCTGGATTCTTTTGCAACAATCTTGGGTATTAATGTGACATCCACCGAACTTGTGCTGTACATATTCAATGCTGCAAGAAGTTTGTAGGAATTAGAAACTCTGTGTTATAGCAAGTTAAAAGTAAGGACTTCGCATGCGATTGTAGTTTTCTTTCTAGTGTCTTACCCTAGTTGGTATGTGGGTGGTTTCAAACCGGTGTGCACAAAAGATATGTGGGAGCAAGAGAAAGACGCATGGAAAAAGAAGCAAGTATCATATGATCCCAAAGAGAAGGCTATCTTCGATCCAATCTTTGCAAAAGAAGCAACAGTAATTGACAACCCCAATCGGAACCCAAGTCAAAACTTCAACGGATCAGATTATTTTGAAGCTTTGGTGAGAGATGTTCCTTCGCATACTATGTTCATAGTACCTACTTTCTTGGTCCAGTCCTGACACTAGGCTAGCTCATCCTTCCATCCACGCATAATCTTCGTGCCATCAGACTTAATTTTTCTATTCATACGGTAATACTTACATTGTATATGTTATTATATTTCTCTTAATACTCCTAAACCCCGTCTCTTTCGATGGCTTTAGAAAATGAAGGATTGGACTCAAGTACAAAAATTGTAACAATGAAAACATGATAGGCAGAGGCATATCTAGATAGCAGACTTGTATAACACAAACCCGTGTGATTGGACGCTTATAAGCTTCGATTGGTCTACCGTCCAGGTTGAGGTGCATCCCATTTACGGATTGGTAATTTTTTGTCTTCTATAGCCAAATGTTATCATTTTGCGTTCTGTATTTGTCAACCTTATGTTCCTGAGAGGAGGTTGGACTGCTCAATTATCCGAGCCTCTTGTTCGGCATGTCATTGAAGCGTTCTATACTATGCATATTCGATGCGAGAATGAAAACATCTGGAAAATTTCCCTTTGTTCATGACCGACATTGTTGTCGATTAAAAAAGCCTTTATTTCATTGTGGGCTTCCTTCTATACAGAGAGCCATGGATGTTTTATATTCATCGTCTTGATGAAGACCTCTTGACGAGTTGTATGGCATTACAAACCTTTTGATCGATGTCGATCAAGGTTTGTACGAACCGATTGGCATTCACAAGGTGTCCACCTTCCATTCCTAAAAAAATGTCGTCTTCTTACATTTTTCACCGCTCGCATTTTTTGTTTGTAAAAAAGTCTTGGTTTTATTATGATTTCCCTTCAGTAAAAATCTCTCCTTGTTTGGGAGAAATTGCAGGCCCCCCCCCCTTAAGCTAGGAAATTCGTCCCATTCAGTGCAGTTGGAGCTACCGACATGCTACCATTTCCTCTTGTCAACATTCCCATGTAATAACTTAAAATTCTTGATTGTTTGGAGGACGGGCGATCGGGTCTCCATGACCGTGACCCTGAACCCAAGAATTCTTCCACTTCGGAGGTCTGGTTGCTGCTTGAGCATCTCTTCCTTCTGGTCCCGATCTTGATGGGTGAATTTGCACCCACCTTTGAGGCTGTGTCACAAAAAAATAGTTGCGAGCGCCTTTTTGGGCAGCCTAAAAAAAATGGAGAATATGCTCTTAAGGCAAAATCCAACGTCATTCAAAAATATGTTGGATTCTGCCAACAATTAAAGTGTATGTCGCGCTCACAATGTGCCTTCCCGTGCTTTCGTTTTCTGTTTTCACAGCTCCCGTATGCAGTGTCAAGGTCGATGACATCTGACAATGTGCAGGTGCTCGTTTGCTACGACAAAAGCAACTCTTGGAAGTAATCAAGGACACAATTCTAGCACGACTTGCTTATAAGTTCCCATCTCAAGTAATGATGGAGCGCTCATATAAATTCATTTTTCTCTTAGCATCCTTCATAGACATCAAATATTTTTTGTGCTTAAAAAATGGTGCTGTGAACCTTCAAATGTGGGTTAATGAACTTGCTTTTGGGAGCAGGAAATTGAAATTTTGAAAAGTGCCTGAGACCCATTAGTGGTGGTTTTAGGGTTCAAGCTTATGTTCTATGCATCCAGAGGATAGCCTACTATGCTAGTAGATTGTTTCCTCCTCTGGATCCAGATCACTGTGACTTTGTGTGGTAAGTGGGACCTGGTGAAGCAATCGTCTAGTCAGTGATATAAACTGTTGTGTATAAGGGTGGTGGACTGTCTTTCCACTGCAATATATGGATGCAAAGATAGCACAATGCTAAACCTAGGATTTTCTCTGGAATACTCTCCATCCTAGCCATGGGTAATACACTATTTTGGTTCACGGTAGGGGTATGGTTACAGGTGCAAATAGTTGGTACGTTGTGTGGAACTCATATATCTAGGATGCTTACCAGGAAATAGTCTGACATGTTTGCAAAGGGGTGGTTGGGGGTACATTTGCAAAGACAGGTGGTTGGAAGATCACACTACCAGGCACCAACCTGAATGATGTCAGTGACCAAGCTGATGACCTCATAGTTGTCTGTATCTTGAATAAAATAAGGGCTTTTTAAAAGTCCCAAAAGTTTTTTGGACTACCAATTTTCCCAAATTTGTTCTAACCTTCCATCCAATAACTTGCTAGTAATTCGAACAACGAGATTTTAGTTTTCTCACTCAAAAATTATGCGTACACCTAGAATTCTAGTAGTTATGGATATTCACCACAATTAGTCTCTTGCTCATCCTTATGTGATCCTGTTTAGTGTCGATGAAGGCCTGGTGATGGCCATGGGAGACAATGGAAGAGCAAGCCACTATACCAGACAAGCAACTACTGGCAAGGCTTGTCCTGGTCAAAGAGGAGGCTCACCCAGGGCTCTATTGAGTGGTGGTCTTCTACTCTAATGTAATGACAGACCCAAGTTTCGGAATCTACCACAGCTTGAGGTGGGTCCAAGATCAGCATATTGAGTTATTTTAATTGCAACTCACATTACTCGAGATTTAAGAAAATAAGACCAAACCCTAAACCTTTTGCGTAGGCAAAAAGCATTTTTGCAAGTGCTGGGTTTTTTGGAGAATGGCAGGTTGTTAATGAGGCCAAAATCCAGAAGCTCAGGGTCATTTTGGACAACTTTCAAATAAACAAATAAATAAATAAAGAGGCGCACCCCTTCCCCCCTGAACAATCAAAAAATACCTTCACCTTGCCCCCTTGAATAGTAAAATGTTTGGAAAAATTTAAAGTGGAATAGCCTATAAAGTAGATGGTGCTCATGACATCCGAATGGCTACACTAATGAACCCTAAACCCATGAGTGGCTACTTTCAACCGACCCATGAGTGCCCCCATAATGAATTTGTAAAAAAAAATAACCCCCGGTGAACCCCTCCCTAGCCACTCCACAATGAAAAAAACATTTCTAGAAAAAAATGTACCCCTTTCCCCCCTCCTCCTTCCACCTTTTCATATATCTAGGGGAAAAAAAAACATTAACCTCCACCCCCCTCCCCCTCAACAGTAAAAAAAAGAAAAAAAAAATCAAGCTGCACCCTTTCAACTTCCCCCGTCGCACAATGAATAGAACCCTTCACCTTGGCCCTTCTCAACAATAAAAAAATAATTTATCAAAGTTACAACTAGTAAAAAAAGTAACAAAAAGTAACAAACCTTACCCCTTTCAACATTAAAAAGTAACTTACAAAAGTTACAAATAGTAAAAAATGTAACAAAAAGTAACAAAAAGTGGAAAAGGTCAACAAAAACAACCCGACATTGCGGGAAAACAACTCGGCACTCCTATGTATTTTTCCTAGTCAAACAGCCCACAGCCCACGACATTGCGACCATAATGCCCGGATCATACCTTAAGGAATGCTACAAGTGTTTGGACACCTTTAACAAAAGGTCATTTTATTGATTTGGATTTCACACTCTGGGGCATAAGTATTTGGAGTGCAACCATGAGGAGCAAGCAACGAACAACAAAAAAAAAACCATTGGTGTGCAATTGTTGGGATGTGGCTCTCTGAGCCACTAGGCAGGTGTGGCAAGTACATAGAGCAAAAGTCAAAAACACAATCCTGCACTAGAAGTCGAAAATAATTATAACATAAAATCAAAGATTTCTTAAAGAATGGTGAAGGTTGACGAGCTTTGTGTGAGACAGACAAAGTTCAACGAGGGAGAGAATGATCGAGAGGGAGGGTAGCAAACCAAACATTGTAGGAGCTCCCAATGCACTGGCGGCATTTCTCAGCTCTGCAAAAAGTGCAATAGGAGATAGAAGCCGTTGCTAGCTAGCAAGCACTAGAAAGATGAGTACTAAAGACAATTGCGGAAAGGTTGCAATTTGCTACTTCTACAATCTTTCTATAATTCTCAAGCATTGAAATCTAAGTTCAAAATGGTGAAAGAAGGCCAAACAGAAGGCAAACTTGGGTTGTACTCAAAAGCTTTATGAGCTTTTGTTCTTCTCTCCAAACCAAAGGTAGGGACATTCAATGATCATATGTATAGGATCAGCAGAAGTGCCAGATGCTCACAAAGTGGCTTTCAAAAAATACCTTCAGGCAAATCGTTCTTATGAACAATAGAGCCTTTAAAGCATGCTAACTCTCTCCCTGAATGCAAGTTTCCTCCCTTGCTTCACGACATCATTAAAAACCGATCCAAGATGAACAATAAAACTTTTAAAACACACCAATTCTCTCCCGAATGCAAGTTTCCTCCGTTGCTTCACGACATCATTGAAAGCCGATCCAAAAGCGACAATTTAGAAAGCGAGAAAGAAACACACAACCCTATACCTAAACGCTAAAACCGTGGACATTTAAGGAAATTTTTTTTTCATGATCACGAAAAAAGGACCTGAGATAGAAGACATTTAACGGGAACCCTAAAATCGTAGATCACCAAAAAAAAGAAACAGGAAACGGAAACAAATCTAAGAAGCTTACGATCTAACCTTAAATCCCCTAAACATTACCCTTCCTGGTTTTTTCACAACCGACATTTTTGTTTATAAATAGAAAAAAGTTTAGGAGCTCCCCCCCCTAAACCCCCTAACAAACTTGGGGTTCTTCCTTTATTCCCGTTGGTCCATCATGCATGTAATTTAATCTCACCAAATTAATGCTCAATTTAAATGGATGAAAAAAATTCAGTGGACATTGGACCTTGTAAAGACCTATAGGATGCCTACGTAGCTTAAGGTCCTAAAATAAAAGGTTTAGGTGGACTAGGAATTTTGGGATCAAAAGCTTAAGTAACGTAAGGTAAAATTTTTATGTCATCTATTACAACAAAACCTGGATGGCCTAAGGTAAAAGGCTAAAGTAAATCGCAAAATTAAATAATTTAGTAAAAAACCTAAGTAACCTTGTGTAAAAAATATTAGTAATTTGTAGTACAAACCCTAGGTACCCCAAGGTAAAAGGCTTACGTAAATTAAAAAGCTTTGATAGCATAAGGTTAAAAACTACATAACCTATGTGTCTTGCAATAAAATAATTTAAGTTGCTTCTAGATCTTCCGCCAAAAAAACCAACAACACACAAACCTCGGAAGTTACCTAAACTTTTTTATTTTGGGATGCATAGGTTACGTAGGCTTTTTATCATAGATTATTTATATTTTTTTACACAAGGTTACCTGGGTCACAAAATTAAAAAACAAAACCATGGTCACATACTCAAGTCAAGGATTGCAAAATTTAGTTCACATTATTTTCCATGACGTTAAAATGATAGAGTCAAATTAAAATAAATACACGTTTCGCAAGCAGAACAAAAATTCATGTTATATTTTATGGATTTTTCATTTCAAGATTGTAAGAAAAAAACTTCATAGTTAAATTTATAATGTTATCTTATACAAAAGGCTGAATGTTGATTAGGGGTATTGAGTTGCTATTGAAAGTGAATATGAAATAAATGGTTTGGGTTTGAACATAAATGGTAGTTTCAAAAAATTTAATGAAAATTTTAAGAAATGCAACTATGCATGGGTCCACAACTCATATTGCATTCAACTAGATTATGTACCAATTTGCATTTATTTCATCCAACAATTGATATTTAAAATTTGGTAGATGGGAACACTCATATAAATACAAGCAAATCTTCCCTTCCCCCCAACCCCAAAATTTGTGGAGTAGGTGGGTTCGTAATCATCCATAAGAGGTGGTTAAAGGTGAAAGGGGGAATTAAAAAGATTCAGGATCCATCCTTGGGTTTGATGATTTGTTGGCACCTATTATCTAAATAAGATGACTTTAAAAAACAAAAATCTTGTAATGTGACAACTTGGACCTTGATCCCCTCTAGGAAATTGCAAGTATTGTTTTACACGTAGGAAAAAAAAATGAGGATTAGGGAAAAAGAGGGGAGGACGGATATAAAGGGGGAAAATGCCTTAAAAAAATCAAGAAAAAAAGAAAAGACAAACAAGACAAACAAGAAGAAAGGAAAAATCCAAAGTGGGGTAACCTATGATCCCATGATAACCAAAATAAAAACACTTTCCTTTGGAAAATTTACAAAACAAAACCAAAAACATTTGCAAGTTAAAAGTCCCCTTGAAGGAAAATATATTTGACCTTTCACAATCTATGGAAAAACATTCTACTATTTCAACACCTCCACCTTTACATTTTCCCAAAATAACCTTCACCTCTTATGCACCTCCCTTCAAAAGCCCAAAACAAAAATCCTCACATACCTTTGCTCCTTTCTAATCAAATAACCCAAACATTAGAAACTTCTAAACCGAAATGAAATCTTGTTATAGGGGCCGAGAGGATGGAGAGAGGGAAAAAAAAAAACAAAAATTGCAACCTAACCTTAAACCCACCTTGAACAAGAAATTAAAGAATCTTTCATAACATTGCCCCCCCCTTTAATTTAATTTAATTTCGCTAAGATTGAAATATTAAAACCAACCCCACCCCCCAATAATGAATTTAAAATAGAATCAACCCCCTCCCCCCTCCCATCCCACTTCAACAAATCAAAAGAAAAAAAAACCTTGACCCCCCCCCTCCTTAGCCCCTCAACAATGACAAAAAAAACTTACGAAAAAACTAACCCCCCTAAACTCCTCCTTCCACAAATCGGATGAAGGAAGAAAAAAAAAAACATAAATCTCCAGCACCCCCCTCCCCCCTGAACAATCAAAAAAAATTTAAAACAACTCACTATGCCCCCTTTAGGAGTAAAAATAATTTACAAAAGTTACAAATAGTAAAAAAATAACAAAAAGTAACAAAAAATCACAAAAACAACCCAACATTACACTCAAACAACCCCGCATTACACTGGCTTTTTGGTGGTCAAATAGCCCCCTGCCCCTGGCATTACGAGTGCAATGCTCATATCATATGTATAGGAACGCTACAAGCATTTGGACAAGTTTAACAGAAGGTCGCTTTATGGACCTGGATTTCACACTCTGGGGCACAAGTATTTGGAGTGCAACCATGAGGAGCAGGCAACGAACAAAAAAAAAATACCATTGGTGTGCCATTGTTGGGATGTGGCTTCTCACCCACTTGGCGGGCATGGCAAGTACGTAGAGAGAGAGAGAGTCAAAAACACAAAATAAGATAAAAGGGTCATGTTTTTGTTGACAGGAACTTCCAATTCTGAAATAGACTCACTATTTGTAACTAAAGATGATGAGTAGAAATTATGTGACAAATGTACATTATGGGGTTGTCCTTGCTATTTACTTTCATGAAAGATAACTCTTGTACACACTTAATCAGTATTTTGAAATTCTTCCAAATCTTTCTTGGTTCCAAGTTGAGGTTCATTCCTGTCCTGCATTTGGTGTATTTTCCACAGCTATGTATATAGTGGTTCAAAGGAGGATACACAAACATTTGCTACAATGCACTAGATAAGCATGTCCTGGAAAAACGTGGCAATTATACAACATTATTCTAGGAGGGAAATGATGTTGGCAGTCATAAACGCATCACCTCCAGTGGTATGCTTAAGCAGACTTGTCAGGCGAAAACTATAGTGCAATAATCTATGATAGATTTAGAAAAGTGTTGATTGGCAATTGGTTTGTCTATGTGGGATTGCAATGTAAAGAATCCAGTACATTTGAAAAGCATGTGAGCTTAAAAGTTGTGTGTTTGGTGAATCAAGGGGAAATCTTACGGGTTTAAACTTGTTAAGTGAGACAATGTTTACTTGTAGTTGGTAAACTATTTGCAACAAAAGGGAGTGAAAAAAGGTGACAGACGCTGCATCTACATGCCAATGGTGCCAAAGCTTCCAATTGCAATGCTTGCATGTGCTAGGATTGGGGCTATTCACTCCATATGCCCCTCACTTTGTATTCCTTATAGCCCCCTTGATTCTGAATTTTTATGGTGTCATATTGCAAATGAAGTTCCAAAAGTTTTTGTCTATTAATGGAATTCTTGTTGTAGGAACATGTTTGATTTTGGACAAAAATTGAGCACTTCCACAAAACAAGGTTTCCTAGATTCTGGTCCGTGACCTACAGTGGCAGGTGAAGCACATAAATCATCTTCATTTATTTTTTTGTTATCTGTATGAAATATGCATTCATTATACTTCATGGAGAGTGTACAATGAATCTCGACCCTTACTGTTGGTGTTTTGACTACATAAAGTGGATAATTAGCTTGAAATCAGCAAGGAGTTGGAATTCTAAATCACAGGGGCAGAAAAGTTGAGTCTATGGTGGTTGCTTGGCATTCAATTCATTCTCCTTCCTTATACCCTTGGGAAGGTTTGTTCCTTGTGACTCACATGCAATATTTTCACCTATTGACAATCAATCAAAGTAGCTAACTAATAGGTGACATATTCTGTGTATCATGCTAACTGGTTTCTTCTGAACAATTTTGCAGAATGATTGATTCATGATGCAGCTTCCAACTTGGCAAAGTTGGTGCATTTTGTAGTATCGAGTAAATCAAAAATCCTATACTTGGGATGATGTTAAATTCATTATAGGCAATTGTATCAAGATCTAGAGCAAAAGTTTTTATCATGGTGAATATATTTCTTAGAATAGACAAAGTAGTCATTGGATTGATGTTTTGGAACTTCATTGGCATGCTTCTTAACAAGTTCCTTTCTATAACTGGAGATTGCTACAAAAATAATGCAATATAAATTGGTTCTTTTTATTGTGACTCTACGCAGATGTTGAATTTTTTTGAATTAGACCAAATTTCATTTTTGGATGAAGTGGTAGCCAGTGCATGAACCATGTAACTCAGGTTTGAACTAAGGTGGAATATGTTTTAAACCATCATAGAGGTACCCTATAGGTACAGAAAGTTGTTACACAAAGTTTTTGTAATTCCATAACTAGAGTTGTATTTTTGTTTAACCATATTAGGTGTGCTTTGTGAATTGGGTCCATGGAACATTCTCTAATAGCATTGTTTGTCAATACTATCCAATATTGATTATCATTTACTAAAACAATACCAATACAAAGTTTTGTAAACATGTTGCGATATCAAATCACTTGCAACCAATGGTGCATATGCAATTTCTAAATGCTTTTGTTATGGTGTGATTATAACACATTTACAACATCATAATAAACATGAATACAACATTGATTCATTATTGAATATCTAATTTGCAATTCTGTCGCTGTAACATTACATCACTTATTTTCAACAACACAAAACCAATACAAATACAATGTTGGGAAAGTATGATTATAACATAAATACATAACATAAGCAACAAGAATAAAACATTGAGTCAATATTGAATATCTAGTTTGTAGCTATGTTGTTGCAACATTGCATCCCCTACGTTCAACAATGCACATGTAATGCAAATATGATGTTGAAAAAAAATGAGTACAACATGAATTCAAAATACAAACAAGATGAATATAATATAGAATCAATACAATAATAAAGTTTATAACCATATTGTAACAACATTGTATCATTTACAATTAAAAGTGCATATCTAATACAATCATAATACTAATGCAATATCATTACAATATGGACATAATGTGAATATAACCTATCAAACAAAAAAGATACAATGTAAATATGGTGCTACATCATGTATCATTTAAATAATACCAAAATTAAATCAATACAATCTACCTTGTTTCAATGCCTATTTTACACGAACAAAGCACTAAACCTTGGACATCTTGAAAAGTATTTAGATAGCACTAATACAAAGGGGTCCCCACTTTGTGATGGACCTGAGACAGAAGACATCTGAAGGAAAAATAAAATCGTAGACCGCTGTAAAAAGAAACAAGAAATGGAGATAAATCCAAAAAACTTACAATCTAACCTTAAACCCCTTAAACCTTACCCTTCCTAGTTTTTTCACCATCGACATTCTTGTTTCTTAAAAGAAAAATTTAAGAGCCCCCCACTAAACCCTAAACCCCCAACAAACTTCGGGTTCTTCCCTTCTTCCTGTTGGACCCTAAACCCTCCGGTACGCAAGCACCTCAACGTTTCGTACACAAAATTTGGCTCCAAATGGATTTGGTCTGAAAATATGGTCAAGCCAACATTAATTAAAATGTTCATTTAAGAGGACTTCACAAACTATTAGGTAGATGGTAGTGATGACATCTGGGGAAAAAAAAAAACACTAATGGATTAAAGCCTACGAGTGTCATTTATTTTGAAAATGGCTATTTTCAACAATTTTTATTGGCCCGTAACCCATGTCATTCAAATATATTGAAATTAAAATTCCTTACTCTCAAATAGAGGTATTTCCTCCTTTTTCATTTGTTAATAGGCATTATGGTTGTCAGAAAAATTTGGTGCATATTATTTGTGTCCCAAAATTTCGTTAATTTTCTTTAAATTATATTAGTTTTCATTTATTTTAGCTTGGTTTAGCTAACTTTAAATTAACTTAGTCGGGTTGAATTTAATTAGGCAAGTTTAAGTTAGTTTACTTTAGCTAAGATAAAATGAATTAAACCAACCCTAACCCCACCCCCCATAATGAACTTGTAAACAAAAATCAACCCCCTCCCCCTCTCCCTCTCATCCCCCTTCAACATATCAAAAAAAAAAAAAAAAAACCTTGACCCCCCTCCTTAGCCATTCAATAATGAAATAAAAAAATTACGGAAAAACTAACCCCCTTCCCCTCCTCCTTGCACATGTCAAATGAAGGAGAAAAAATAATATCAACCTCCACCCCCTCCCCCTCAACAATAAAAAATAAAATCAAAATAAAAAAATAAAGGTGCACCCCCTCCCCTTGAACAATAAAAGAATAAATTAAAACAACTCAACTTGCCCCCTTGAACAATAAAAAATAATCTACAAAAGTTACAAGCAATAAAAAAAAAAAAAAACAAAAAATGAAAAAAATCAACAAAAACAGCCTAGCATTACTCTAGCTTTTTCGTGGTCAAATTGCCCGAAGAGTTGGAGACGATGGAGGTGGTGCCCTTGTTGTTGATTATGGTGACAATGTGATGGTATCAAACAGCTTACAGGTTGGTGCAACCTCTATCCAGTGATTTCCTTATTTCTGTTGTTTTTTCTTGAAACATTTCAGGCAACATAGACATGATTTGCATGGATAGGTAGTCGATCCATTCCATGGTATGGTCAGGTCCAACATTTGTGAAGAATATCGCTGACACTGTTTAGGACATTGTGGCAGGTAATAAGAAAGCATAAGTTTGTAAAGGTACTCCAAGACCTAGGCTCAACAGACTTGAATGCTTATGTGGACTTTGCAGCCATCAAATATGCAGTGGAAGATGCAGCAAGTAAGTTTTCTTTGTGGAAATCCTTGCATTGCTCATCACATTTGAATGGTCATATCAAATTTTCATTGAGGACTGAAGATGGGGGAAGAAGCCACCTTCTTGATCCTGCACTTCTTTGAAGGGGATAGCGCAAAATGTGGGACACCTTATTCAACATGAAAGAATTGTCGAAGAGAAAAGTTGTGTTTATGATTGTCTATCCAAAGTTAACACATCTTGGCAAAACTAATAATGAGAAGATTTCAAGCATGAACAAGTTCCCAATTTGCTATAGGATTTTCTGTGGCAATGTCTGCTACGGCTATTTTCAAAAAATGTAGATATGGATTCTTCCTTGTATGACCTATGTGCTGTCTTCTTGTTCATTCTTATGCTTGCGGGATACTTGTCGGATAGAATTGTCAGTGAGAGGAAAAATCACTCAGGGTATCGGTATCATTCAGTGTAATGGGTATCCTCTTGGGTGTGTCCATGATGGGTATCACTCAATGTCAGGGTATCCCTCAGTGTAATGGGTATCCTCTTGGGTGTGTCCGGGTTTAGGGTTTAGGGTTTCTGCACTAAATCGTGTGTGTCCGTCCGTCTGTTCGTCCGTCCAATATCCTATTGGCTAGAAGATTGTCCGACGTGTGATTGGACAGAAGGGCGGAAGGGAGGTGAGTTCTCTCTCTCTCTCATAAACACAAATGAGGAGGTGAGTTCTCTCTCACTCTCACCCTTGGGGAACACATTGGGAACTTAGGAACCCATTGGGCACTTGAAGGGAACATAGAGGGAACAAAGGAAAAATGAAAAAAATCCTCCCCCCACCCCCTCCACCTGTGGAAGGGAGGAATTTGGGGGAGGGGGGTTGTGGGGGGATGAGGAATGGAGGATGTGGAAACTCTAGGATTTTAAAGACCCCAATTAAAATTGGTCACTTACTAGGTGTGTAAGGAAGCTCAAATATTTGAGAGGTTGAACATAAAGATAAATTACTATAAAAAAATTAGTGTGTGTCCGTCCGTTCGGTATCCTATTGGCTGGAACTCAGGGTAATGGGTATCACTCAGTGTCAGGGGTATCCCTTAGTGTCATGGGTATCACTCAGTGTCCGGTTTGTTTGTGAGGAAAACAGGGTCCCTCAGTGTAATGGGTAAACTCTTGGGTGGGTTGTGAGAACTGTCGGTGAGAGGAAAAATCACTCAGGGTATCGGCATCACTCAGTAATGGGTATCCTCTTGGGTGTGTTCGGGTTTAGGGTTTAGGGTTTCTGCACTAAATCGTGTGTGTCCGTCTGTCTGTCCGTCCGTCCGATATCCTATTGGCTAGAAGATTTGTCTGACGTGTGATTGGACGGAAGGGCGGAAGGGAGGTGAGTTCTCTCTCGCACTCATAAACACAAATGAGGAGGTGAGTTCTCTCTCACTCTCACCTTTGGGAACACATTGGGAACTTAGGAACCCATTGGGCACTTGAAGGGAACATAGAAGGAACAAAGGAAAATGAAAAAAAACCTCCCCCCACCCCCTCCACCCAAACTTAAAAGAAACAAAATCCTTAAACACACAGAGAGGCTCAGACTGTCTCTCTGTCTGTCCGTCTGTCCGATATCCTATTGGCTAGAAAATTTGTCCGACGTGTGATTGGACGAAAGGGCGGAAGGGAAGTGAGTTCTCTCTCTCACTCATAAACACAAACTTAAACCTAGGAAGACAACTTTGGCAAGAGATGGATGAATGAAAATAAGCACCCTTATTCTCTTGGACATAGAGGGATGAAACGGGACCAAAAGGATGAAAAAGGTTGTCATGCCATTGAAGATTTCTGTGGAAGGGAGGAATTTGGGGAAGGGGGGTCGTGGGGGGATGAGGAATGGAGGATGTGGAAACTCTAGCATTTTAAAGACCCCAATTAAAATTGGTCATTGACTAGGTGTGTAAGGAAGCTCAAATATTTGAGAGGTTGAGCATAAAGATAAATTACTATCTATTAAATGGGATTCATTCTAGAAACATGCTGACAAAAAAAAAGCTAATGAAAGGAGTGAAAAAAATGATTAGTATATTAATAAGGATTATAAGCATAACAAGAATGAAGTTGCTTATGCTTCCAAAGGCAAAGAAACCTGATCAAGTGTAATGCCCAAATCATATGTATATAAAACAATTCAGCTGGCCCCTTTCAATAGTAAAAAGTAATTTACGAAAGTCACAAGCAGTAAAAAAAAAAGTAACAAAAAGCAACAAAAAGTGAAAAAAAAAGAAAAAAAAGCCTGACATTACACTAAAAGAGCCTAGCATTACACTGGGTCAAACAACCTGAAGCCTGCGGCATTACGAGAGTAATGCTCAGATCATATGTATATAAAACAATTTAATCGACCCCTTTCAATAGTAAAAAGTAATTAAAAAATTCACAAGCAATAAAACAAAGTAACAAAAAATAACAAAAAGTAACAAAAAGTGAAAAAAAAGGAAAAAAAGCCTGGCATTACACTAAAAGAGCCTAGCATTACACTTGGTTTTTGGTGGTCAAACAGCCTAAAGCCTGCGGCATTACGAGTGTAATGCCTAGATCATATGTATATAATAAATTATAAATCTAACTATATGTTAACAACTGACTAGGAGGCACTATCTAATTCTAGCAATTTTTTAGGATAAAAAAAAGAAATTTGTAGCATGTTTAAAAAAAAGTAAAAAAACTCTTAAAACTAGCTGAAAATAGGGGGTTTTTTTTTCCAAAATTGTGAAGTAGATGGGTTGGTGATCTTCCACAAGAGGTCTTAACCAAATTTGGCAATAGGTAAAAGAGGGAATTATAATTTTTTTGGTGTATGCCTATGAAATGGTGACATTATAGGTGCCCACTTTCTAAATATGGTGACTTGGGCCCATTTTTCCCTAAAAAAACCCTTTGTAATTGTCACACTACCTTTTATTTTTGCAACAATGCCAAAATTCATTAAAAAAAAAATGCTAGCTAGAAATGTGGTGAAGTTGTGAAAAAAAATCAATGTATTTTCTTCTAGTGAAAATTTGTCATTTGACAACAAAAAGAAGTTGGCTGCAAAGACCTTGAAGGAAAATTTTGGAAAAAACCACAAAAAAAATCCAATTTTTAAAGAATTGTTTTTGTTATTTGTTAATTTTATACAATGAATCGTACCTTGTCACCAAAATATAGAAGGATTTCCAATTTTTTTGACCTGCTTGCTTGACATGTCGCCAATTTTGGTGAAATCGTCTTCTAGATGATTGCCAATGCACCTTTTTCAAAAAATTCAAAAGTAAAGGCCACCCCCATATGCTCATACCAAACGTTTGATGCCAACTAATCTTTTCATGTCATCCAACCACATGCAACATGGATTATTAGTTTTTCTTGTAGTCTCGTTTCTTTGGGCTATTTGGTCCTTCATTTTCCTTCTGATCTTGTTTCTTGGGATTGTTGCTACAAAAAATTTCCTAGACAAACACAAAATTTAAACCATAGAAAACTTGTAGCACATGGGTGAGAGTGTGTATAGAAAAGAATGTTGGGAATCAATGTTGCGCATGGAGTAGCAGTGTCAAGTAGGAAGAGGGAGTGTAGAGGAAAATCATGCCAGGAACGAAAGCCACCTGTGGAAATCATAGCGTTAAGGAGGAAGAGATACATATCTTTGACTTAAATATCAAATTTCTAGGCTTGTAAAGCTATCCCTTGCCATTTTCGCTTGAAATCTAACAATTTGGAAGATCTCAAATTAGATCCATATTTTCCTATCTTTGAGTTATTTCTGAGTTAACTTTGAATGCCACATCCACAACCACAGAATTTGGGGATAGCTATCACTCTACATGCGGACATCAATTTATTTGTTGGAGGGATATCCTAACTTATCTTGGGGGCTCATTTTTCCCCCAAAAAATGCCACCTACACCTTTATCCCCCCCCTTTTTGCTTTGAGCTAAGTTGCAAAAATCTATCCCAAAACAAAACAAAACACTAGGGTTAACCTACATGGATGACCTAGTTATCATCCATGTAGGTTATCAATCCTAAAATGCTGACATTTTTAAAAAAAAAATAAAATTACTGAATCATTGGTTTGGATTCTTACACTACTTTGAAAGACCTTGACCAATCCTTTTAAATTTTAAAAAAAAAATTGGTTTAAAAATTCTTCTGGTTTTCATATTGATGAACAAAATCATTCTAGCTTGTTTTCAAGATGATTGGTTCTCTCTTATTTTTTGAACCACTGGTTTCAGAGTTACTTATGATTAAATGTACTAGCATGGATTTGCCTATTGTTTACTGGTGACATCTCACCAAAAAGAAAAATTAAAATTCAGAGCTCAAGTGTTTCTTGGAGGTTTTCAATTGCCAAATTCCTATGTTTGGTTTTTAGTGCGTAGTCAAATATGTAGGCTAATTAAAATTTTATCTTTTATAGTTGGTCTAAAGCGAAATCTAACTAGGAATTCTTGGGGATTATAGCCATTTTTCAACATTTTCCCATGGATTATTGCCACCCTAACTTTGAAAGTAAATTCCTAGAAAAAAGGTTGCTTCTCTTATACATATGATCCTGCCAGTGTGGGCACAATTGCATGTTCCCAGGCTCTTACACCCCCTTAAAGTGGGGGTTCAGTGGCAGGCTCTCACCTCTCTGTAGTGGCATAATAGAGTAGTTGAACCTAATTTGGTGGGTTTTTAAATAAGCAACTGATTAGTCTAATAATTACCTGATTGGCTTGATACTTTGATTAATTTAGGTGAGTTGTTATGCGCAATTTCCTTGGTATCCTTTTAGTGTGTGCAAAGCCCAATAAGGGCTCGTGATCAGTCTAATAAATACAAATTATATTTATTGACCTTAAACCGTGCCCCCCTTTCCGCCTTTGAAAGTGAATTTGTTTTACAAAAACTTACAAATGATCAAAAAAGTTAACAAAAAAATGATTTTTTTAGTAGAAAGGCCCCACGCCCCACTTCCCCGCCCTCCCTTCCTTTAAAAGTAAAAGATCCCACAAACTTACAAATATGAATTTTTTTTTGAAGAAATATAACCCACGCCCCAGCAAGAGTAACAAACGGTAACAAAAGCTTAACACACAATACAAAAAAATTAGAAAAATAGAAAAACCAATGACACCCTCCCCCCTTTAGGAGGTAAAAATTATGACAAATGAATATAAATAATTTAAAAACCAGAAAAATAGTAAATAAATTAACCCACGACCCGCTCCCGTTTTCAAATGTAAAAGAAAAACTCATGCCCCCTTTCCCCCCTTCAAGAATTAAAAACAATAACAAAAGGTGAAAATGTAAAACTCACACCCACTTCCCCAATTCAAGAATAGAAAAAAATGAAAAAAAACTCATGCCCCCCTTCCCTCTTCAAGAATAAACAAAAAATAACAAATTTTTTTTCAAATAATAAAAGTGTAACAAAAAGTGAAGGAAAAAAAAACTCACACCACCACCCCCTTCAAGATTATTATCATTTTTAAAAGTGAAAACAAAACCATGCCCTCTTCCCCCTTGAAAAGTTAAAAAAAATAACAAAACATTTACAAAGTACAAAAGTAATAAAAAATGAATAAATAAAACCCAAGCCCCTTTCCCCCTCTACCTTCAAATAAAAATGCGCTATTCAGCTCTAAAAACCCAACCCCACCTAGTTTGTCACCCCCTCCCCTTCTTTTCCTCAATATGATTTAATAGTACACTTCCACTTTAAATTGGACTGTTCAACTTTTTGAGTAGTTTGTTGATGTTATTCTAAACCTATGGGTCTAAAGTTTAGAAAAAAGTACTCAAACTAGGCTCAACTACCTTATTTTGAGGATAGGGGAGCCTACCACTACAAGGGGGGTGAAAGCCTGCCACTAAACCCCCACTTTAGGGGGTGTAGGAGCCTAAGCGCTTGGGGGCCTGCGATTGTGCTGACAGTGGCAAGATCATATGTATAAGTGACTATAACCAATTCCTAATTTAGTTAAGGTGACGATATGCCCATCCTAAAAATATTTAAATGTTGACAAGTTGCCTATTTTCATTGGGAGAACGACATAATTCTGGTTTAAAAAATCTTTTGGATGTCCATTTATTATTATTTTTTGCTTGGTTACTTTACTTAATTTGAAAAAACTGCCACAAATTGGGAAAAATTCACCAACTTTTTGAAACCACAAAATAAAATAAAAAACCCTGGTGGGTGGGGGTTTGCCTCTAGACAGTGGATGACCTAGTGGACAAAGTTGCAAATGAATTATTATTTTCGAGATGTGTTGCTGTCCACTTGGCTATACAAAAATTAATATCCTGGTATTATAGTAACATCATAGTAGTCATTAAATTATACTGTAGTAAATGATAACAACATTATCGTGTACTACAACTTGCCAATTCTGTTCACAGGGCCAATCCGTTTGATTCTGAGGTCCAGTGGTAGACCCCCACCCGCATTTAAATGTGTACTAACCGCAATAATGTTAACAATTGAAGTAGGGATTGTGGTCCAGCCTAGTGGATAGAATATTTTATCGATTAATTTACTTTTCGCAGGGTATTTTTTTAATTAATTATTTCAACATAACTTAATTATTTTGCATCTGCCAAACTACTTTGGCAGACGCCGCACACGTATGTCCAATAATTCGTTTCATAGATTCCCCTGTGAAAAATAAATAAATGGGGAGAAGATTTTGCCAGGCTACAATCCCTACCAGCGTTTAATTTTTTTTTGTCATGTAGCTCAGGTTGATAATTCCAAAGATGATTTAGCCAGATTTCGCAATTAAAAAATTGAAAGTAAATTTCTTGTCGCATCCTATATTTCTGGCCACCTACTAGAATTTAGTGTAGCATTTGCAGAATTTTATTAGATTTTTCGAGTTTTTTTGTCGAAATCTGGCGACTTAAAAACCCAAAAAATACCCCAATTTTCGCCATTTTGAAAATACAATTCGCCAATTGACGATTTTTCGCCCAAAAAAATTCACTGATCCCTACTTCATGTGTTGACATTGTGGTTACTGATCCCTACTTCATGTGTTGACATTGTGGTTACTGATCCCTACTTCATGTGTTGACATTGTGGTTACTTTTCCCTACTTCATGTGTTGACATTGTGGTTACTGATCCCTACTTCATGTGTTGACATTGTGGTTGCTAGTTGTAAGGTACTACCTAATTAAACGTGGGTGGGCGTCTACCACTCAGCCCTTTTTTTTAAAACTGGTGACATGCAAGAGAGAAATTGAATATAAAAATTTGGTAAATGCAATCTTTTTGGAGGTTTTCAATCGCCAAAAATGAGAGAAACGGATTGTAATATTTGATTTAAGTGTGTAGCAAAACTAAAGAAGGCTCGTGAAAGATCTATACTTCATATCTGGTTTATTGCCCGATTTTGGCTAAATCACCCTGGGGATGATCGCCATTATTTGTTTATCGCCATGATAGCCATTTTGGCTCCAAGAGATTGCCCTAGAAAAAACCGTGCTACCACTTGACCATGAATTACTCCACATACGCATGGCGCATCTGCCAAGATATTACCATAAAGCTGTTGCATTAATGGGAGTTCACCAAAGCTATGAACCAGTGTTTTTTTTCCCAATTTTGAGAAGTAGGTGGATTGGCCGTCATGCAGGAGAGGACTTCGTCAAATTTGGTGACAGGTCAGACAAGCAGGTAGAAAATTCAGGAAATCCTTCTACATACTGGCGACAAGGTAGGACTGATTGTCTAAAACTGGCGAGTCCCAGAAAAAATTCCTCGAAAGCTGGCGAATTTTCTGGATTTTTCTGAATTTTTTTGCTTTGGGGTCTTCATAGCCATTTTTTTTTAGTCGCAGAGTGGCGAATTTTCGGCAAAAATAAAATAAAATACGCACTGCTATGTACGCCTTATCTCAACTTGGAACACGAGTTTCAAAAGTCTACAGATAGACCCTACTCTCCTACTACCTAGACTCTGAGTGTGCACCAGGATTCCGATTTTCTATGAAATATTTTTGGGAGTTAAATGGGCTATGATTTATGGGAATTAGAAGCAGAAAAAATGGCGATCAACCCTAGGAAGATTTAGCCCAATCTGGTTATGGACCAGCTATGACTTTCACAAATAATTAATCGGCCTTCTACATTTTTGGCTAAGACATTGAAAATAAAAAACTGAATATCTTGCGATTTTTACTTTCTGGCGATTGAAAAACTCCAGAAACAATTCCATATTCGGATTTTAAATATTTATTTTCGCTTTTTGGCGAAATCTCTCCAGTAGAAAAGAGCCTTCAAGAAAGTTCCGACAGTCTGGAAAAGAGGTTCATGGAGTTCATCGGTTTCCAAAGGCAATCATTTGGGCTTTGTTGCCATCGTAAGCGAACTGCTGTGGCAGCCATTTTGCTCCTTGTCTTCTTCATAGTCGCCTTCCCAACAATCGCCTTTGCAGGCCATTTTCGTGCCCCTGAAGTAGCTCCTGTTGAAGTAGCGAGAGAGCTTGAGACAGAGATTTTGCATCAGCAGTGGAGTCTCAACAAGACGGCCCCCAGAGACCGTGTAGTAGATAGCTAAAAGCTTGTGCCAAAAAAAAAACCCAACTTAGAGACCATGGCTCCAGTACCAGGGATGTTCGATGTTTTCTTGAACCATACTGCTGCGACAGCCATTGGCTTCTTCATAGTCGCCTTCTCAACAATCGTCTTTGCAGGCCATTTTAGTGCCCGTGCAGTAGATAGCAAAAAGCTTGTGCCAGAAAAAAAACCCAACTTAGAGACCATGGCTGCAGTAGCAGGGAGGTTCGATGTTTTCTTGAACCATCGAGGACCTGATGTAAAGCAGAAATTCGCTGCTCATCTCCACCAAGCACTTCAAGAAGCAGGGTGCCGTCCATTCCTAGATAAGGAGTCTCTTGAGAAAGGGCAGCATGGTCAAAAGAAGATCTATGAGGCGCTTCGATGTGCTAGTGTGCATGTGGCCATCTTCTCCAAACACTACGCTGACTCCGAGTACTGTCTCGACGAGTTGTGCGCCATGCTCGAAAGCGAGAAGCTCATTATTCCTGTTTTCTACGATGTTTCACCAAGTGATCTGCACTGTAAGCTCCAGAATGGACCATACACCAAGGCTTTTCGCAAAATTCATTGGAGGAGATCGCCAAGTGATGTGGAGAAATGGAAACGCGCACTTTGCACGGCTGCTGGATTGAACGGATTCAAACTTGCTGATTACAATGGGTGAGACAAATGAAACTCAAAATACTCATTCTATTTCATATTACTTGGATCAGAGCTTTCAAAAAATCCACATCGTTTAAACTAATTACTTGTTGTGCACCAAGAGTGGGTCGATGTTTGACGCAATCTATCATGTTTGAAATCTAAAAACTGGCTAAAAGGAGTGTGATGTGGGTGGTTGCAGGGATGAAGTTGGATTGAAGACAGCAATTGTAAGCAAAGTTAGGGACCACTTGTGTGCCTCCCAGCTACCGCCAGTTCCACCCTATCAAGTGGGATTAAAGGAGATATCCAAGGAGTTGATTGAAACTCTAAACTGGATGGAAAAAGATGTTGGGATTTTGAGTTTGGTTGGCATGGGTGGAATTGGGAAAACGACTCTTGCCAAGGAAATATACCGTAGTTTTGAGAAGAATGAATCATTTGAAAAAAAGAGCATTCTCATGAATGTAAGAGAGAGTGCAATTTTAGATTTGCAAAAACAATTGGCCCATGATTTGTTCAAAAAGGATGCAAGAAGTATGGGAGAATTCAATGAATGTTTTAATCGTGACATGGATTGCAAAGTGTTGATTGTTACCGATGACATAGATCAAAAAGGTCAATTTGATCAACTCATACCTGACATCAACAAACTTCATCCCGGTAGTCGAGTCATCATCACATCGCGTGATTCAAATGTGCTGAACAACATCATGAAGAATGGAAATTGCAAATATTGGAGGCATGAAATGGCACTATTAAGCACCATAGACTCTAGACATCTCTTCAATCAGCATGCATTCCATGGTGCTAATGCTATTGATGGCTTCCAAGAACTTGCGAAGAAGGTGGCGGATGCTTGTTGTGGTCTCCCACTAGCATTGGAAGTTATTGGATGTTTTTTGTTCGATAAAAGAGGAGAGCATGCCTTAGAAAGTACTTGGCCACAAACAATCAACGCATTGATCGAAAGGAAAGACATTCTTGACAAGCTTATGATTAGCTACAAGGGTCTCTCTCTAGAAGCACGCATGATGTTCTTGGACATAGCATGCTTCATGATTGGCCAACATGAACATATAGTGATGCAAATTTTCGAATCATGCAAATTTGACTATAAAGGACCAGCACCAACCTTCAATTCACTCAAGGACAAGTGTTTAGTGAAGTTGGATGAAGATAGACAAATTGTAATGCATGATCTTCTTCGTGACATGGGACGTCAAGTGGTCAAAAACAAATCACATAAGATGGAGAAAGGAACACCAAGCCACTTGTGGGATCTTGAAATTGTACAACAAGTGTTGCAAAACAAGGAGGTTGGTACCTAGTTTTTTAACTTGAAGCTATATAATAATCTTTTCAACAAGTTTTTGGGGGTTGGGGGTGGGATAACCATAAAAGATTTTGAACTTCAAATTTCATGTATTGTAATTTAAGGTCAATATCCACATTAGGAAATGAACAATTAATCAAATGTTGATGAAAATAAATTTATTGTTTGGAATTTAAACTAATTTTTTTTGTTTTGTGATCAAACATATTCTAATTTAATATTACATCATAGGAGTAATTAAAATGATCCATATTGTTGTTGGCCATAGTATTCAAGACCATTTGCATGACATGCATGTCATGTATTTTGAGCCATTTTCAAATACATGTATTGAAAAGGTTGTGTAATGATAAAATTGACCCTTGGGTAATGTAAATCTAAACAAGCATAATTTTGCAACCATAGTCACAAAAATATGTATTGTGCTATCTATAAAAGTTCTTGACCATATTTGTCATTTTTTGGTGATCTATATTCAAAAGTCTTTGTAATATGCATTAGATTTTACCAAGTGCCCAAATTATACATGTCAATTATCCCACCTTATTTTCTTTTCCTCCTAGATTTGTCTTAACAAAAAAGATGCACATGGACCATATGTATTTTTTATCAAATTAATGCTTAACCCTTCAATGTCCCAAGAGTTCATTTTGACACTAAAATATCGACCGAAATTGTTTATTGGTGCATTTAAGGTCAAACATTTCATTGGATCAATGTTTTGGAATGTGAATTTCATCAAATCATTCATTTGCACACTTGTGTGGGATTTGTAGGGTACAAATGAAGTTCGAGGGCTTTCAACATTTGGAGTTGACCGTGGTGGCATTAATGTGACGAATGTGGCTGAAAATTACATAGGCATGAATAGATTGCATTTCCTTTTATTGGATGGTGATAATGTGAAGGGTGACTTTTCTACTTGGTCACGAGAATTGAACTGGCTCCAATGGACGAACTCAGATATTTTAGCACTACCTTTGGAACTAAACCTTCGAAAGTTGGCGGTGCTCAATTTGAGTTGCAACACAAAGTTAATGCAAATTTGGCCCAATGACCTTGAGGTATAATTCTTTTGAATATGCATAGGAATGCACCAATAGAAGTTATGTTGCACATATATTTTAGTTTTGAATATGTAAAACTCATTCACTATCAAACTAATATACCACATGATGGGAATTTTTGTCTTCAATGCATTATAAGCTAATGAAAACATTTTATCTTTTGCAATGTTGAATTACAGATCACTTATAAGGACTTGCGAACATTGATCCTTTCAGATTGCATAGCCCTTGAAGAACTTCCCAAGGATATTGGGTAATTATTGAGGTTAAATCAATTGAATTTGGAATTTTGTTCGAGTTTGAAAGCATTACCCAACTCCATGTTTCAACTAAAGGAACTCAAACACCTCAATCTATCTAAATGCTCTGAGTTGGGGTGTTTACCCAATTCAATTGTGGAATTGCCACAACTCAATACATTTCGAATGTCCTCATGCCACAAATTGGAGAATCTACCAATGGAATTCGGGAGACTTCAAAGCTTAGTGGAACTAGACTTATCCCATTGTTCTGAATTGGGATGTTTACCTAATTCAATTGTGAAATTGCCACAACTCAAGACATTTCGATTGTCTTCGTGCCACAAATTGGAAAATCTGCCAGTGGAGTTTGGGAGACTTCGAAGCTTGGTGGAATTGGACTTATCCCATTGTTCCAAGTTGGGATGTTTACCTGATTCAATTGTGGATTTGTCACAACTCAAAACATTTCGACTAAAAAGGTGCCACAAATTGGAGAATTTGCTAGTGGAGTTCGGGAGACTTCAAAGCTTGGTGGAACTGGACTTATCCCATTGTTCCGAGTTGGGGTGTTTACCTGATTCAATTGGGGAGTTGTCACAACTCAAGACATTTCGACTTGTAGGGTGCACCAAATTAGAGAATCTGCCAATGGAGTTCGGGAGACTTCGAAGCTTGGTGGAACTAAACTTATCCCATTGTTGCAAATTGGGATGTTTACCTAATTCAATTGGGGACTCGTCACAACTCAAGACATTTCGATTGTCCTCGTGCCGCAAATTGGAGAATTTGCCAGTGGAGTTCGGGAGACTTCGAAGCTTGGTGGAATTGGACTTATCCCATTGTTCCGAATTAGGGTGTTTACCTGATTCAATTGTGGAGTTGTCACAACTCAAGACATTTCGACTAGTAAGGTGCGCCAAATTAAAAAATCTGCCAATGGAGTTTAGGAGATTTCAAAGTTTAGTGGAATTAGACTTATCCCATTGTTCCAAGTTGAGGTGTTTACCTAATTCAATTGGGGACTTGTCACAACTCAAGTCATTTCAACTAGTAGGGTGCGCCAAATTAGAGAATCTGCCAGTGGAGTTCGGGAGACTTCGAAGCTTGATGGAATTGGATTTATCCCATTGTTCCGAGTTGGGGTGTTTACCTGATTCAATTGGGGACTTGTCACAACTCAAGACATTTCGACTAATAGGGTGCGCCAAATTGGAGAATCTGCCAGTGGAGTTCGAGAGATTTCGAAGCTTGGTGGAATTGGATTTATCCCATTGTTCCGAGTTAGGGTGTTTACCTGATTCAATTGGGGACTTGTCACAGCTCAAGACATTTCGATTGTCCTCATGCCACAAATTGGAGAATTTGCCAGTGGAGTTCGGGAGACTTCAAAGCTTGGTGGAACTAGAGTTATTCGATTGTTCCGAGTTGGGGTGTTTACCTGATTCAATTGGAAACTTGTCACAACTCAAGACATTTCGATTGTCCTCCTGCCACAAATTGGAGAATTTACCAGTGGAGTTCGGGAGACTTCGAAGCTTGGTGGAACTAGACTTATCCCATTGTTCTGAGTTGGGGTGTTTACGCGATTCAATTGTGGAGTTGTCACAACTCAAAACATTTCGAATAGAAAGGTGCCACAAATTGGAGAATCTGCCAGTGGAGTTCGGGAGACTTCGAAGCTTAGTGGAACTCAACTTATTCGATTGTTCTGAGTTGGGGTGTTTACCTGATTGAATTGGGGACTTGTCACAACTCAACACATTTCGATTGTCTTTGTGCCACAAATTGGAGAATTTGCCAGTGGAGTTCGGGAGACTTCAAAGCTTGGTGGAACTCGACTTATCGCATTGTTCTGAGTTTAGGTGTTTACCTTATTCAATTGGGGACTTGTCACAACTCAAAACATTTCGACTAGTAGGGTGCTCCAAATTAGAGATTCTGCCAGTGGAGTTCGGGAGACTTCGAAGTTTGATGGAACTGGACTTATCCCATTGTTCCGAATTGGGGTATTTACCTGATTCAATTGGGGATTTATCACAACTCAAGACATTTCGATTGTCGTGGTGCCACAAATTGGAGAATTTGCCAGTGCAATTTGGGAGACTTCGAAGCTTGGTGGAATTGGACTTATCTGATTGTTCCAAATTGGGGCGTTTACCTAATTCGATTGGGGACTTGTCACAACTCAAGACATTTCGATTACCCTCCTGCCATAAATTGGAAAATTTACCAATGGAGTTCGGGAAACTTCGAAGCTTGGTGGAATTGGACTTATTCGATTGTTCCGAATTGGGGTGTTTACCTGATTCAATTGGGGACTTGTCACAACTCAACACATTTCGATTATCCTCATGCCACAAATTGGAGAATTTGCCAGTGGAGTTCGGGAGACTGCAAAGCTTGGTGGAATTGGATTTATCCCATTGTTTCGAGTTGGGGTGTTTACCTGATTCAATTTGTGACCTATCACAACTCAAGACATTTCGATTGTCTTCGTGCCACAAATTGGAAAATTTGCCAATGGAGTTCGGGAGACTTCGAAGCTTGGTGGAATTTGACTTATCCCGTTGTTCCGAGTTGGGGTGTTTACTTGATTCAATTGTGAAATTGCCACAACTCGAGACATTTCGATTGTCCTCGTGCCACAAATTGGAAAATTTGCCAATGGAATTTGGAAGACTTCGAAGCTTGGTGGAACTGGATTTATCCGATTGTTCTGAGTTGGGGAATTTACTTGATTCAATTGGGGAGTTGCCACAACTAAACATATTTCGATTATCCTCATGCCCCAAATTGGAAAATTTACCAGTGGAGTTCGGAAAACTTCAAAGCTTGGTGCTACTGATGTTATTCAATTGTTCAGAGTTGGGGTGTTTACCTAATTCAATTTGGGATTTGTCACAACTCAAGATATTTCAATTGTTGTGGTGCCACAAATTAAAGAATTTGCCAGTGGAGTTCGGGAGATTTCGAAGCTTGGTGGAATTAAATTTATGCCATTGTTGCGAATTGGGGTGTTTACCTAATTCAATTGGGGACTTGTCACAACTCACGACATTTCGATTAGCAGGGTGTGCCAAATTAAAAAATCTGCCAGTGGAGTTTGGGAGACTTCGAAGTTTAGTGGAATTAAACTTATCCGATTGTTCCGAGTTGGGGTGTTTACCTAATTCAATTGGGGACTTGTCACAACTCAAGACATTTCAATTGTCGTGGTGCCACAAATTGGAGAATTTACCAATGGAGTTCGGGAGACTTCGAAGCTTGGTGGAATTGAACTTATCCCATTGTTGCGAATTGGGGTGTTTACCTGATTCAATTGGGGACTTATCACAACTCAAGATATTTCGATTGTCCTCGTGTTGCAAATTGAAGAATTTGCCAGTGGAGTTTGGGAAACTTCGAAGCTTGGTGGAATTGGATTTATCCAATTGTTCCGAATTGGGGTGTTTATTTGATTCAATTGGGCACTTGTCACAACTCAAGACATTTCAATTGTCCTCGTGCCACAAATTGGAGAATTTGCCAGTGGAGTTCGGGAGACTTCAAAGCTTGGTGCAACTGGATTTATCCCATTGTTTTGAGTTGGGGTGTTTACCTTATTCAATTGGGGATTTATCACAACTCAAGACATTTCGACTAGTAGGGTGCTCCAAATTAGAGAATTTGCTAATGGAGTTTGGGAAACTTCGAAGGTTGGTGGAAGTGGACTTATCCCATTGTTCTGAGTTGGGGTGTTTACCTTATTCAATTGGGGACTTGTCACAACTCAAGACATTTCGACTAGTAGGGTGCTCCAAATTAAAGAATCTGCCAGTGGAGTTTGAGAGACTTCGAAGTTTGGTGGAACTAAACTTATCCCATTGTTTTGAGTTGGGGTGTTTATTTGATTCAATTGGGGACTTGACACAACTCAAGACATTTCAATTGTCCCCGTGCCACAAATTGGAAAATTTGCCAGTGAAGTTCGGGAGACTTCAAAGCTTGGTGGAACTGGACTTATCCCATTGTTTCGAGTTGGGGTGTTTACCTGATTCAATTGGGGAGTTGTCACAACTCAAGACATTTCGACTAGTAGGGTGCACCAAATTAAAGAATCTGCCAATGGAGTTCAGGAGACTTCGAAGCTTGGTGGAATTGGATTTATCCCATTGTTCCGAGTTGGGGTGTTTACCTGATTCAATTAGGGACTTGTCACAGCTCAAGACATTTCAATTATCCTCGTGCCGCAAATTGGAGAATTTGCCAGTGGAGTTCGGGAGACTGCAAAGCTTGGTGGAATTGGATTTATCCCATTGTTTCGAGTTGGGGTGTTTACCTGATTCAATTTGTGACCTATCACAACTCAAGACATTTCGATTGTCTTCGTGCCACAAATTGGAAAATTTGCCAATGGAGTTCGGGAGACTTCGAAGCTTGGTGGAATTTGACTTATCCCATTGTTCCGAGTTGGGGTGTTTACCTGATTCAATTGGGGACTTGTCACAAGTCAAAACATTTTGATTGTCCTGATGCTGCAAATTGGAGAATTTGCAAGTGGAGTTCGGGAGACTTTGAAGCTTGGTGGAATCAGACTTGCCCAATAGTTTCGAATTGGGGTGTCTATCTGATTTAATTGGGGACTTGTCACAACGCAAGACATTTCAAGTGACAGGGTGGCACAAACTGGAGAATCTACAAGTGAATTTTGGGAGATATCACTACTAGGAAAGTGGGGTGTAGTTCACTAGACTATTTAACTAAGTGAATTAGTTCACTATAATTTCAGTGCTTTTACCTTCATTGGTGAAAATGGTTCACTATATGATGTACATGTTTAAGGGTGAAGTTTGTTTACTAGGTTTGTTTTTTTTAGGGCGATAAAAACAGGTTTGTTTCTTTTTTAGGGCGATAGAAGCATCGCGCGCAGAGTCCATCATTCTTCTTCCTCTTCAAGCTCTTTTCGCCACTTCGCTCATGTTTCATGGTGTTTTCTCCGAGAGGTTCTGTGTTCTCTGGGGTTGCGTTCACAGGTTTGTGACTGAATTGTAGGTTTTGAAAATTGGAACAGAGCAAACGGACTGAGCAGGTGGATGAGGAGGAGCAATGGGTCAAGGACAGTCGGGCGGGTTGCCGAGCAAGCAAGGAGGTACAGGGGATCGGAAAGGCGATGCTAACAATAAGAAGGAGAAGAAGTACGAGCCTGCGGCACCGCCGACCCGCGTCGGCAAGAAGCAGCGGAAGCAGAAGGGACCCGAAGCAGCCGCTCGCTTGCCCGTGGTTCATGCCTGCCACCAAGTGCAAGCTTCGGCTTCTGAAGCTGGATCGCGTGAAGGATTACCTGCTGATGGAGGAGGAGTTTGTGGCAGGTCAGGAGCGTTTGAAGCCGCAGGAAGATAAAAACGAAGAGGATCGGTCCAAGGTGGACGACCTGAGGTCTGCTTCCTTAGATTCTTCTTTCTTTCTCTTGTTGTTGCACCATGCAAGGTATGGCGATGGATGTGAGTCGGGGGTTTGTAGAGCTCCGTCATTATTTGCTGCTCCCCCAATAGTCGCTCTTGCGGGAATGCACTCCTTTGTATACTTGGAAGATCCGAGGGCGAAAACCCTCTGTGGCAGCCTGAGTGACAGTTTGAAATTAGTGAGAAGGCAGCGAGATAGTATCATGCATATTTCATGCTCGGCTTTGAATGATTCAAGAGCTGGAGACGATGATATCGGTGCTAATTCTTCCTCGAAGAATGCCGAAAATGGAGCCGCGGTCGCTAACACATCGCCCATGGTAAATTCGAAAATGGCCATGTCTGCGTCACAATGTTCTGAGCTTTTGTGTTTTCTAGGACTAAACTTCGTTACGGAGCTGCGGGTTCTCACTAAGGTTTTTAGGGTTTCAGTCTAAAGCTGGGAGAGCAAGTGAGAGCAGTGGCGTAATATCAAGCAAGGGTGGGGGGAATGCAAATGTTTCTTCAACAGTAGTTGGAGCTAATAGCAATCGTGCTGGATTGTTCTGCACTCCAATATCCGGAGGTGTGCAAAGTGCAACATCATCCCATGGCCTTCCTGACCCTGCCATTGCCGTCCGCAACCTTATTGAGCAGGTTCAGTCTTCTCTTGTCATTGTTGCTAGTTTTGAATTCTGATAATTTTGAACAACATAGGGAAAAGACTTTGTAATTCCTTTTGCCTTGATCACTGATCAAGAAGATCATGGTGAAGTGATGCAACATGCTGACAACATCTCTTGGAAAGTCTGCTTTCCTGAGGTTATTGGCAAATGACAACAGTACTTGGAGAATATTTTGAGCTAAGTCTGCTTGGACATGGAAAACAACCAGTGGAGTTGAAATAGAATTTTCTGTTTAGTGTTGTAGTTCTCTCTGTGATGCTGAGAGAAGCAGCATAATGTATTGTTGATGGTGAGATTGTCTTGGAGATGGTGTAACTTCAAACCTCCCAATGCCTTTCTACCCTTGTACACATTGTCACTTGTGGAATGATGGCTTTCAAGAAGGTTCAAACCTAACTCTTTTCAGGATTTTATGCAGGCACAATATGCACACTTATGTACTATCATGTCAAGGATGCATCATTGTCGTCGAGGGTACCCATTTGGCTCACTGGTGGACTTTGCAACTGATGCTTCGGGACGTAAGCATCTGTTCTTGAATTCTTGACCTTTTTGAGGAAAATTGGTTGTGTGAGTGTGTTCAGGGTGACAGAGATTTAATATTCTCTTCTGTGAATATGCACAGATCCCATATTTTCATTATCACCATTGGCAATCCACACTAGAAACCTTCTGGCAGATCCACGATGCACTTTGGTGGTTCAGGTATGCTCCATTTACATTTTCTTTTGCATATTTTCTTCTGATAGCAGACTCTGGCAGGTCTATCTGATTGATTCTGTCTAGCATTCATTTGTGAGTATTGTTGGGGTTCTGGCACTTCCAGTAGATAGGTGTTTGGATATTGTCCTGTTTGGAGTTACTAGATAAGGCTTCACTCATTTTTATTTGTGGCTGCCCACCTCTAGGAATTGAGATACTTAACCTATTGGTAGAGGGAGGTGAACTGACATTTGTGGTGAAGACTCAATTGACCAACTGATTTTGAGGGAAATGGCAGATACCTGGATGGAGTGGGCTTGCAAATGCTCGGGTCACAATTTTTGGGGATGTGTATCCACTACCTGAGGATCAACAGGTTGCAACAAGATCTTCTTCCTCCAATTGAATAGTGAGAAGATTTGTTGACATAATTGTGCAAATGATGATGAGTTCTTTGAATTGCACTTTCTTGTTGTGGCATTCCCAGTCCTCTTTTTTTGCAGGACCTTGCACATAAGTATTACATTGCAAAGCACCAACAAGATGCCTCTCATCAATGGGGGAACTTCACCTTTTTTCGTATGGAGAATATCAGGTCCCATTTTTGTCTTCTCACTATAGATGGCTAGTAAGGTTGAATTTCTCTGTATAGAGAAAGGAGATCTGGATATTTAAATGTTCGAACATGTGTAACATACATTAAGGTTAGAACAAGCCAAGTCCACCCTGAGTTTGTGAATTGTAGACTTGAGATCAAATCAAATCTACGACCTTGGAAATTTAGAGTTGTTAGAAAGTTCAGGCTGTAAAAGCTGATCATATCTTCATTGCTCATTCTAACTCCCACAACTAGGATGTTGATTCTAAGTCCAACCAAAAAGTCCAGTATCTTAAAAAAGTCAGCTTTGTTATTAGTAGGTATGCTGAGGACTAACATATATGTTGTGAAATATGCAGTGGGCCAAAAACCATTTTGCTGAGCCAAACCAGCAGGTTTTGACTTTTCTTCATCCAACTCTATTTGCAGGATCACATAATGAGCACCAATGGAGTTGCTCTCAGTTACTCAGCAAGGGTCTAAACAAAAGAAAATTACCTTCCAGAAAGTGATGCAGCATAGGACGAAAAGAAGTTTGCCGCTGCCTTTGCTGTCTCTGAAGTATAGCTACCTCTTACACCTGTATGAATTGAAAACATTTCACCCAAAGTGTGTCAACATACTATGATGATACCCAGAACTCCATATGGGTTCTCCTGTCCTCAGATTCACCAACCACAGAAAAATCCCAGCTTCAAACCCTAAACCCCTAGAAATCTGTATAATTCATACACGCTTAGATTGTGAATATGGGAAAGTTAACAAAGTCCTGATGATAGGGTAGGATCATCTGATGCTGTTAGCATTGCCTCTTGCATGAATTGTTTGAAAGATCTCAACTTCACACCCTAAACCCCTAGAAGCTGTATAATTCACAGATGCTTAGATTGGGAAAGTGGGGAACTTACCAAAGTCCCGATGATGGGTAGGATCATCCAATGCTGTTAACAGTCATCCTAGCATGAATTCTTCAGAAACACATGCATGTATTTCAAAAGCATTGGCCCAGTCCAGCTCCAGAAATGACTGCAACACTAATCGTCGTACTGCAGCACACCACAGAACACACCTCAAAACTATCCTGCACAACAAATAGCATAAAAGGGCACAGTTTGCAGAAACAAGCAAAACACCACCTTGGGAGGCTACCTAATCAGGAAGTTTCTGCTTTCTCACCTTGCAGGTTTTTGTGATTGAATCCACGGTCGAAAAGGATCAAAACCCATGGGAAGACCACGTCAATCCCTTGGATGATGATGTTCCTCCTCCTATCTCTGGTATTATTCTCCTCAGTCTGGAATTCTTTGCTATTTTGTGACAGTGGAGACAGCGGCACCATCTGTTCAAAAATGCCAAATAGAACTTCAACCTTGTGACTGCCTCGAAAAAACTGGACTCGCAAAAAAACTGAAGAGATAAATTCGACATTGGATTCTCCTAAACCCACTATCTACTGCAGAACCCTAAGCCCTAAAAGCAATATATGACCATGACCATCACATCAGACCACCCAGTGCTTCATTTGGTAACTGCCATGTTGCCTACACCACCATAACCATTTCCCCATCCTACATTTAGGGACACCTAAAAAGCCAGATCTGACTGCCTCACTCATGGGAAGAAACCCGGATTCTTCTTCTATCATGATTGACTACATGGGGGCAAAAGGAAATCATCGTAAGTCATTTTTCACACCTCATGAGCCCAGACAGCTTCAACTAAGTGACTGCCATATTCCTCAAGGGTTTCACAGAGCAAAATGAAGGCCCTCCATGCATGAGGAGGCTGCTGATCTCTACTACTGTTGGAGAGTTCTTCCTCCTCTCCATTTCTCCTGTTTTGCTGTGAACAAGTCACATCCTTCTTTGTAGTATATGCTTGAAAACCCAGCATTCCTTTTTTCTGTCTTCCTGAAGGATGCCGCTGCACCTGCTCTGCTGCTGTGTTGAGTTGTAGTGCCAGCTTTGGGAGAGCTTGCTTCAGAAGATACAAAGTCCTCTTTCTTGTAAGTGGGTCCTCATCCACCTGTATCCATGTACCACTCCCCCCTACTAATTGTAACCGAAAAATCACATCACTGTGATTTGAGATCAGGAGAAAAACTAGGAACTTTAGCTGTTATCTTTCTTACCAAGCCTGCCTTGAGCTCCTCCCAGAACAAGGGATCATCACGGATGTCAAAATTCTCGGCACTGAACTTCCATGGAGTTTGATCAGTTGATGGTGATGATGAGTTTTCAAGAGTGAATTGCACACAAGGAAAGAAAAGTTCTGCAAACACAGATAGTATCAGCATTTTGTACAGTTTGTTGAGGCTAGTAAAAGGCACAGCAAAGCCTAACACCTGCCAGAGAAGAGTGTAATAAATATGATCTTACTGCTGCTCCCTGTTTCTGCCTGACCAAGTATTATGATTGGTCTAGGTGGTCTGCAATTGGTAGTCTCCCACCTATTTGCAGTCCCAGTTTTAGTTTTATGGGTGGGGTTGGAAAAAAGTAAATAACTAAACCTGGATGTGAGAAATATTTTTGCAGGATCACATACTGAGCACTGCTGGAGATTTTCTGACAATAGGTTCTTTTCATACTGCTCCTTTCATTATGGAAGCTCTAATTGTGCTACCACTTTTGTCAGGGATCATGCAAACTTCATTCAGTGTCTTGCTAAGGCCATTGCAGCACGTTCACCATGTCGGGCTGGTTTAATGACCATTGCTATTTGCCTGGAAGCAGCAGCAGCCACAGCTGCTACCCACTTTTCAGAGAACAAAAGCCTAGAAACTATGCCTGATGCAACAATCCAACAAGATTCTGTTGACCATTCAACCTCAGATGCAAGAGATGGAAATACACACTGGGTATCATCAAGCATGGATAGTGTGGGTCATCAACAAAATGCTGAAGTGCTCCTAGAGGATCTGAAGGTTGTGATCAACAAAAGCAAATGCCATTTTAGCCCAAAATACCAAGCCAAAGGTGAATTGTGGTTTTGAGTGGATTCAAGAGTTTTACCAAAGGGTGGTGGGTCATTAGGTAGGTAGATATGTAGGCATGGTTGTGGAACCTTAAAAGGTTTGGGCTTTTTTTCTTTTTTTGTGATTTATTGGTGTTTGAAACTTGCAGTGTGTGCCCATGTACTGGCGGCAGCTCAGGCTTTGGTGTGGTTGCCACAGGCAACTACCAAGCTCACCCACTTCCTATCAGCTATTCCCAAAGATCTTCTTATGCAAGGAGGTTAGAGTGTTCCTGAATCCTCCATCATTGTCTGTGGAAGTTGAAAAAGGTTTCTTGTTTCTTCTATCCATGTGAATTGTGAAGAATCCCATCTTCTTTAGCCACAATTAGCAATATCCTTCAACACATGGTTTAGAGTTTACTGTGTTGTTTATTCCAGGTGTCTTACACAGATGTCTTTTACAATGGCTACATCCTGGTCAAGCTCTGGAAGGTCTGCATGCAAGTCTTGACACCGATAAATCATTGTCAGAGGGTCTTAGAGCAATGTTGCATGATTATTTGATGCCACAAAGTGTTGTCTCCACTGAGATCACTGATGATGAACTGGAAGCTTGGAGAGTGGAAGTGAAAAAATGGGCTCGCCTTTTTGCCCTTAAGGTGGTGAGCTTTGAATCGCAGCTTCTGCTGATCCAGGTGAATTTCTTTTCAAAGTTACAAATTTCTGCTTCTGAATCTGAAAATAGGATTAAACCTAAAACCCTACACCCTCCATGCCCATTGAGATTTGATAAACTTTTGCCAACTTCAGGAGGGTAAAAATTATTCATGTGGGAGAGATGCAAATCTATTGTTGTCTTCTGCAGATAGTGGAGCAACATGCAGCTTGCATCAATGAGCTCAATGACAACAACAGATTGCCATTTATGGCAGAGAAAGTGCTTCTTCTTCTTCACACTTTAATGGAAGAGTTCTCAGTGTCACCAATTTTAGTGCCGAACACAACAGAACCATCATCTGCTTCAGATGCCTGTGTCTGGATGCTGCCAACAGAGTCTAGCAATCAAGTTGAATCAAGGCAGATTGAAATGGTTGTTGATGTGCTGCAGGCCACTTTGGTAACTACCCCCTTATATATATCTAAACATTTGAAACTCTCAAGATACGCTTGCTCCAGATTTCAACAATGTATGTAATCCTGAGGCATAACATGACTCACATGCAAATTCTGTTTGCAATTCTCAAGGATGAGCTGGTGAAGTACGCAAAGGACGCATCTCCAACTTTCTGGGAATATGATGCCGGTTCAGGATTGGTGGAACTTCCAGGTTCTGTTACAGGGCAGCTTGGAGGACCTAGCCAGTGACGTCTACCACCTTCTCTAGCTTCTTCCATATTACAAGGGGTATGCTTTACTGGATGGACCTCATATACATTTCTTAATTACCAGATAAAAATAAAGATGGGTTTCTACCAGGGTTGGGCAGGTATGTATCGACTTTTGAACATACCAGCTGGTTACTGGTGGTTTTGGATTATTTCGTAATATTTCATAATGCGTCTGGTACTGGTATTGGGTTTTGTTTTTAAACTTTCTTACTTGCCTGGTCCTGGTATTAGGGTCCAAGGTTCATTCTTGGCTGGTATGAGACAGGTATATATCCTGATATTGAGACTGGTACAAAACCCTGGTATGGATGTAGCTGGTATTACCTCTAGTAGGTCTCTGCCAGGAGGCACTGGTACAAGTCTGGTATATTGCCTCAGATCATACCAACCTGGTTGGTCCTTTGAACCTAGGACCGATATCAGTCTATGTACCAGAGTTCCAGCCTGGTAGTACCTGCCTAACACTGGTTTTTTCTACATTTTGGTAGCAAAACTGGAGAGTATTTTGAAAATGGGTGTGGTTTATATGAAACCTTCAATCCAGGTATTGGCAGTCAGGACACTTGCAGAAAGCTGTATATGGTTGTGCAAGATTAGGGGGGGATTGTCACAAATCCCAAAGGAAGCCACTTTTTTTTTGTGGATGTTTGCTTTGAAGGTGGTCTCCACTCCAGCTTCTGAAAATGAGGTGAGGTTCATTTATCCTGTCGCATTTCTCAATTTCAGAATTTTGGGGTTTTCAAGGGTTATGGAGGGTTGAAGGCCTCTCTTGGGTTTAGGAGGCCTCGGGTTTTGAGATTCCTTGATCCTTTTTGCTAACAGGGACCTGAACAATAGAATTGTGCGCAAATTTTTAGTGTGGTGTCTTTTGCTTTTGTTGCAGACTGGGGCGGAGGTTCAAGTGGGATGTTATGAGGCATTGATAGTTGTCTGTGCTGCATTGGCAATAACACTTTCCCCATCTGTGGCGGTATCTGTTGTTGCTACAACCTGGGTTGTGAAAGAAACTCCTCTGCTGGAATACTTGAATGTGTCATCCATGGTGGATGGTCTAGTCAGTGGTCTCTTGGCAAATGTGGAATTGATTCTTCAAAACGGAGCTCTGGCAAGAAGTCGCCATGCTGTTCTCGCTCGCTTGAAGGTACTCAGTGATAAAAAAAATTCCCTGTTATTTCTTTTGAGAAATCGGATTCAGATTTTTGGATCAGAGGTTTTTGAAATATTTGGAAGGTCTTTTGCACTAATATCTGGGGAGTGATCAATTAAATGTTTTGGCTTGTGGAATGAAAGTCTTTCAAAGCCGACTTCTATTCAGTGCAATAGGGTTTAGGGTGCAATGCTATGGTCTCACCAACCATGGCAGACGGGGCCCAAAATGTGACTGATCTTGGGTTAACCTTGAATCTATTCTGATTAGAAGATTTTGGATGTTTTTGCCTACTCTCTGCAGTGGGGCTGTCTAGAGAATCTTCTGGCAATTGCAAAATCCTCCCTCTTGAAGCCAACAGATGAAGATGACTCACAGCAACCATTTGACAGCTCTGGTAGTGCCATCAAAGATCGCACACTTGAAGCAGTTGCACAAGATGCCATTAACAGTTATTTTCTCTCTCAATAGTTTAGGGTTTAGGGTTTAGATCCTTGATTTCAAATTGGTCTCAGAACCCCTTGCTTCTCATTTTTCTTTTCATACAACAGTCACTGGTGGCTTTTTCCATCCAAAAGGGTTAAGAAACAGCTTGGGTTTTCTTTTGCTCTATTGTGGTTGATGATCAACTTACATACACAAGCAAAGCTTTGATAGTATGGGTCTTCAAGGCTTGTGTTTATTTGCGTGGGTTATTATGACTCAAACTTGTCAGTTTGAGGTGGAGTTCAAAAACTGGTTTTTGAGTTTGGCACAATATACTCATGAGAGGGTTTTTTTCTTTATTGTACAAAGTTTGGAAAGTGCAGGGGAGGAGTACATTCTACCAATTCTTTGTTGTATCCGCTTATTAATGCGATGGGGTGTATTTTGCTCACTGGAACGGTGGTATGGAGGTGTGCAGGAGACAAAATCCCAGGTTTATTTTCTGTTGTTATGCAAAAAAGCTGATAGTGTGATTTGGAATTTTTTTTTGGTACTTCCAGGGAAAGGGGTGGTGGGGGGGGGGATACACAGATTCCCTGCAGTAAACTCATTCCTGAATTATCTCTTTAACTACTTCAGTCTGAGACACAATTAGCCAGACCCTAAACCTTAAACCTAAGAAAACACCTTGCAATTTTCTTCATAGTTGAAGGATTCTGTGAACCTGAGAAATTTGTCAAGTTTACTTGCAGGTTATGTGGGAACTCGTGAGTTCAGCATGGGCAGCAATGGCCAACAGCAATAAGAGAAAAGTAGCACCAATAGCAGCATTCTTATCGAGCATTCTTCATCCTTCCATTTTCCTTGATGTGGAAATGCATGAAGTGAATGGAAATGATGGATCTTTGAAATGGGTATGTAACAGACCAAGTACATAACACTCTGCTCTTCATCATGTAAACCATTTGAACACCCACCCAGAGAGAGATCTGTGTATTTTATTTTATTTCTTCTGCAGCTTCTTAACATTTCTTTTGATCAGGTGCTCTTCTTAACAAAGATGAAATTGCACACTTTGCTGGAGTACCAGCAAATGGCAATTGCAATAATTACAAGGGATTTAATGAATACAAGAATTGGTGAAGGTGGGAGTAATTCATGGACACCTGAGGACCTCAGCCAATGAAGTTCCCTTGATTTGCAGAATTCTTGTTGAGCTTGTATGGTTGGTGGTTTGAAGTCTTTTAGGGTTCAAGGTATATGGAACCTTTTAGCAAACCTGATTTTGACATTGTGAGGTGTTGAGAACTTTTGCAGCTTTTGTGCAAGTTCATTGAGCAAGGAGCTCGAAGTCCCCGAACAATGCGCTTGACTGCTCTTCACATCACAGGCCTGTGGCTCCAATATCCTACCATAGCTATCTTCTATGTCAAGCAACTGAAGTTACTCTCATTACATGGTGGAGGTAAGTGGGTCATGGTTTTTCATTTTTTTGATATCAAAAATTTGGTGAAATTTATCAAAAAGTTAGCAAAATTAGTTGAATTTACTCAAGAAAAACAAAAATTTCCCAATTTCTTTGTCAAAAGATAGCAAAATTTTGCCAGAAAGAAAAACCACTAAAGGGAATATGCCTTGTTAGAGAGGAGTTGTGTTCTGGTCTGGGGTACAAACCAGTGTTGATCTGGTCCAGTCTGGTCTGGTATGTAGGCCTGCACTTGGGTATCAACCATGGTATCAATACTGGTAGCAAGGACCTGACCAGATTGATATAACCTTAGGCAGCCTGAGCTGAAAATTATCTTTGAACAAAGTGGTTTTTTTTTTGGCCCTAGCAGAGGCTGTGGATGAAGAGTTGGATGGTGAGCTCCTGGAAAGTCAAGTTGCAGCTCGAGAATATTCAATGCTAATCCAGAGCTCAGATATTGAGCTAACTGAGGTTTCTTGTCCACTGTAGTCCAATTTTTATTGTACTTTTGCATATGTAATTGTTGTGGTGTATTGAATCAAAACCGACACACCTGATATGCTTTTGCTTCTCAGAGACATGTGTCTAAGGTGCACTCACTCACAATAACACATACTGTAGCAAGTGTAATTGGTGCTTGGTTTTTCATGTTTTAGTGTCAAAAATTATACTAATATTGCAAGTCTAAACCATAAACTCTAAACCCAAAACCCTGAACCCAGAACCCAAACCTATTATTCTAACATGTGGAAAATATTGGAATGAATCTAATGAGTAGAGTACTCAAAAGCACTTTCATCAAAGCATTGGTAACCAGTGTGTTTGTTACTTAATTTTTTCTAAAATTGGTGCAGATGTTGGTTCTGTTGACAGGCATTCACAAATTCTGAGATGTACGTGCGAGTGACAGTTGCAGTTATGTTGCATCAATTTGTGTTACTCGTTCAGAGGGCTTGAGTTTCTCAGGATAGTAAAGTATTGGCCATTGCCAAGTGTGCTGCTACATGTGGTCGGATGCTCCTTCTTGAGCTTCTCAATGCCACTGTAAGTTTTGTCCAGTTTTTTTCTTCCTTTGTCTACAATGTTAGGAATCATCTCCATGGATGTGAAATGACTGCACTGTTGTAATTAGCATAAAATAAACAGATGAAAAATTCACAAACGTTGTGGCAGGTTGAGGATCCAAATCTATCAAAGGAGCTGTACAAAAAGGAAAGTTTGGTGAGTCTGCAAAAACCGTTTTCCTGTTGGATAAAAATGTGATTTTCTATGGACACAAAAGCTATTTGCATGCTGTATTTTAGAGTGAGTAATAATTGGCTGAGTGAGAGTCTTCCCACCATGTGTATGTTGTGATAGATGAAGTTGCTGTCATATCTGATGTAGGAACAGCACTCTGCATTTGACGAAAAGTGCGGGTTTGGCAAATGCTTTGCATACTGTCCCCATTTATCACAGATGACATGGTGTCTAAAGTTACGGTGATGTTGGACATTTGCCTGTATGTGAGTAATTTTAAACCATCTATGTATAATGAAAGCCATAGCTTTGGTTTAGACTCTTGAGTTTACACAGACCCAAAATTATCTTAAGAGCTAAGTTTGAGTTTAACTTTGCGATTATCCCATTTTCTGAAGAGTAGGAGATCTGTATGATAATCAGCCTGAGTTCTAGCAGCCACCTGGTTTTGAAATCATTAAGCATTTTTGCAGCGGAATAATATGCCGTCAGTTCGGCAGTATATTGAGGCATTTGCTGTCCATATTTATCTACGATTTCCTTCCCTGGTGAGTGAGCACTCACAAATTGATCAAGCAAACTCTATTGCTACTACCCTTTATTCTTCATGTTCAGTCAGGTTGGTGTCTTTTGGAGGTAGTTCTCAATAAGTATAGGATGAATGTGAGGATTGGGCATGTCCCGAATTTGAGCGAATTTTTTTTCGTTGCCAACCTCATTACTCAGTTTGCCAACTGCAACCTTTGTTGGATTACAATTGCACTGAGTGTTCTCTTCTTCTACTTTGGGGTCTGAACTGCCATGAGACATGATTTCTTTTGACATGCAGGTTGAAAAGAACTTAATTCCATTACTCCAAGATCACAACATGAAGATGCAGGTACAGCCTTTTTTAGGCTACACATCTTTTGCTATATTGCTACTGTGAGAAAAAAAATTGCCAGAATTTTAGAGACTCATTGTCCCAATTTTGTAAGGACAATTTGTATTAATATGTGGAGTGGAGTGTTTAGATAGGGAAAAAGGTGTGGACTTTCAGTTTGGCAGACATTCTGTTTGGCAGACATTTTTTAATTCCAGTGCTTCAGGAATTATTTTTGTCTGCTCGACCAATCCCATCTCTAGGTTTGCTCGTCTTCTTCTTCATCATAGAGAATGATCATGAGGTCTCCTGTTTACAAGATAAAATATACTTAGATGCTCTGCTTGGGTCCTGTTGTTTCTGGGTGCAGGCACTTTCATCCTATGTTTTGATTGCAACCAATGTCTTGTTGTGTACATCTCCAACTTCGCAACAGAACTTGCTGGAGCTTGTGCTACCAGCAATCTTGCCATACATGACAACTCACCACCATAATTTACGAAGCTTTGCTCAGGTGCAACCACAACCTCATTTTCAGAACTATAACTGGAATTCAGATTTTTGAACAACCAGACCCAGAACTGGATTTCTGGTGTTATTTTTGTGTAGAATCAGAATAGAGACAATTCCAATTTGTGTTTTCAGAAAAGGAGGTGGAGGTTCTTTTAACCCTTAATTGATCCTAAACAATCCGAATAAAAAAGTCAAAGCAGCCCTGACAAATGCGCCTGAAAGTCATGGATTATGTTAGAATTCTAATCAAAAACCTAAAACAGAGAGTTGTAGAGAGGCCTTTGAGCTGAATCTTTCAATTTTTTTAAAAATGCGATTTGATTGAGAAGTGGAAAATTGCCATCATTGAACATTTAGTCCTTTTAGTTTTGAGTAGATTTCAAAATTATAGGTTTTTTGCAGAATTGGATGAAGATACCATATGCTTCTTTATTGACAGTAAATTTTTTAGAATAGCTAGAAGACCTCTATGTGAAGGATAGATTAAGTAGGAGAAACAAGGGGGGCAATGAACCATTTCGGTCTGCTGCGATGTTTAACCCTTAATTGACAATTGAACAAAATTGTCACACTTCAAAATATGGACCAACCTTCACAAACGTGCATGCAAATCATATAAAACTTTGGACTTTGAAAAATCCAACTCCGTGAAATTGTGCAGGATGTTATAGGGGGAAAAAATTCACGTTCAGATGAGAAATGAAAAATTGCCAATGTTGAAACCTTGGAGTTTCAAGTTTCGGGCAGCCTTGGAAATTGCAAGTATTTGGAGACTTGGGGTTAGAGGTCATGCTCCAAAATCTGTGAAAATTTTGTGAGATTAATTTGACATTCATATGTCTACTGTGCCAAAAAAAAGTCTTACAGAAAATGAAAATGAATAAATAATTGATGGTTGAAGTTGGCCATTCAAGATTATTCCCCCCAAAAAAAATTGGTTTTCATCCTTCTGGGGCAAATAAGAGGAAAAAAACAGTCTCCAACTGTTAGAGAAATAAAAAGAGGTTCCTTTTGTTCCCAAATAAAAAAGACCACATTTATTATAAGTGTTTCCAAATAAAAAAAGAAAATATTTATTATAGGTAATAGTTGCCGTGATTTCATAAGGGGGACTAAAGGCAAGAAATGCCATAAGTGACTCTTATGAGGGGTTCTTTGTTTTTTTAAATTTTTGGACCTAGTATGGTGGGGTGGCCGTGAGAAAGTTTGGAACTTGGTAAGAGTTTTTTTTTGTGTTTTTTTAAAAACTAGTATGGGATGGGTAGAGTTCTTTTTCTCTCTTTTTTTAGTTTTGGGCTTAAGGGAGGCCTAGCAGAGAGGAAGGTTGGATAGGTTTTTTTATCTCTTTCCCTTGTTATGGATGGGGGCAACAATGGGAGGGCATGGTCATTTTATTTAAAAAAAAATAGATCACTAGTTGGGGGAGGGGGGGAAGGTTGAGATTCATCAGAAAGTCACATGTGTCATAAACTTTGAAATTTCATGACAAAGTGCAAAGAAATTCATACTTGAACATTTGGGGAAATGTTCATCTTATTTTATTGTAACTCGGTGAATTTTCAACCACACGTGGCTAACCATGTATGTAGATGCTTGCAATTTACAGAATTGAATATATATATATATATAAGAAAAAAAACTGATGCAACTTTGTAATTTGGTCACAAAATGCAAGGAAACCCCTAGCTAAACATTTATTCACAAATTATTTTATTTTATTATAATTGGGTGAAATTTTACCCACACATGGCTAGCCACATATGTAGATGCTTGTAATTTAAAAAATTGAAAAGGAATTTTAAAAAAAAAACAGATGCAACTTTGTAATTTGGACACAAAATGCCATATGTTAGGAAACCCCTAGCTAAACATTTGCCCACAACTTTTTTTGATTTTATTATAAGTGGATGCAATTTTATTCATGCATGGCTAACTACATATGTAAATGCTTGCAATTCACAAAACTGAAAAAAATTTAATGCACCTCTATAATTTGGTCACAAACTAATAAAAAACTTGTTCAAAGACACACCCAAACCATATTTGTTTGGATGATTGGAGTGATGATTTTCATAAAGAAACATGACCTCCAAAACGAAAAAACTAGACATCTCAAATACCACCAACTTCAAGAGTTGAACCTAAAAGGCCAACCAATATTCATGGCATTGGTCCCACCCCTCCCTAAACGTACATATAATCTATGCGAATGTGCTATTTAATTTCACAAAGCAAGCACCCAAAAAAACTATAATATCATCACTAGTAGGACAATACCAATTCATTTTGGTTGTACACACCACACACAACCTTTTTATCCTCAATGTTCCTATCCGTTATATAGAATAATGCAACCCCTTGGGATTTGACATAAAAAGCCCTACCATTGTTGTTGCTTTTGGAATAAAACATGTTCCTTTTTTTTATGAAAGCCCTAACCAAATCCACATTGAACTTCAAATGTGACATTGTTTCCACCAACTTGTTAAGTGGAGTATGTGCTTTAATGTAGGAGTTGATTTTGCTATGGTTGATTTGTCGGCCTTAGTGGGGAAGCAATGAATTCACTAGTTTAACGAATTGCATTAGTGAATTGCACCCAAATTTTGTAATAGTGGTTGTACATTATGTAGGAGTTCATAATGGTGGTATCTATGACATGGAACATTGTTCGATGCCACCATTTTTGATCATGCATAAGTATAATATCCACGGATTTGATCCTACACATCAAGTCCACGCATGTGCTTTTGGTAACATATTAACATTGGGCTAGTGGAGATCTCCAATGGACTGGTTAGATGCCACCAAATGGCAAATGTTGCACCTATAAGGTCAATTAGACTAAAGGTAGTGAACAAAATGAAAATTGGTTTGTTGTCAAATCAAGATACTATAACAAGTTTACTTGAAGCATGCATGCAATACCAAAGTTGTCCTCTTGATCTTTTTTTTGGATCAATAGTCAAAGCACCAAGCCACCCCTTACAATTAGTCTTGCAAGTCCCTTTGGCATGCACCCCAACCTTAAAAAGATCCCAAAACAATGTAAGGTGAGAGAAAAAGTTATCACATGTCACAATGTAATTCTTATTCTTGTACACATCCATCAATCATACACAATTTTGTACGCAATTGTATGTTCAACATCCTCATGACCTACATCACAATACATTTCCATTTTTTGCACAGACCTGGACTTTGCATTAGCCAAACAACAAATCTTCAATCCATATTGGCAAGCCTGTCAACAACAATTTACAATGACAAAACTAAAAAATAAAAGAACTTTGTGCAAGAATGTTACACAGGAATAGGAACATAGCATAGTTTATGTTGTTTGGTTCTTTTTATGGGTAAATTTTTGAATGCCATGGTGACTCATTGTAACAAGTTGTAGGGAGGTTGGAGCTACATCTTTCCCTTCACACATCCTTTGCATGTGTGCGTAGCTTAGGATTCTTGTCATTGAAACTAAATCAAACTCATCCAATGGGTTCTCGTGTGCAACAACTCAACGTCACAGACGATGGCTTTCGTTGGTTTTATACGAGCAAAGTGTGATAGGGTCCCTGCAAACCATATTGGTCTGTGTTGACATTAATGGGTTAAGGGTTAGAAGTCAAGAATTACTCAAGATTGATTCAAGCTTCAGGCAAGTGTTGGGTGGTTATTAGAAATAGAAATAGACCCAAATAGTTCACAAGGTAGTTCATAGGATACATGGCTGTGGTTCTCAAAAAATCAAAGGACTAGTTTTGGTACATAATCACAATTCTCAGAAAATTGAAAAAATCAAATAACTGTCCATTGAATTGATGGTTCTTTATTGGTTCATTCCTATAAATGACAGGTTCTTTATGGTTTTTGAAATAATTGGGATCAACAGTTATTTGATTTGATTTGATTTGTTTTCAAAGAATGGGGATCTGGTGATTCTCAAATGCTGAAATCATTATAAAACTGAAATTGGTGGGTTTTCATAAATTTTTAAAAGGCTGAGAGGTTTTTTGTCAATGTCACTAGAATATAGCAAAAGATTTCTTCCATATGACACAATTATTGTGCTTGAGAACTTCAATCAAATTTTTGGCATAGCAAGCACATCTTTTTCCAGAATTTTTGGCAATTCGAAAAATTAATTAATTAGTGCCTAGCCTAGGTACAAGTGTAATTAATTTTCCCAGGTAAATACTCAACCTTTTATTTTGTCCACCACCAAATCCTAAACACCCAGTGCCCACTTTGGCAAACCTCTAAAATAGATCATATATAGCCTACACATGGCCTAATGATGTAAGTGTTGTAAGCAAATTGTGCCACTCCTAAAATAGACATAATGTAGTATTTTCCTTTGGACTATTTGGGCAAAAGTGGACATGGGATAAAGTATGCTGCTATTGGGAACTTGAGGAACAAATTGGGAACGTAATAAAGAACAATTGAGCACTCGTGGGAAACATGAAGGAATCGTATGGCATACATTTGGAAACATCAAATTGCAAAAGAACCCCATCCACAAGCCCCCCCCCCCCCCCCCCCCAAAGAAAAAAACTAGGCCCCTTTGGGTGCATGTTGTCTCGCCTCTAATTGTATTACACTAGGCTAATGGCAGGGGCATGAAATGCAGGGATGTGCTTCTATTAATTACCAGGAGGGCAGTGTACCCACAGTTTTTTTTTCCGCCAAAACAAGCCAAAATGATTGGGCTGTCACCAATGTTTCTGCAACATTGTTCATTCCACAACATAGAAGCATATCTATGCTTCCTGACTAGCCCCCCTTTACAATTTATATACATGTTGAACCGTGACCAAACAATCTGGGTTAAAACTGAGGTCCTATTGGGAACACATAAGGGAAGACAATGGGGAACATTTTGAGAACCTGATGGGAATACATTGGGAACGGGTCAACCCACCCCCCAAACCCAAAAGAAAAAAACTAAGCCCCCCTAGTACATGCTGAGCCTTCGCATTGGTCGCATGATTTGTATTTCTTGTGTCACCATTTTCAACCTGGGCTAATATCCCCATCGTAAAGTGGGGGTACTTATTCTATTCTTTGCACCAAATGTCTAACAGAAAGAGAGGTTGTAAAGGAGAAGATAACCTTTTTTATGTGTACTCATGATGAAAGGCACCTTTCATTGCAAGTGGGTGGCATGCTGTGATTGCCAGTAAATAACCCAGTCGCGCCTACAAAATGACTGCCATGAAATGTGTGAAGTGCACTGCATTTAACACATTATTACGTTGAAATTGTAGTGCAATGCATTATTCTATACCTTGGAAATTGAAATATAGAGGACACTTTATTCCACCACCTAAAGGCACCTCACACATTAGAAATCGCAATGCAATTTACACAACATTTTATTCCATGACAAATGTAAGATTATATAACTTGGAACTTTTAGTCTTCGGGGTTTAGAGTGTCACTTACCCATAATTTATGACCGTGTGGGATTCAAGGTTCACAAGCTTGAGTGCTAAGGTTTCAGCACCCATAATGAGCAAGCCTGTTGTTTTCAAATACCATAGTACCTTGGCCATCTCCAAACATGTTTCTCGAATAACTAATTAATTTCAAGGATTCCATTTTGATAAGTGATATATTCTCAAATATTCCATCAGATTCTTTTTTCTCCTGTATAAAAACTTATTTCTGAAAAAAAATCAACATTTCTGAAAACAATATAATTAGTGCCACGGTATATGAATGTTCTCCAGGAAGACAGGCTTCCTCAAATCCTTTTGGTGTCTTGCTTGGTAGCTAACTTACTTGACTAATTTTTGGGGATAATTTTAAAACACGTGCCCAAATTTCTCCCCAGTTTTAAAATAGATGGAACATCTTTGAGACAGAAATCTCACAAACTCTAAATTTTTTACTGATCACAAGAAATCAGACTAGAGAGTTTAAATTGAGCCAGAGGTTTCTTCGTCTGGAGCCCTAGTGTGAAGCTAGCCTTAGAAATCATGGATGTAGGTGCCTTTTCTGAGTTCTTTGAACTTAAACTGACTCCTGCAACCTAAGGGTCATGTCACATGTAAGTTGCTTAATCACTATTTTCTGGAATGTAGGGATGGAGGAGCGCTCACATGCGAGATAAAATCAACTGATGGACTACCCAGTTTTCCAATGGGTCCTCCCCCCATCTACCGGATTTGAGCGGTTCAACTCTTTGCACATTCACTCCCAGGTGACAGTCATGAAACTGGTTCTTGCCAGTTAGCTTATTAATTACAAGTTTTATTATTTGGTGTACCACGGGCTCTCTACATAGGGTTTATTGTTTGTGTCCGGCAGAAGGATGAGATTCTGACAGAGCAGTTCATTGCACATACGAACGCAACTCCACACTGTTTTCATTGGTGTTCTCCAAGTGTTTGAGTGGCAAACATTCAGAAAACGGTGATTAAAGAGCTTACATGTGACCTGACGCTAAGCAAGCTGACATGCACAGCACATGGGAACAGCCTTTTCCATGGAACTCTTTTGAACTTGCTTTCACTTCTATAAATGAAAAAATAACATATGTGTATATATTGAAGGCAAAAAACAGCACACCCAACCTGACAAGCCATCGGCTCCCCCAAGTCAAGCTCATTGCCAGGGTTTCACATGCACACCACGTCTCGGTTTGAACACAGGACCTTTTTGTGGTCCCAGGGACCCAGAAGGGGTCTATACCAGTGAATGGCCATCACTATAGAACTGTGTGTATAGAACGTCTGTATAATACGTATGTATAATACAACGTATAATACACGATCATGTGTACAACTATACAAATGCGCGTGTTGTAGGCTACAACTTGTAGCTGCAAGCCGCGCACTACGCAGCCCGCATTGAATTGCAGGCTGCGCACTGCGCAACCCGCATTGATTTATTAGTCCGCAGTCGACACCATCCTGATTCCTGCACCATCGTCCATCATGGGTCCGAAGAAAGACACCATCCGTGTCGAAGACGATGACGACGATTTCGCTGACGTATTCTCCATGCCGCAACACATGTGGGCGTTGGCGGACGACTCGGTGTACTCACATCTGAAGAAGCCACTCTTGGCCATTCACAAGATGCCGACCGGGGCCAACGCCGGTGAGCGTAATCACAAGTCGGCCAACCGAGTACATTCACGCAACTGGTCTCGACTTGCGGCGGGCAAGGTCGAGGCCGGCACGGCCATCGTTTTCAATGCGCAGCAAATTACACGACGCGCGAGTGTCGGATGCAACGGCCCGTTCGTTCGATGGCTGAAGAAGCTCGGCGCTGATGCCGCTCATGCGGCCCGGATCAATGAGGAGAATGACGAGCAGGAGGACCGTGAAGAAGATGCTCAAGAAAGCAACATGGACGACCACCTCGATGAGTTCAACGAGATCGACTTGTCGGATGGCCTGAATCGTTTCGGTTACGAAATGCTGTTTGATACCGACGAGATCATGGACGAGGGTATCGTGAATCGTGATGCGCCCCATTTGTTCACTGTATTAAACAAAACGTATAATACGTATAATACGTATTATACAAACCACATTTCAAAAATTCATAAAACACAGTTCCATAGCCATCACCCTGCACCCAACCGCTTCCGACATACTGCCTGAAATACGCCACAAAAGTCAGCACAACCTCAAGTTGTGTCAGAATAATGCAACATTATTTGGAAGGTACATAGCATGTCCGAAGAGTCAGCACACCCTCAATTTCTGTCAGAATAATGCAACATTATTTTGAGGGTACATCACATGCCAAAAAGTCAGGCACACCCTCAAGTGGTGTAAGAGTAATGCAACGTTATTTTGAGGGTACATCGCCTGCCAAAAAGTCAGGCACACCCTCAAGTTGTGTAAGAATAATGCACCAACTTGTGCAGGCCTTACCCACGCCTCAGACTCCAACAGTACACTGGACAGATGTCAGCAAGCCGGCAGGAACTTCTTTCGAGGACAGTACATCAGCGATGGGTCCTTATCGCAGACAGTACAAACCTACCCTCTACTTATGTTTTCCTGACTGCCCAGCTGGGGCACATCTTGGTGGTGCCCAAACACAAAAAAATTGTGTCTTATTATAAACGCTATGGCCGTGTAATGGACACTAACAGGCCAAGATTATGCCTGTTAGTGTCCATGAGAGGAGGAAAGTGTATATGACAGGAGCCAATTTTTTTCTCCGGGCATCATCCATCTAATTGCCAGAAATTGCGAGAGGGAATCCCTAGGTGTGGGTACCGTGGAAGACTCTAACTAGCTGAGTTGTCTTTACCAGAGATACCGGTCTGCTTGAATAGATGATGACAACACATAACGAAATCACGACGGCAGAAAAAGTCAGCAAAGTATGGGGCATGGCACGACACGGGCTTGAGGTAGGTCATCGGGCAAGCAGCTCCCAGTACGCTACATGCATGAGCAAAATCATATACTTTTCTGCAGTAACGTAAGCTGCACGAAAGTCCAGAGGTGAGTACTCACCAGTGTTTTTGCTTTTTTGGGGGCATTTCTGTTTGTAGCTAGAGTGGCGATCATTCATTGGAACTTGGAAGATGTATAAAAAGTGGCAATCGTCCCTAAGCAGATTTAGTCAAATCTGGCTACAACAATACAAATAAGGCACAAAGCTTTAATGATCCTTCTTTACGTTTGGCTATACAATGTTTACAAATATTTTCTTTTAAAAATTGTTTCATCCATTGTTAGATATTTATTTACAAATTTTTCAATAACTTCATTTGAAGAAACACCAAAACGTGGAGGATTTTCTATCCATAACAATCCATGATCATAGGGTAATCCACATGTTTGAAATTCAATGGGAAAAAAAAATCATTTACTTTACCAAACAACATGTTTGTGGCTTTCAAACGTATATGAAATCTATTCATTCTATGTTTAGAGTAACGAGTACATGTAACATGATCATTTATAACTTCTCTAATGCTTAGAGTATAATTAACATTATTATTTGTTTGATTTGTAGTAACATGTTTTCATATAATTCTGTAAGCATATTACTAAGTATTGGCCAATTGTTAACACTTGTAATGAATGTAACAAAAAATGTTAGAAGTCCAAGTTGTCTAATCATTTCAAAAACATTTTAAAATAAATAATCTAAATAGTTTGGAGATGTTTTAATTCATCCTAATTCTTTATAGCCTATGTCAAATTTTTAATTCTTATTGAAATTTACATTGTTTGAAACATCATTAGTTATAAGTGTATGACCTAATCAATTTTATTTTCATATATAAATCCATGCAAATGATGACATAAAATGAATTCAAGTTTTTAATGATATATATATATAGTTAATTAAACTTATAAAATTGTATTATTCAGAATGTATATCACAAAATAGTCCTAATTGTTGAATTCCCTTTTGACCTGAAAAAATTGTTATAGATTGATTATCATCATCAATTTTTGTTCAAGATTTTAAATGTTTTGCATTAAAATATATGTAGGGTCTTCTTTCAATATTTGTTCAAATTCATATGTAGCATTTTCAATAGGAAATTTAATAAATGAGTCATGTTCCCATTGATTACTTTCGCTTGAATTTGCAAAGTTTATTAAACTTTGGGTCCAAATAAGTAGAAACAAGTCAAAATCCTCATCATCATCAACACGTCAACTTTCCTACAATTCTTGTTACATATCTTTATGTGGTGCCATTTTAATGGCATGTTAATCATGAAAAGTTGTGCTTACTCACTAATATGAATATTGAGAAATCTAAAATGTGTTAAAAAATCTTTCACTATTAGCTTTTGGTTGAAATAAAGGATATCTTAGTTTTTATAATATAATTTATTTGATGCTCAAATTTTTTTTCTAGCAATAAGGTACTATTATGCACATAAAAAGCATTCAAATTTTCATATTTTTTTCAATTTTGTGTTTATAAAAAATTAAGGTTTGTTTAAAGTTCATGAATCCTTTACAACATGTAAATGTGATGCAATGTATATATTGTTTAAAGGAAAGTTGTAGTTTATAACACACACAAAAAAAAAATTGAACATTTTAACATGTTATGGGTATAATTTGAAATTGCGTTCATTTTTCAAGATGAAACACAAAATCTGATCAAATCTATGCACTTTTAAATTTTCATTTCTACTCAAATTTGATTTTCAAAAAATATGTGACATACTATGACAACTATAAATAAAATAAATAACAAGTTGCAATATTTCATTTGAAAATTCCTCTTTATGGAAAAATGATTTTTTAACAAAATTACCTTGAAAAGGACCATAGTCCCAATAGCATTTAGTAAACACATTGGCTCGTTATATCCCGTTTGGACCCCTTTGCCAATTTTGTCATATTGATACATTTGCATTAATGTACAAGCTAGGAGTTTTACAATCTTCTTTTAACACTTTTATCATTATGTTTGGTGAAACATAAACTGACATGCATGTAGATTTATATTTTAGCTTTAAAAAAAAGAAAAGCAATTATATATTCATCAGATGGCATTCATGGCAATACAAATTGCACAACACTTAGATTTGTTGGAATGTTTGTGACACTTCCATGCAATCTGCATTGACCATATGCTTTTAATTGAAAAATACGTGCCAATGCAAAACGTGGCACTATTAAACATTCTTATATAGGAGGGGGGGGGGCGTAGGGGTTGTGCACAGTTTTGAGTACAGTGGCATATGTATCTGTGACATGACGTCCAGAACAATGTTGTGTAATTTTTACAAAGAACTGTCAATTCCTGTTTTTGGGGAGGAAAAGAATCAGAATCAAAGAACCACTGGTTCTGGTTATTTCAAAAACCTCAAAGAACTGGTGGGGTTTTCCTGAAAGAACCAGTGGAGAACCTGTGGTTGTATGGGCAGTGCTCTAATTAAATTTCCCAGTTTGTAGGAGAACCGTGGTTATATATCAGGACTGTAAGTGGAATTCAGATTTTTGAACAACCCTCCCAGAACTGGATTCCTGGTTTTATTTTTGTGTAGAATCAGAATAGAGACAATTCCAATTTGTTTTTTCAGAAAAGGAGGTGGAGGTTCTTTTAACCCTTAATTGATCCTCAACAATCCCAATAAAAAAGACGAACCAGCCCTGACAAATGCGCCTGAAAGTCATGGATTATGTTCGAATTTTAATCAAAAACCTTAAACAGAGTTGTAGAGGCCTTTGAGCTGAATCTTTCATTTTTTTTTAAAATGGGAGAAATAGAAAATTGCCATCATTCACTTATAATCTCATGACTAAATTATAAAACCAAAGTCTACCACACAACTTGAAGGGACAAGTTCAAAAAATTTATGACAATTGACACTCACTTAGAAAACCAAAATTTGTCTCATACAAATTTCAAACTTGATAATCTTTCTTTTCTCAAATATACAACAACAAGGGTACTGCACATAAGAAGTTTTGATTTATTTCATTGCAATAAGAAGCAAAGTCCTTTTAGTTTTGAGTAGATTTCAAAATTATAAGTTTTTGCAGAATTGGATGAAGATGCCATGCTGCTTCATTGACAATAATCTTTTTTAGAATATGTAGAAGACATCTATGTGAAGGATAGATTGTGCAAAATGAAGTTGAGGTGAGGGAGAAATGGTTGATCAGAGTTCACCATCCAATTTGACTTTACACAAGATCATAGCAATTGTATAAAACAATTCACAACTATTTGGGATTGTTCTCATCCCCTGTTGCATTTTGGGCACCTTGTACGAGCTCACCCCTCTTGCACTCGCACAATCCTTAGTTTTGTAACATGGGCAAATAGCAAAATTTTGAAGTTGAAGTTGTAAGATGTTGCCCAAGCCTGAAGAAAACTGTCAACATGGCTTGAAAAACTGGAATGGAACGTCACATGGGCGAGAAAGATGCTATGGCATGTCCCTTATATCATAGACATGTCAATTTTTAGGCTCTGACAGAGTAAGTAGGAGAAACAAGGGGGGCGATGAACCATTTTGGTCTGCTGTGATGTTTAACTCTTAATTAACAATTGAACAAAATTGTCACACTTCAAAATATGGACTAACCTTCACAAATGTGCATAGAAATCATATAAAACTTTGGACTTTCAAAAATCCGACTCGGTGAAATTGTGCAGGATGTTTTAGGGGGAAAAATTTCACATTCGGATGAGAAATGGAAAATTGCCAATGTTGAAACTTTGGAGTTTCAAGTTTCGGGCAGCCTTCGAAATTGCAAGTATTTGGAGACTTAGCGTTAGAGGTCATGCTCCAAAATCTGTGAAAATTTTGTGAGATTAATTTGACATTCATATGAGTGATGTGCAAAAAAAGCCGTCTTACAAAAAATGAAAATGAATAAATAATTGATGGTCAAAGTTGGTCATTCAAGATTATTCCCCAAAAGAAAATTGGTTTTCATCCTTCTGGGGCAAATAAGAGGAAAGAAACAGTCTCCAACTGTTAGAGAAATAAAAAGAGGTTCCTTTTGTTCCCAAATAGAAAAGACCACATTTATTACAAGTGTTTCCAAATAAAAAAGAAAATATTTATTATATAGGTAATAGTCGTTGTGATTTCATAAGGGGACTAAAGGCAAGAAATGCCATAAGTGACTCTTACGGTTTTAGTTTTGGGCTTAATGGAGGCCAAGCAGAGAGGAAGGTCGAATAGGTTTTTTATCTCTTGCCCTTGTTATGGATGGGGGCAACAATGGGAGGGCATGGTCATTTTAGTTTTAAGAAAATAGATCACTAGTTGGGGGAGGGGGGAAGGTTGAGATTCATTGGAAAGTCACATGTGTCATAAACTTTGAAATTTCATCACAAAGTGCTAAGAAATCCATACTTGAACATTTCCCCAAATTTTTATCTTATTTTATTATAATTTGGTGAAATTTCAACCACACATGGCTAACCACACATGTAGATGCTTGCAATTTACAGAATTGAAAAAAAATTATATAAGAAATAAAAAAACTGATGCAACTTCGTAATTTGGTCACAAAATGCAAAGAAACCCTTAGTTAAACATTTATTCACAATTTATTTTATTTTATTATAATTGAGTGAAATTTTACCCACACATGGCTAACCACATATGTAGATGCTTGCAATTTAAAAAATTGAAAAGGAATAAAAAGAAGAAAAAAAGCTGATGCAACTTTATAATTTGGACAAAAATGCCACATGTTAGGAAACCCCTAGCTAAACATTTACCTGCAACTTTTTTTGATTTTATTATAATTGGATGAAATTTTACCCATACATGGCTAACTACATATCTAGATGTTTGCAATTTACAAAAGTAAAAAAAATTAATGCACTTCTATAATTTGGTCACAAAACAATAAGAAACATGTTCAAAGACCCATTCAAATCATATTTGTTTGGATGATTAGAGTGATAATTTTCATAAAGAAACACAACCTCAAAAAATGGAAAAAAAAAAAAAAACTAGACAAGTCATATAGCACCAACCTCAAGAGTTGAACCTAAGAGGCTAACCAATATTCATGGCATTGGCCCCACCCCCCACTAAACTTACATATAATCTATGCAAATGTGCTATGTAATTTCACAAAGAAAGCACCCAAAAAACCTATAGTATCATCACTAATAGGACAATACCAATTCACTTTCTCTTTACACACCACACACAACCTTTTTATCCTTGATGTTCATATCCACTGCATAAAATAATGCAACCCCCGGGATTAAATATAGAAGCCCCTACCATCGTTGCCTTCGGAATAGAACATGTTCCCTTTTTTTTATGAGAGCCCTAACCAAATCCACATTGAACTTCAAGTGTGACATTGTTTTCACCAACTTGTTAAGTCGATTATGTGCCTTAATGTAGGAGTTGACTTGGTTGTGGTTGACTTGCCATCACTTAATGGGGAAATAGTGAATTCATTAGTCTAGTGAGTGAGAACTAATGAATTGCACACACATTTTGTAATAGTGCTTGTACATCATGTAGGAGTTCACAATGGTGGTATCAATGACAAAAAAACATTACTTGATGCCATCATTGGTGGTCATGCATTTGCAAAGTATAAGAGCCACGAAGTTAATCATACACATCAATTCCACGCATGTGCTCTTGGTAATGTATTAATATTGGGCTAGTGGGGATTTCCAATGGACTAATTAGATACCAACATGGGGGTCATTTTGAGTCTTTCAAAAGTCCTTAAAAGTACCTCTTCTTTGCCAATGACACTTTAAACAACTACTTTAAATAGCTAATCTCCCATTGATTTTTTTAGGACAAAATTTGGAGGACTAATTAAATAAAATTCAAAATTCAAAATCCATTTTCACATTCTTTATGGATTGTGACATTTGGGGATACTACACTTTAAAAGTCCATCATATGGTCTATATAAACAATTTGATAGTGATTTCACTTGGGATTAGTAGTGTAACATTTTTTTTCATAGATTTGAGTATCATTTCATAATCTTGTGAAAATTTGAATTTTGGTCATCATTTTAGTTGAAAGCAATGAAAAAAATTGCCTTGTGACAAAAATTGCCTTGTAAGCACACCATAGCTTGCAACTACCCCTTACTTACCTACTTACCAACCTATTTACTAATTACCTAGCTTGCCTACATAAATAATGATGTGTAACATACATGTGAAATAAAAAACTTGACCAAAAAATCACCTTTTTTCAAGTGTAATCCATTAGTAAATACATGATTTATCATTATGAAGGTGAAGGGTTCAATTATTTATACTTGTAACCTATGTACATGCCTAAAGGACTAGGGTAGGTGGGTTAAACTAAAGTAGCTACATGTAGGTTAAATTACGTAAGTTAGGTTAAGTTAGGCTTATCACCTACCTACCCACGTGCCTTTTTACAACCTACTTAAAACTATTTACTATCTACCTATTTAAAAAATATTTAAAAATAATCATTTAAAAATGATTTCAATAATAGAAATTCAATTAGTCAAACAATCCATTGTTTACCAATCAAAATTGCCAATAAAAAAACCGCCCCAATCATAATGGTGGATCCAAATTGACTTGTCCATATTGATAATGTTATTTTTTGTAGACCTATTATGAGCTTATCGATGCTTCCATGTGTGGTGGTTCTAATTAATTAAGTGTTTTCATAGATAAATGGGTGTTGATGAAAATTATAATGGATTATTAATGATTTAAAATCCATAACATAGATGGCAATTCATAGATGAATGTTGTTTTGACATTTTCACCACTTCAACCTTATGGCGTATTCATCAAGTTAAAAATCAATAACAAGGTTCAACTCCTATTAGGCTCCCTAGCTAATTAACCATCCCATGAATTATTATAAAATGGGTAGTTAGGCAAATTAAGAATTGCAGTTGTAAGTTATTAAAATTATAAGGGTTGAAAATGTAATTAACAAGGATATTGATCAATAACCAAGACACAAGGAAATTCTAGAACCTTGGTAAGCTATAGTAGCATTTACTAATAATATTGGTTATAACAAAGTTATGATCCATACACAAACCTTCAAATCATAAACATGCACATGTTCTTGTAAATCTTAAAAAGGAAAAAAAACTTAATAACATTCTATGTAGGTTTTTAAACCATAGTTTAACAAATGATTATAATTACATGAAATCAAGGAATCAATGAATAATATAACAAGGTATTTTGTTCCCTACTATAAGTGAAGAAGTTTGACTAAACCTTTCAACCAACAATAGTGGCCACCATTAAGAACCTAGGTCCATGAAAAAATATGAACATTTTCATTTTCACATTCACATTTGGTAAATCATCCTAGCCCGTCCCCATGAATGGGGACAAACTCTAGATAAATTGTTAAAATATGACCATTAAGAAGCAATGTTGGGTGATCTCACATTGATTGGTTCACTTGAGTACACATAATTTTTTGGGTTAGTTCTTCTTTGCACCTAAACAATTGGATCAAATTCAAATCCAATGAGGAGTGGAAACGTTCTTCATTTGGTGATTTGATTTGAAATTTGTGTGACTTGGAAATATTTGCCATGATTTGACTAGAAGGTCAAAGATCCATTTAGAACAAAACATTTTATTAGATACAGTTATAGTCAAGGTTAGAAAAGTTGATTTGGTAGCCAATAGACAATTGTAGCTATGTGAACTACCTTAATCCAATGAACTAAAAGAATTTCCATCAAACGATCAATAGAGGGCTAGGAAAAAGGTCACAATAAAACCCTTGGTTTTAATGGATTTGTAAAGGCTTGGGTGGGATTTATTGTAAATACACCTTGGGCAAAAATTGTTTAGTTACAACATGGTAGGTGAATCAAGAGGTAAAAATGGTGTTGTAGGATATAGGATGAATTCCTCCCAAGCTTTGGTTCATGAAGGAATTGGGTGGATTTTTTTTCAAGCTCATTGGGTCAAGGAAGGATAGGATAGATTCTTTCCAAGTTCAATGGTTCATGAGAAGGATAGGATGGAATTCTTCCAAGCTCATTAGTTCACGAGGGAAAATAATGGATTTCTTTTCAAGTTTATTGGTTCATGAGGGGATAGGATGGAGTCCTAAGCTCATTGGTTCAAAATAGAAGCGAACATTTGTTTGGAGGAAGGAACAAGGAAAGGATTTGTTTGCAACCTTGCTAAGGAAGGAAATCTCTCTATGTGTATATGTGTTTCTTTGATTTTGTAATTTTCATCCCCCCCCCTTTTTTTTAAAGGCACTTGAGATTTCAAGGTGAGAGTAGAGCTTGGGTGATGAGAAGATTATTGGTTAATGGTAAAAAGTTTTTTGATTAGTGAAATAGCTTTTAAATTTTGTAGTCACAAAGGTAGAACTCATAGATTCTTTTCAAAATTGGAACAATAGTAGAAGATAATATAAAGCAAATGTTCACAAAGTTGTATCATTGTTAGAGTTGTTGGGAGGGAAATACAATTGTTGGAACTAGAGGGGGTCCTTGGGTTTTTCCACTGGGATAATAAACTAGTTTGTAAGCTCAAGAGCATAATTGCTTCTTATAGTCATGAAATAAATCAAAACTTATTATGTGCATTATCCTTGTTGTTAACTATTTGAAAAGAAAAAATTGTCAAGTTTGGAATTTGTATGAGACAAATTTTGGTCTACTAAGGGAGCGAGTGTTGATTGTCGTTAAATTTTTTAACTTATCCCTTCAAGTGGTGCATGGTAGACTTTGGTTTTATAATTTAGTCATGAAATTATAATGGATTTAGTTGAGAACGTTAGGGTTCCATTGAGACAATGCTTGTTAGTTTTGGAGTTAATTTATGTGCTTTTGGCCCTGGGGGCTTAATATAAAGAAGATGGTCATTTTTGCATTTCAATTGTTTTTACTTTTTGGTTGTATGGAATTTGAAATCTAATGGTAGGAAAATAGAGTGGAAGGTAGGAAAAAATTATTATCCTTGGATTTGACATTCTTGATTCTGATTTTTGAATAGTTTATTTTTTTCATACTTATTTTACATGGTGTTATTTATAATAACCTAGGTAGGTGGTAATTATGTTATAGAGCAAAATTATTGCTATTAGATTCAATTAATTTTTCTTTTATTTTAGGGTGGAAATTGCCCATTTCTATATATTTGATGATGGTAGGTTTAAGCATGTAAGAGAGGTGATTTTACGATAGGGCAAATTATCATCCTCGAAAGGTTTTTTGTTCAGGTAACTATAACATACAACTTTGTTAATTATTTTTTTGAATAATTTTAGTACAATATTAATAATGTACTACTAGTTTTTTAGGTTTCTATATTTTTCCTTGACATTACCATTAGGACAGGTGGTAATTGTGGAAACCCTTGTTTGAGCCTATTTACATTACCCCACAATCAATTGCAACCTTACATTTCAAAGATTGAGGGTAGCTACAAGGATCCTAATAAATTTGGGTTATAAAGTAAAACTTCTGAGATGTGCCATGTGCCATGCATTAATTTGGCCACATATATAAATCTTAGGTCGTTGAAAGTAGATGACCAAGATAGTTTTTCTCATAAATATTTTGCCATATGGCATGCTACAATTCACCCACATGTACAAATTCCAAGTTGTTGAAAACAAACGGTGAGGATTTTAGTTTTTATTATAAGATTTTATTTATTCAAAATTCATTAAAATTTCCAAATGGTGTGAAATAATCTTCTTGCATGTACAAATCTTAAACTATTAAGAGCAAATGGCAAGTATTTTTAATTATTTTAAAATTCAATCATTTTGCCACATAGTGTTTTTCAAGTTGTTACCATTCTAATCACAAGTAGTCACAAGTAGTCACATTTTTTCATTTTCATGACAAGTAGTACATGAACAATCAACAAATGAAGCATATCCATTCATCATATATTAGTTCCTTGGATTATGGCGACCTCACCACGAATCTCATCATTTACAACTATTTATCACATGCAACTTGCTCAAGGTGATTAATGGGATGCTAATTGAAAGTGTTACTTGTGATTTTTAAAAAGTCACAAATTCAAGTGGAAAGAATAAAAATAATTTCTTCTAGTGTATTACAATGATTAAATTTTTTCTCCCTACCTAATTTGTCATTGCAACCACAATGGCGAGATTATTGATATAAAGCTGGTGAATCTTGTGAACCCGTGTTTACTCGTGATTCGTCTGTGCACCAAAAGTGCTCCAACTATGCATTAACCAACTTGTTGTTTGGTTTGTGTAGGTTTGTGTGAATAATTGACCTGCTTGTCATTCATCTTGGTCCCATCCCAGAGCTTCAACATGCCTTTCTACCCCCGAAGAGCAAGCTAGGGAACACGCCTTAATTATCTTTCCTTCCATTGTTTTCACCTTTGGACTTATAATTGAATCCATAAAAGAATTTGGGGGTGTGTCACAAGAGTTGATAGTTGTATTGAATATCTATGAATTTAAAATGATTCATGGAAGGTAAGAAATAATAATAATCAATGTTTATTGTTTTTTTATATTTTTGTTTCATCCAAAATGTGTAAGGGTTTAATTTGGTGATTTTTTGGTGTTTTGTAGGGTTTAAGGCACAACAAAGGAAGAGTTTATTGCAAATGTAATTCATGTTGAGATGTAACATCGTCATTTGTACATTGTTCATCATGCAACAAAGGCTATAAATGCGATAGCTGCTTATTGAGCTAAACACGACATTATAAATAATGATATGGTTTAAGGTTTCCACTTTATAAAATTATCTAGGTTTTTTCAACCCTTTCATTTTTTGGACTACTCAATTTTTGAACTTTGGTGCTTTGATATATTATAGATAACATTTTTTTCTCATTAGGTTATTTAACATTTTTTGATCCATCCATTTTTGTACATATTTTATCAATATAATATTTTCTTCTAGTCACACTTGTTTTATAAGTATATGGTTAATCATATATGTCCTTTTTTTCATCATCTTTTTAATGTTTTAAATGTAATAATCAAAACTTAAATAATCCCATGTGCACATTTTATAATTAACTTGTCTAAGGTTTACAAATATCAAAATGTACGTTGTGTAATACTTATATCTAATGTATAAAAAATCACATCACCTAAAGATTTTTAAACCAATAATCACATTTTATTTAACTTATTAACATTGTCATGAAACCAAACATGAAATACCCACATCCTTTCTATTCTAACTTCCATAAGGGCATTTCAAATATGTTGTACCCGCATATAGGCCTTGTAAATAGTTATTGATTTTTCCATCCATTGTAATATTCGCATATAGGTATTGTGAATAGTTGTTGATTTTTTTTACATCCACTGCAATATTCGCATATAGGTATTGCAAATAATTGTTGATTTTTTTTACATCCATTGCAATACTCACATATAAGCCTGTAAATACTTGATGATTTTAACATATTTTGCAATACCCGCATATAGGTCTCCAATGTAATATTTACAGGACCCATATGACATAATAATCTAATTTAAATATCAACAAATAATGTCATAATTAAGGAATTACTAAAAAGAAATTCATATAATGTAAATGATTGATTATCATATTTAGACAATCTTTTTTTAATACTAATTAAATGATTATTTAGTTGAACCTTAATTATTCAAATAATTAAAATTTAGATCTAAAAATCAAATTGATAATTTGATATTTAATTTATTATCTTAATTATATATTTTTATGTTGATAACTTATTCAAATCATAATTTTAGATAATTATTCATGAGAATTAATTGTCATAAAATTAATTTAGAATAATAATTAATTTAGGTATATAAAGAAACATATTTTGGATACCCAAACCATTTATTGGTTATTTTGAAATGGCTTTACATGTGGGTATTATATTTAGGGTTGGGTCTTCACCTAAGGTTTGCTTAAATCACTTATGGATAATTTCAAAATGAACTTGCATGCATGTATTACATTTAGGCCTTGCTCTTCATTCAATGGCACCCAAATTACATATTGGGCATTTCAAAGCAATCATACATGTGGGTATCGCATTTAAGGTTGGGTTTTCATTTAAGGTTTATCTAAATCACCTATGGGTTATTTTGAAACAAACTTGAATATGGTTATTGCATTTAGTGTTATGTATTCATATAATTTTGCAATACCCACACACATATTTACTTTTACCAACTAAAGATTTGGCCTTAAATTTTTTTTAATAAATAAAATTTGTAACAAAACTCAAAAGAATGTATGTTTCTTACCATTTGTTAATATCTCCAAGCTATTTTTTTTCATTTTCTTTAAAATATATAGATAATGACATTGCATTGTTTTTCATATGCCTTTAAAAATTCCATGCAAAGTGCACCTTAGATTTATTTTAGTTATTAAATACTTGTAAAACATAGATTAATAACTATAAAACATATGGAAACAAAAGAGATTCATAATTATGTTATAGATCTAAATAATTAATTAGATAAAAAACTAATACAATTAACAAAGTCTATAATATAAACTTTAAACCCTGAAATATATGAACCAAATTCCTAAACCTTAATGCATAAGGCCTAACCCCAAAATTCCAAATGATATTTGCCATAAGCCTTGTGAAAACCCTAACTATACAAACCCAATAAAAAATACTCTTAATGATATATGCCTTAAACCCAAAAAATATATACAAAATGTACAAGTTATATAATGAAAATTTTAAAAATTAAAAAAGGAAAACATTTAGAAACCAAATTTTATAGCTTTTAAATTACAAATATTTATTAACAAAAAAAAAACCTTAATCTTCTAAACAATTAAACAAATTTTATAAAAAACCGAAAGAGAAGGTATGTTTCTTACCTTTATGTGATCTCTCTAAGTTAATTTTTCCAATCTCTTTGAAGAAGATATATAATGAAATTTTATTACTTCACCTATGTGTAAACCCTAAAAATTTCCCCCTAATTTAATGAATGATTAAAAAATTATTTTAGATAATTAATGAACTATTAACAATTTGTGTCATATAATTAAGGAATTAAAATTTAAGAATTCAAAAAATTAATTAATTAATTATCAAAAATTAGATAATCATTTATTTATTTAAAATAATTAAGTAATAATTTGGTTTAAATTTATTTATTTTGATAATAAAAAGTTGGATCTAAAAATCAAATTGATTAATTTGATACTTAATTGATTGACTTAATTATATATTTGTTTTAATAAGTTATTGAAATTGTTATTTAAAATAATTATTCCACGTTCTAACTTGCAAAATCAACTTTTCCATTGAAAATTCTTGCATCAAGATAGGCTTGATCACAATTATCATTGTATTATTTGTTCCATAAATAATACATCTTTTTAATTTCAATCAAACAAAGTAAGAATCATGGAATTCTTAATCAACAACCCCAACCTTTATACACACATTTGTTAAAAAAAATTATGAAATTAACTAATTATTTTGGAATGACTTGGTATGCAGGTATTGCATTTTGGGTAGGATCTTCATTTCAAAAAACCTAAACCCCACATGGGTTATTTTGGATTGACCTTGAATGCAAATATTGCACATAGGGTTGGGTTTTCACTTAAAGGGTACCCAAACCACCTATGGGTTATTTCAAGGTGAATTTGCATGTGGATATTGCATTTAAGGCTAGGTTTTCACTTTAGGGTGACACGCTCCCAACCTCTTTAATAGACTCAAATGTGAATCTAAAACAAAAACGAAAGAGTGGGAAGTTAAAGCACACTCCTTGGCTTGCAACACTTCGAGGGTAGAAGGGCACGCTAAAGCTTCGAGATGGGACTAGGAAGATTGATACGCACTTTAATCACTGACACGAACCTACACAAACCAAACAACAAGTTGGTTAGTGCATAGTTGGAGCACTTTTGGTGCATAAATGAACCATGGTCAAACTCGGACTCAAAAGACTCACCACGACCTGGATTTGGGGGAAGCCACCACCTTCCCCCTTATAGTATATTGTATGCTTGGCCACGGGACCGGCATCCAAATGGCATTTTGTCTCGATACTCCCAAGTGGGAGTTTCGAAATTCCCAAAGTTGGGACTTGCACGACTTTAGGGGCTCATAACTTTGCGTGCAGACCTTTGATGGAGATGAGGTCTAAAGCCAAGTTGTAGCTCTCATCAAGAGCTTTTTAACAGTATGTGACATGCCACCTGAAAGCAAAAAAATTGAAGTGATTTTGGACTTTTAGTGGTTGAGAGTCAAACCCCTATTTTGGCCATAACTTATGTTTTAAATGTCCAAATGGGCGATGTGAGCCATTTCAGATATCTATGTTCCAAGAAATTTCCAATGACATAAGAAACATCTCAATCTAATGAGTTTTGACCCTTGCAATCACCTTTTAAAGATTCGGGAGTCCATTGGGACTCCAACTCCCAAGGTGGGAGTTCACTTGGGAGTGTGGGGGTTCATTCCCTCCCACTTTCTTGCACTCCCAGGAGCATGAAATGTGACTCCTAGGCTCACTTTTGGCCCTCACCTTCGCAAGCCCTTGCCTTGGTCACGAGCCCAAAGCTAAGGTTACAACAAAAGGTATCCAAACCATCTAGATGGGTTATTTTGAAGTGACGATGCATGTGGGTACTACATTTAGGGTTGATTATTCATTTAAACTTGTAATACCCACACTTATATTACTTCTAGCAACTAGAATTTTGGGGTTTAATTACAATACCCACACTCATATTTTCTTCTACCATCTGGGATTTTGGGGCCTAATTGTAATACTCACACTCATATTTACCTCTACCAATTGGAATTTTGGGCCCTATTTGTAATACTTGCATTTAACACTAATATTATCATTATCCTTATTTTTTTCATTTCAAATTTTTTGGGTTTATTACTTGAAAACAATAACAACCTTTGTAGCATATTAGACTTCATGTGTGTGTTGAATGCATGATGGTCAATGAATTTGGGCTATGGTATACAAAATCGATTTTAAGGCAAATTTCTTAGTGTCAATGGCAACAATCTTGATGAATAATTGAAACATTTATTCATGACATCATTTAATAAGTACATTTGTGTGATTGAAGATTGTTTCATGCCAATCTTTGAACCATTTCACATTATTCCCAAATCCATTCCACATTATCTACGTGGTGTAACACTAATTTTGGGTGTAAAACTACATTTTCTTTTATGAGGCATATGTTACAAATATTGCATGCTAATATTCTCATGTGTGAAGTGGCATGTTCACAAAGTGTCACATCACCTTCTTTACATTCATTTGTGATTTCTTGCATTGTAGTGACCAATTGCGCAAGAGCCCTTTCCATTATGGTTGATGAATTTATTGTTTCAATAGACATTACAATGGCACCCATAGGGAGATCACTTTGCTCCACGATCGTGAGCCCATTAAATTCCATGATCCCATCATCATTTTCAAGATGCTCATTTTCGTCATCATCATTGGACTCCATATCATCTAAAATATGTTATGAGTCTACAAACATGTGACCCAACCCTCCATGCTGTGATCCATACCATGTTCCATAGTAATGAATGATATCCTCCTAAGAAATGTCTGTGCATGTGAAAATGACCATAATTTGGTGTTTACACATTTTTCTTCGCAATGCCCATTCACATGTGCAACAAGATATTTTGGTGAATGGGAATTTCACTGCATAAATGATGTTGGGAAAACGTTGGTTCCATATGCCCCAAGCTCCATCACTCTCAAGGGGTTTGGTTAGTACACATGGGTGAATGGAATAAAGGCTGCATTTTTTTCTACATTTCATGTAACAATGGCCTCCATAACCTTGTTTTTTATGAAACCTTTTTTTTTTTCATTTCTAATGTGTGCATGTAATGTTGTGCAATGGTTGTTGTTAATCGCCACACCAACCAATTAATCTTATGCCCTCTAAAACCTTTTGTGTGAAAAGCAAACCAATGTTTCAATGCACCATGATATGATTCAATGTTGGCTTGGATGTCTTGGTTGGAATGGGGCACTCATTGAACACTCACCATCCATAATTCTACAAACATAAACATAATGCACAAGGGTGAATAACATGATTACAAAAGAGTTTTGAGTACTAAACCATGATAAACATTATCATTTACCAAATTGATGGTAATAAATTTAGAAGTAATTTGTCCATGCATCATTAAGCCTATGTTTGTGCAGGTTTTTTCTCATAACAACCCTTCCATGTTCTTTGAAATCATCAATTGTTTCTCCACGATTGATGGACATGTACATCACATCATGAAGGCCTTAAAGGATTCCACCCCACACCTCCACATCTTTGATTTTTTCAATAGCACATAAGCGCCATGCTTTGAGAACATGCTAACAACAAAGGAAGATGGGATGGGAAGGCCCAAACATGCACTCAAGGCGCCTTGTTTTTTTTCCTTTTATGTTTTGGGGTGTGGGGGGGGTGAGGAAAGATTTTTTTTCATTTTTCCCGGCTTCCCAATGTGTTCGCACTATGTTCCTTTCAAGTTCCCAATGGGTTCCCAATATTTTCCCCAACATTTTTTTCATACCTCCTCACTTTTATATGCCTTGGAAAATGGTGTCCTCCTTTCACCTATATGGGTGGCCAAAAGGGGAGGAATTGTACAGTCCAGAATAGAGTCTTCTGTTTTGGGGAGTCTCCATTATTTTTTTTTTTTTGGAGTGATGGGCCAATCAAATTGACACGTTGCCCCAAAAAAAAAACTTAGGAGGCACCTCATTTAATTAATAGGAGAGGTGATTATTTCCTCAAATTTATTTCCCTGCCATTAGCCTAGGCCAAAAATGTAATTAACAGTTTTGAAAATAGAAATTGCATGTAGCCAATGGGAAGGTGCAACATCCATTCAGGCACCCCAACTTTTTAATTTGGGTTTTGGGGGTAGGGGGGAGGGGGGAGAGGTTTTTTTTTTCATGAGTTGCTGATGTGTTCCTACCATGTTCCCAAGTTGTTCCCCAAGTTCTCAATGTGTTCCCCAAGGGTGTTCCCAATAGCACCTAATATCAAACCCATATGTTTTGTCCAAAATCCTCCCCTTCTCACCTATATAGCCGAGGTGTTTGTTGCGAAGGGTAATAGCTCAGGCGAAAAATTATAATGGGGGTATTAGTCAAGGTTGAAAACGGTGCCAAAAAGTTTTGGGAATAGAAGTTTCATGCAGCCAATGGGAAGGTTCAACCTACAATCAAGTTGTCTTGTTTTTTTCTTTTAAGTTTTGGGGGGGGGGGGGGGGGGGGGGGTGGAAGACTCTAAAACCATAACAAATGTATTACCAACAACCTTAAACAAACCCTAAACCTATACTCTAAAACATAACAAACATATTACCAACAACCCTAAACAAACCGTAAACCTAAACAACCCTAAAAAAAAAGAAAAAGGGCAAGAATGGTGAAATTAGATTTTAACCGAATGTTGTTAGCTTACATTCTAAACACAAATATAAAGAGGCCCCCCCTTTCCCTTGAGGCCCCAGCCAAAGTGAGCGGATGGTGGGATGGTCAACATAGTGGGAACCAGAGAAAATTGAAAAATATCCTCCTCTAAATCCCCTGCCCCCCAACCTTAAAAGGAAAAAAAGTTTATCACCGTTTTGACCTGATCTTTATCCCTCACAAGTCCAATTTTTTTTTATTGAATTTGATTGGCCCCGACAAAAAAAAATTGAAACTATGAAAGCTCACAAAAATTGAAGATTCTGTGGACAGATGGAGTGCCTCCCCCTTTGGCTCACTGATATATGTGAGAAGGGGAGGACTTTGAGCAAAACATATGGGATTAATTTGTGCTTCTGACGATTGTTTTGTTTTGTTCTTTGATCGTGCATGACATGGGTCACCTTGTATTGGGTGTTCAAGGATGGTCCGTGTCCAGACTGTAGTGGGCCGCGGCACATAATGTAAATCTGAGCCAAGGGTGAACTGGTCCATGGGATTCTTGCATTTAGGGTAGACCCATGAACAACTTGGAAGGTGGTTATGAAGAGAGGTTGAGAAAAAGGATGCAACTGGTCCTTCTAGGATGGTGCACGCCGTGTAGCAGCAAAGACAATTGAGGCTGGTTAAAGTTTTCCGTAGTACCTACTCAGAACTTTACTCTGGAATATATTATTGCAAGAGGATAGTTTGCCGACTTTCTCTCTAGTTGTTGTCTGCATTCACGCTGTTCAAGATTGGAAGTCTTTAATAAAGTTATGCGTGCGTCCTGGACACGAAACTTCCTCCGATCATTGAAATATTTGGCGTTTAGAAAATGGAGGCAAGTGGTCCATCATTGATGGACTGGCGCCCACCATGGTGTGTGTCAGCAGAGAAAATTCGGGCCAGTTAGAGTTTCCCAGAAGAACCCGGTGAAGAACTTCTGGCTTTTGAAGAAAGGATAAAACGGACAGACAGTCAATGGTACCGACTGTCCGTCCGGCTTCATTTGGTCGGCTTCAGCCTTCCTAGCGGCAGGGGGGGGGGGCAGCAGGGGTAACTTCGAAAAGATAAAAACGGACAGACAGTCAATGGTACCGACTGTCCGTCCGGCTTCAGGGGCGGCTTCATTTGGTCGGCTTCAGCCTTCCTTTAATATAACTAATAAGGGAACATAAAACATACCAAGGAAGGTGGAGAGGAAAAACATAAATGAAGAGGGAAAGGAGTTAAGGTGGGAAAATCAAAAAGAAATTTGCTTCTCCTCCCTGACACACACCTGTGCCTTAGGCAGGGGGCACACACTAGTTACTAATTATAAGACACTCTGAAGTTTGTAAAGCATCGACCTGATTTTTGTTTGTTATTTGACTAGTCTTGTCAGGCAGAATATTTCAAGACAAGCTTCTGATCAAATAGTTTTTAAAATGTTACTAAATTAAAATCAGAATCAAAATTTGATGATTCTTATCAAAAAATTGAGGATTTTTTTTCCTCCAAGAAGGGATTTTTTTCCAGAATTTTATTTAAAGTTTCTTTCACATTTTGGAAAATTTTCACCAAAAAAAAAAACCACTCTTGCGACTAATGAATACAACTAATTTCAAAGTGCTACTGAATCGCCGTAAAGTCTTTATTATACATACTAAAATAATGTGCCTTACTCTGCACTGAAGTTACAAAACTCTAAAACAGCTTATTTCTATCTCAGGCGTCTTGCCCATGAATCATTGACCATGGAGGCAGATACAACATAGCACAAGGGCAGCTTCTGTCAAACAATTAATTAATTTCGAAGATTTCATGTTGAAAATTGAATATTCCTGAATATTCCTGAATATTCCTGAATATTCCTGAATATTCCTGAATATTCCTGAATATTCCTGAATATTCCTGAATATTCTCTATTTTCCTTCACAAAATTTTCATCTTTGAAAAAACTATTTTTGAAAATTTCAAGATTTCTACCAATAATATAATTAGTGTTCAAGCTGCCAAGGCACCTCAACACAGAGAAGTCAGGGCCTAGAGGGTTACCATTCTCCTCTATGTACAGCACTCAAAGAAATGTTCTAGTGTTTTTGGAGGGGACCTTATATCCATGAATATCCTTCTGACTCCCAACACCTCATGATCTACTACATGTGTTATAGACTCATTATAAGTTTCACTTGGTAAACTTTTCCTCGGTTAAGGCCCATGGGGGGAGGGGGTGGGTGGGGAGGGAAAACATTTCTAAACGTACTTAAAAATGCCTTACTTAAGGATTACTTGCCCATTCACATTATTGGATGGTTGGAGTAAAGGCATGTTTACCTTTTGGTTTCACAAAAAATATATATATATTGCATATGATACTAGTTCATTGACTATGTGTAGTTCATTGACTAGGAGGTACGTACTCAAAAGTTGACCAAAGTTAGTTGGTAGAATGAAATAAGAGTCAAGACACGTGTTCAGAGAAATAGTGACAGCCACTTGGGCAAATTGTCCGTAAAGAATTTGGTAGAATTTTAAAAAGTGTATGTGAAGGGTGCCTTACCCTCAGTATGATCTCTGACTCAACAGACGATGGCAACTTGCAAGTAAATAAGGTTCTGCAAAAGGTGCTTCATCTCCTCTCAAATGAATCACAGCCATCTTGTTCATGAAGGCCAAAATTCTAGCAGCTCTTTACAGCTAGTAAGGACCTCAAACAGGTTGCTCTGGGAATTGGGATCCCATACTTGGCTCAGCTCATGCCTCAACTAGTGCTTGTGACATATATAGTGCCCAGATTTATATCATTTGCTAAATTTTGAGTGAATCATCTTCTTTCTCTTTGATCTGCAGGAGCCTGATTGATACTTCTTCTTTCTCTTCAATCTGCAGGGGGCCTGATTGATCCATCTTCTTTGGCTTCAATCTGCAGGGGCCTGATTGATCCACCTTCTTTCTCTTCAATCTGCAGGCGCCTAATTGATACACCTTCATTCTCTTCAATCTGCAGGGGCCTGATTGATACACTGTGGTTGCAGGTAGTTTGTGCTTTGTACACCACCAATTCAAGGCTGTTGTCACATATCATATCATGAGGATCCTCTCCTGCAAGCTGCATCTTGTTTTGCTCCTTTTGCTCTCTACCAGCCAGTGCATCTTCAGTGACGACTGTTCTTCTGTATGGACCTTCTTTTATCCACAAGCATGTAAGAAAAATTGTCACATACCACCCTTCCATTTCTGTACTAATTTTTCAGAGCTAATTTCTCATATATGTATATACAAGGAAAGCTCCCAGTAACTGTTGCTGAAGATTCAAATTGGTTTTACTCTTGCTTAGAGATTATGAACTAGTCTGGCAGCCAAAATTATCATCATGTTTCAGGTTATATGGTTTTGTCCAGAATTATTGTTAACATATAGGCTCTCTAGATGGTGGCCTGGGAATTACCTGCACAAAATTATACCCTACTAGGATGAATGATCCCATTGATCTCTGTAATAAAAATTTCAGAGCACCACAAAATGATCTCCAGAAGTATAATTCCCTTGGCTCACTTTTGTGTGTACACCCCCCTGTTTGCAGTGGATGCACTACAAGCCATTCTACAAGCATGGAACCAAACTCCTGACATGAGTACAAATTTAGCAGGATGGAGTTCCTCGCAGCCCTTACCTTGCTACCAACCTACTGCTAACTGGAAAGGGGTATCGTGCTTTAGACAACAAGACAGAAGCGATGGCAACTGTAGTGCTCACATCTCAGGCTTGTAAGACTCTGAATTCCCACAACAACAATGGTTGTTGAGAAGATCAGAAACATGAGATCCCTGTTCATAGATCACCATGATCCATCTTGTACTATGGAATGGTCAAGCCTCATTCCCATTATGTTGGGTAAGGTGCCAGGTGAGCCTGCTAGGGTGAGCTAGGCAATGCACCCAACATAATGGGCAAGGTTGACGCCCCTCCATGATATTAGGGTATTGGGTCTTGGGTCTTGGGTGGCATATTCAATGATTTTAAAGGAAAAAAATTATGTTCCATATAGACACATTTTCGGCCACAATTAGAGTATATGGTTGTCACCAGAAGATATGTGTCAGATGATGTGGTCAAGAAATGACTCAATTTACCATCCCTGACCTTACTGTACTATGGGTAAGGCCTGTTCCACCCAGGAATGTGGTGAGCCCGGTAGGGTGAGCCACCGGTTAGATGGTAATGAGTTCTTCCAAGGCCTGTTCCAAAGTGTAACTGATTTTTGACCATTGATTCACATTTCAAGCACCTTTATTTGTATTAGAATTGACACCATTAGCACCAAAAGTAGAGCCCATAAATAACTGCCTGTCCTGCCTAGGAAAACACCTGTAAACACTTGCATGAATACAGGACATACAAGTGAGTTACTTCATGGTAATGGACTAAGTTACTGAACTGAGTTCAGTGTTCCATTTCTTTGAACATGTCAATTACTTCTCATTTTGTGGATCATGGATTTTGCAGGAGCTTAACTGATGCATCTATTGTAGGCACTTTGCCGGAACAGATTGGAAACTTGACCTATCTCTTTGACCTGTAAGATACCATACACCACATACTAGTTCTTAAGATTGGGATGAGAATTTCATAGCTTTATTCTCTCCACCACAGGCTCAGCATCTTTCCCTTGCATATGGTTGTAGATTCAATTCAATGTTATGCCACTCTAGATGTGTAAAATATGAGCCACACCTAGGGAGTTATGTACTATGGAATGGTCAAGCCTGCCCATTATGTTGGGTCAGGTGCCAGGGGAGCTTGTTAAGGCAGCTTGCCCTCATGGGCTCGCATGACACATTACCAAACATAGTGGGTAGGGAAAGGCCATTCTATGACATTAAGGTCTGGGTTGGCAGATGTAATGTTTAACTATGAGCGGATGACCATCACGAGCAGATTATGTCATACAGTGCAATCAAGAAGATGACAATTAGAGTGGGAAGTCGTAGTTTGAAGGAATGGATATCATAACCTATTGAATTGTTGAGTGTTATATGGGCTCGTTCAAATTTCAAACTAGCAACTGTTAAAATAAGTAACGTTCCATGAAGTCTCCTCAAAATGAACTCACTGGAATACCTGGTGAATGTTTTCTCAAATTCTCCATCAATCTCTAGTGTCTCATTATGAGAGGGCAAAGACAACAAGGACCCTTGGTTAGGTTGCAAAAAGCCTGGGCTTCTTATCCCTTGCCATAAGAATATTCAAAATACCTTACGCTCTCTTGACCCTGGACCATGAGAATATAATATGCACATGGCTGCCAGGATCAAGAGCGCCCGGGCATTTTGGAATGTTCTCATATTAACCAGGGTCCTGGCTAATTATGACAATTGGTACAAGATTATGTTTTGTAAGATCCCTTGCAAAAGTTCATTTTAAATGGGAGCTTTTAATAATTAAATTTGCACACAATGGAAAAATAGGTCAGGTTTCTTATGTAATGATAATCAGTTCCGAGTCAAAGTGAGTGACTGGGTGATTCTGGGTGCAATGTTCAAATTCACCTATTCCTTCTTTCAGGAAGTTGTTAGTGCATGTTCTCCCTCCTTTACTAATATACAAACAAGTTTGTCAAACATTGTTTGTTAATGGGGTAGAGATTATCCTGTATATTGTTTGTTGTACATTCAACTACCTATTAGTTAGTGGCCATTATGTGGACGCTTCATATCAGCAGCTCAATCACCTAATGTGGAAATCTTGTGCAGAACCTTGGCCAACAATCCGGGGCTTTCTGGTCCGCTACCAAGTCGGCTTTCGGAACTTGGTAACTTGGGTATTTTGTAAGCAACTCCAAACTTATTCATTTTGGTAATGCAATAATTTGTTCTTACAATCTGTTGGGACTTTGCCCAGCTTAAAGTCAGTGTAGATTTAATTCCTTGTTAGGTCCTGCTAGATGTTGCCAGTAATAGCTCCAACCCAAGTAGAATATAACCATCCACTTAGAAGTGCCAACTTTATTTTTCTTACATTATGCTAGGTAGAAATTAGTGTCACCTTCAAGCAGGACGTGGTTGAAAGGTTATTTTAGTCATACTTGGTTTTCAAACCTATTTGTCTTTTACACCAGTGCATGTAGCCTGTGCTTTGGCCCAAGTGTGGACTGTTTACCAAACTAATTTTACATTCCAAAACCTTTCTTGTAGTTTAATTGAATTTCCAATAACAAAAAATACTCGAAATTCAATATCTGTCACACCATAGGTCTCAAAAATTTCAAATCACCTTCCTTAAATTCTACTTCTAAGGGTTTTCCAACAATACCAAGAATCCCAAATTCCCCTATAATTTTCAGTTTTAATTTAAATAAAATTTCACTGAAAATTTTGTTCAATGTTCAATAATGTCTCAACAATAGGTTGAAACATTATGAAACCAACTTGGTGCACACCTAGTCATTGAGGGATTCCAACTGTACCAAAAGTGCGGCAAGAGCTGCCATGATTTGGGAGATCTCCAATGACAAACAAAACAAACAACCTTCCTTCATAGATAGATTATTCTTGAATACACTTGTGAATGAACTACTTTGCAAGTATGCCACTAATAATGTGGGGTGTGGGAATCACTTGTCTCCAGGGATCTTCATAATTGTAGTTTTAATGGAAGCATTGCTGATCAGCTCTTTGATGTATCATATCATCTTGTGGAAGTGTAAGTTATCATATTTCCTTTTACTCAAACCATGTTTGCCTCTGTGGATGCTTTTAATCCTGAATGCCTTGCTTTGAACATTACTTCCTATGGAGGCTAATACTCAAAAAATGCATTGACAACTTATCCAAGGCGATGCATGTGGCTCATGCGCATGTGTATTTGCAAAATGCTCAGAGAAATGTTCTAGTTTATTTGGATGGCACCTTGTTTTCATGAATATTCCAAGAGGAAGAATCTTATACCTACTCATATTGATTTTGGTATGCTTCTAAAAAAATTGAAAAAATTTACATTGTGACACCAACTTTGGGGCACTCGTTCATGCATTCACCATGTAGTTGAACTAGTTGGTGCTAGGAAATTCATGACTACCTAATAAATGATAGCATTGTCATTGTTTTGTGTTCTAGGGATTTAAGTGCAAACCAATTTACTGGGCACCTTCCAAATTATGGTGGAGCAGATTATTTGCAAACATTGAACGTTTCCCACAACAAATTATCAGGGCCAAGTCCATCAAATTATAATAGCAGCACAGAATATGGTCTTCTAAATGCGACATCCTTGATTACAGTGTAAGGCAAATTAAATTATCTTCTATGTTGATTTTAATTTTCTTTCATCAATTTTTTTGCCATGTGCCCATCTATAAATAGTGCTGTTAGGTGTTACCACATTGTTTCATTCAATGGCTAAACAATTTTCATTCAACATGTCATGGATCATATTAGTTCACTCAACTTGTTCTTGTTTCAATTTTTGTGGAACTCAACCTTGAAAAGTTACACAAGAAGAATCAAGGGCTTCTTAGACTCAAATAATCATGTTGTTTAACTTGGTATTTGTTTCTTTCAAAGTAGTTTTTGGGTTGTTATTTACTAGTTCAAACAACCATAATGTTCAATAAATTTTTGTTGTCAATCATATGTTTTGATCATTTTTATTTGATTTTAAACAGTGATTTTTCAGGAAATAAGTTGGTAGGAGCACCACCTAATTTCTCTGGAAGTTTGATGCTCCAATTTGTGTAAGTAATACAATTCACATCACAAAGGTTCCAATATTTGAAAATCAGAAATTTGTAAACAAAATTGACTTTTCATTTGTGATAATCCTTATGCCTTATTTGTAAATTCATGAATGTTCCTTGATCAATCTAGGAATTTGTTTCTAGCCATTGGTCTTGAGTATTCCTAATTTCTTTTCCACCAATTTTGGAAAACATTTTTAAAATTCTTTTCAAGCTACTTAGAATAATTTTTTCTTGAATTTTCTTTGTCCCATTTGATTGCTCATTGATGTTTTGTTTAATATTATCATTATGATTTTTGCTTAATCACATTAAAAATTTGGTTGTTCTTAGGAATTTGAGTTCGAATCTATTCACGAATCAAACATCTCTTATGTATAATTTCAATAATGCATCAAAGTTGACAGTGTTGGATCTATCGAACAATAATTTTATTGGTTCCCTGCCTGACCTCAACTTATTTCCAGTAAATTTACAAGAACTGTAAGTTCTTGATCTCAAAAACATATCTTTCTCTTTATCAAATTAATGTAATTGTAATGATTCCAAAGATTTGCATGTTATTATCCCCCCTGAAATTAAATCAAAATATGAAGTCTGTTTACAACAATGGTTTAAATAGAAAAAAAATTGTCATGTAAATTTCCATATGTTCATTTTGGTTAACTTTTATAAGAATCCACTATCCACAAATTAAGTATTTTTTAACCAAGACAAATAAACCACAGCATAATTTTGTAATTGAACACACATTTATGATTTTTTCTCTTTTCTTTTGTATACATAATCAAATGTGTTACATTTTGAATAGATTTGACCAACTTCTTATGCTATTATGTAACGTGAATTTAATCAAAATATGATCTTCAAAATATTTTCTTATAATATTAATTTTAAATATGCAAGGTTTCAAATTCTAGATATGTCATATCTAATCATATAAGACATTGTATTTGACATTTAGGATATTGTTGTTTTGTAGCAACCTTGACAACAACCAGTTTAATGGGACCTTAAACATAGACAAGATTACAAACTTGGAAAGGAAAATGAATTACAATTCAGTGATATATATTGGGCATTTACAAACATTAAGCATTAGATCCAACAACATCTCGGGTGTTAATTTCTCCATTTCTGATATTGAAAATGTCGCTTCTATCATCAAGTAAGTAGTTTGATTCTTAAAATGTTTTTTATTACAATAGTTTCAAGATGTAAAAATGTGGTTCTAGGTTTGAATTTTCATATTCAACATTTTATGACTTACAAACACATGTTTGTAATTATATGCAACATGACTTGTTTATGTTGTTTATGAAATTAAAATTTTGTCATGCACTAAGTATTTGTCATGTGCTTGTAGGCTCCAAAACAACCCTTATTGTTCACATCAACAAAGCTCAGTAATTGGACAAAATTGTTATTGCAACCAAACATGTGTAGTACCAAATAGTAAGTAAGTTTGATTATATTTTCAAATGGTTTTTGTTAGAAATTGGCAAAGTATTCATATATGTATTTACATATAACATATAATTTTATGGTGGATATATTCAATGATGCATGTTGGTATTGAAATAATTGGATTCCATAATTCTCATGTTATTTATTATAATGAATTTATGTTGTTAAAAGATCAAATTGTATATGAAAATATTTATTTATATATTCATATCTCCTATCCAATAGAATGGTGCCCTAATATTATGGTAATTTTAGCCAATCTTGTAAAATACATGGGCCAAATCTTTCAATTTTCCATATGGTTGACTTCAAATATTGTGGACTTAATCTTTCAAATTGAATAGATGATGTACAACAAAATGTTCGAAGGGCAATTATTATTGCAACAACTATAAGTGGTACTATATTAGTACTTGTCATTGCCATCAGCAGTTGGTTACTGTGGAGGAACAAACAAAAGCATTATGTCCTACTTCACCAAGCTCAAGAAAGTAAGTGATAATCACATATGATTTATGTTTATTGATCATAAATTTGACATTCTTAAATAATGTTTATAAAAAAAAAAAGATTGTTCATATCAAAAACAATTATCATCATTTAATCATTTTAATATCAAAGTACCATGTATAGAATCTTGCTAGACATTCATTGCCTATAATGAATTTTGAAACATTCAAAGTATCATTGAACCTTGTCATTTTGTTACTGGCCATAGAATTTGCAGAATTTGATGTTCAACCTACAATCTTTTCATATTCTGAACTAAGAGCTGCTACTAAAGATTTTCACCCAGATATGAAGTTGGGTCAAGGGAGTTATGGGGTTGTATACAAGGTGAAATTCTCACTTATATAACTAATATGTTTTCAATTTATCAGATGAATTAAGTTTTCAACCAAGTTTTTTAAAAATACCAAGATTTACAAATTAAGTATGCATGCATGTGAATGTGTCATATTCATTAGATATATTCAAGAATCAATTTCATATGGTCAAATTAAATGTCAATACTTGTGATGTATATAAAAGATTGAGAAATGGAATCTATGACGCTACCAAATTTAGAGTGTAAGATGTCCGTATATTTGAAAGATAAAATTGTAGATGAATTGGGAAAGTACTCAAAATTATTATTTAAACTATTGATCCAATGGTTCCACATCTAAGAAAATACAAAAATATAGTTTTGACTATTTAAAAATAACATACATGGCAAAAAGTAAAAAAGAAACTTGAATTGCTTTGTTAAATTAGCATATACATCTTTTCCAAGTTACATGTGGTCGTGCAACAAATATGATATAAAAGAAGAAAAGAAAATTAATTAAAGAATGTTGACATATGGATTACATGTAGAAACATTGATTAAAAGGTGTTGGTAGTATGATGATAATGGATGGTATTCAAATGTTAATCACAATCTGTGTCCAAGGAATAAACATGTTTAATTTTGTTCCAATGAATTTTGTGCAAAACATTTCATTCATTTTTACATTTAATGACACCTTGATATTAACATAGAAAAACATAAGATCATGTCAAAAATTATGTCATGATTCATTTTGATTACTTTTTTTTAATAAAAAATGTTGAACTTATAGGGGATATTTCCAAACAAAAATGAAGTGGCTGTGAAACAACTTTTTAATGAAAGCCAACAAAGCATTGATGAATTTCTCAATGAAATTGTTCTTATTACTGGAGTGAAACATCGTAACCTCGTGAAGTTGAAAGGTTGTTGCATTACCACATCAAAGAAAAGGCTCCTCGTGTATGAATATGTTGAAAACAATGATTTGGAACAAGCATTATTTGGTGAGTTTATCAAATTGAAAAGTATTTCATGTTTAATTTCATAGCAATTTATATCTATTCAATTAATATGCACAATTTTTATTTGAATATGTGATTCTTTGATTTAGTACATATTGATAATAATAAATAGTTTGTTGAAAGATTTATTCCATTAATGTTTTTCACAAATTCATAAATGATAATCATAATAAGGGCAATCATGAATACTTTAAAGTATGCACAAAAGCCAACAAAATTATTTCAAATAATTGAAAAAAGATAAAAACTTCGTAAAATTTTTAAATTGACCACAATTACAATGTTGTTTTACAGTAGGCAAAGGAAAGCACATGTTGAATTGGCCAGTGCGATTCAATATTTGTCTAGGAGTGGCTCGTGGTTTGTTTTATCTTCATGAGATTGCTCAGCCACGGATCATCCATCGAGACATCAAGGCAAGCAATATCTTGCTTGATAAAGATTTACGAGCAAGAATTGCAGATTTTGGCTTGGCTCTTTTATTTCCAGAAGATCAAACCCACATCACCACCATGCATATTGCTGGCACAAAGTGAGTGAGAATATATAATTTCAACCTATCATTTAATAATCATTTTTTTTCCATGCAAAGTTCATACATTAACAAAGTACAACTCCCATTTAATTAATGATTAGGATTAAATGGACATTAACAAAATTGTACATTGGTATAGAATTGGCAAATGTTAGTGATGACATTCAACTTTGTATTCTTTATTTAATGCCATGTTTGTATGCAAGTAATAGGTAGTAAGTAAAAAGCAAACTAAAGCAATGTCTCTTATACAACTACAAAAATCTTAAATTTAATCATAGGTTGTATGGAAAATATAATGACTTGTATATTAGTGGGGATCCATGGTGGTCAACTAACAAGCTATTATGTAAAGCTAACCTTTTCCAAAACCCATTACCATAGAAAAGTCGTGATGAATGGAAAAGATTTATAATCACCTTGTTCCAACCTAGGATGAACTAAAATATTCTTAGGTAATATTTGTTGTGAATATCAAAGATTGGTGAATGAAAATGAAAATGGGTTTAGGTGAAAATTTGTGTCATGAAACAAAGTTTGCATTGCCTTTAAATAAATGTAAATGTTTGAGTCATTTGATTGTGCAGGGGTTATCTAGCACCTGAATATGCAACTCGTGGTCAACTCACAGAAAAAGTTGATGTTTACAGTTTTGGGGTTTTGGTGCTTGAAATTATGAGTGGAAGAAAAAACATTGATCCCAACTTGCCACCCCAAGATATTTATCTTTTGGACATTGTAAGCCCATCATTCCTTTTCCATGGACATCGATTGTTATAAAATTTAACTCATATTATTCATATTGATATGTTAAGTCCCATCACTATTTTTCCTTGGTTGGGTTTTTGAGTTTGGGACATGAATATAACCAAATTGTATCAATAAATCATATACTTGGGTATGAAAAAGATAAAATAAACTAAAATGTCATTTTGATAGTCTATTTGTTAGGCTAACAAAAAAAATACCAAAATCCATCATACAATTATTATTATACATTCCAAGATTTACTTGAATGAACAACAATATATAAGATTTTTTTTCACTATTGTGTATTAATTTTCAAATTTTGCATTATAAAAATAGGTTTCAAGTATGTATTAAGTACGTTCCAACAAAGAAGAAATATGATTATTTTTAATAAATTATTTTGAATATACATTATTACAAAACATGGGTGCAGTTCTTTAATCCCTATTCACTAGACTGGCAAATTCATTCAAAATCTAATGAAATCACTTGGCATACATGGACACCTTTTGTTATAATGATATCATGATCTTTATTTGTTCATTTAATAAATAAATCTATTTCATTAATTTTTATTTAAAAAAATTAACACCATATTGACCAATCAATTTCAAAAATACTTTCTCCCTACTTATTTTATTTTTAAATTATTCAATTTTGGTATTCAATTTATCATAAAATGAATAGAACACACAATGATCTCATAATGATACTTAAATAGATTTTGAATTTACTTTCTTGTACTTATGTTTAAAATTCTTTCATTTTTAAACTTGCTTTTATTTTGTCAACTTTTTTTGCATACTTTACTATGCTTTCACCCACCTGGTCATAATTATTGGGTAAAGTTCCAAGTAAAATTGAAATATGCCACCCATGCATACCAAATGACTTTTGGGTAAAACCATGTTATTGGGTATTTTTTCTTTGTTTGTGTCATGTTATATTTGCCTAAAGGTTATGATGATCTATTCAATACCTAGACATGAAACTAGCTAAAGATGGAAATCCTAAGTAGAAAATAAAGTGAATGTTGATTTTGGGACCCAAGCCAACTAAATATTATATTAGATTTAATTTAATGATCTATCAAATTGACATGCAAGTTCAATAAAAATTAACACATATTGATTGATGCCATCAAAGTTCAACCTTAACTTGATTATAAAAAAAATCTTGAATATAGAAAAGAAATATCTTGATCCATATTTTAGACCTAAAGTGTATATCTTGGCACATCATTAACATTAATCTTTTTTACCTACATATTATATCAATGGCTCTAGATATCTAGATTCAATTCAAACATTTCTTGAAAGATTATATGTGTCCTCACCTAATGCTTACATATATTGGAGATTCTTTGTACTTGACAAATGGCAACTTAACATGAATTACATATTAATCCTTACATTTGCTTGATTAGTAGTTACCATTTTGGAAACAAACATTGCTTGAACAACCCAACCTATTTACATCCCAAAATAGGTTTTTTTACAAAATTTATGCCAAACTTCTAGATCAAGCTAAAGGAGTTGTCTAGATTTAAATCATTACTTCATGATAATTACTAGATTATTGTGTTGGTTGAATGTAACTGTAAAGATAAATAATTACCACTAGGCAAGTTTGACACTTTCATGTTGTTATTGTGTGTAATGTCTAAGCATATTTATGCCTTGTGTTTAGGCTTGGAGATTGGCACGAAAAACAAAAAACTCAATTATGAATCTTGTGGATTGCACACTTGAATTACATAATGATGAGATGAAGGAAGCATTACAAGTGGTGAAGATAGCCCTTTTGTGTTTACAACAAGATCCAGATAATCGACCTACCATGGCTCGTGTAGTGGCAATGTTACAAGGTGAGGCCGAAATTATGGAAATAATATTAGATGATAATTCAAAAATTGAAAGCATGAACAAGGTTTATGAAAACACTTTATTATCATCTAAAATAACCCTTTCTTCCATTTCACAATGTTTTGAAGAATCCAATGTGCCAATGTTGAAAGGATCATCATCAAGTAATCAAATTTATGATTTTGCATCCAAACGCCAACCCTTTGAAGTAGAAAGTTTCAATAAGTAAATTTCTATCAATAGGAGGAATTTGACCAAAATGTAAATGTGGTTACATACATATGATGTGTGTGTGTGTGTGTGTGATGCCCTTTATTGTACAACTTGGAAAGATGAATGCATGTGGAATAAATTTGGTTTATTTGAAATTTGGCATTGAGATCATCATTAAATGTTTCCATTTAGCAAACTTGATATTCTCACATAATTAGTCACATCAATATTTGAGACACAAATACTTGTGCTAAGGAATGATGTATCTTTCGATGGTTGAAGAAAAACTTGATGGTCTAATTTGAAAAAGGAAACTTGTGTTTATTATTGTACAATCATGTGTTTGATTATTTTCTTACATTTTTCCCAACATTGTTGGATGAATTATTTTTTTTTGGTAATGGTGACTTTATGGATGTTTAGAAGGATTTTTTAAAACTTGTAAATAAACCTTGACATATGATTGTGCAAAATTCAACCTCATCAACAATAAGTGATTCCAAATAATTGTTATTGGAGATCATATTTATGGCAACATACAAGTTATTAACATAAAATAATGAAAACAATATGATTATACAAGTGATGATAAAAAAATTTTAGATTTTAATCAAATTCATAATATTGATTTGGGTAAGTGTTTTGGCAATTCTCAAAAGGGTTTCAAACATTAGGTTCACATTAACACCAATGTTGGGTGATAATGGTCTTTTGGAAAGACAAATTGGTATAGGTATGAAATTTTCAAAAGAAAAAAAAAGGTCTCAGTATATAAAAGGTCTTTAAAAGAAAGCCCCATTTTCATATACATAATCCTCAATTATTTATAAATTACAAAATAATACCTAGTAGCAAAATTTGGTGCCAATGTAATAATAATATTGGTTTTTCTTTCATCATATATCAATGAAAATGGCATATTTTAATTGAAAAAGTCAGGTGAGTAAATTTTCTTTAAAAACGTAGCTTCCACATGATGTAAAAATTCAAATTGGTTGTCCATTACATATAATACCCAGACTACTTCAATTTTGCTACACATTATGGCTCTCAAAGGTGCAATGAAATGTGTAGCTTCACTACATAATCCATATGAATGGGGTAATATTGGTAATGTATAAGAATCTTACAAAACTAGGATTATAAAGTAAGTAGGGTATCATTTTCAATCCACGCAATTGAATATATGGGGGCCTAAATTAAGTATGACCCACATAATGCAACAAGGTTATATACCAAGAAAGCCTTTCATGAATTCATCATGGGTCATGTCCCATTGCCATTCAACTTTTGGTTTAAAGCACCTTTTGTCATCATCCAATTGTGGCAATAACTTTAGGTTACCATTAAATAATGGAAATCATCCCAGTCACCATCCAACATAAAATTTCTTGTCCATTGGCTTCTAATGCTATAGATCACTTTCAATTACCATCTACTTATAAAAATGATTTTGGTTTCCATTAGATGATGACAGTTAGTTAAATTTCATCTTGCAACACCATCTTGCAACACCCCTATGCCAACCAAAAGTTATTGTTACATCAAATGTTGATGGTTGTGATTGATTTCAATTGCAATCAAATGATGGCATACACTTTTGATTAGGATTGAATGGTTTAATTAGTTCATGGTTTGGGACTAGTCAATTATGCCCAAAGTTTTGTCACATAGTTTGGTTCTAATTTTAAAAGGATTCAACCTTTTTGGTGGCATTTTAATTTGGTCATTAGGAAATATTTCTCACAACTATGTCATGACACATTTTACATGTTCATTGATCAAGGGTAACTGATTTACCCTTGTGCAAAAGTTACCACCCCTACTTAAAACAATTATATTGGTTTATGTTGACCCTAAATTCAAATGATGGTGTGATATGTTGAAATCCAAACAAACATGACACATGTGACCTAAGTGATGTGGCAATCTTAACTAGCTAGTCATCTAGAACATACTTTTAATATCACTCCTTCCTAAAGCTATGTTTCCTAGTTTATGGTAGGGATTTGCACCCTGTCCTTGGCTTCAAAAAAGACAAGTTAATTTCATACATCAAATGATGGTGCCTAATTTGCTAAAAATGCTAATAAACATAAATGACATTTTTTTCCAAAAAAAAAAAAAAACCCCAATAAGAATAAGAACATTTTAAGTGCAACACAAACTTGACCATCATTGATCAACTAACTAAACCAACTTCAAAAAGTATTTATATTCGAATAAGATTTATCTTACATATGGAACATTTGGGGAGTGAACTTCATTGTTTCACTCTTTGCCCACATATTCTAGCACTTATTTTTTTGCAATTTAGTTTAAAAGGTTGACATGGAACATGTGGTAAAAACTAAAGAAAGTTGGATTTTTAATTTTTTAAATCATTGAATAATCCAATAAAAATAAACTAAATACCTACACATAATGACTGTAGGGGACTAAATGTACACCCAATTATTTGGGGGATTTTTGATGTCTTCAATGGCAAAATCAACAAAGGAGGTTGATTCTATTATTTCCTAACTATATCATGGTAGCCATTTCTTACCTACCTATGTTTTTATGCCAAAGAATTCACATCAAAACTTTTTTTTTAAAATTTTTTTCTTTAAAAGGCAACATGATGCAACCATGTTGAAATTTGAGGGCACATTTAAGATGTTAACACAAATGTCAGGCATGTATTAACTTTTTTTCATAATCTTTGTTTCAGTTTTCAATTTTAAAAAATTTAAAACGAAGACAGTTCTCACATTTTAAAATTTATTTTCATACCCTATTTGGTTTTTTATTTTTATGTTTTCCTTATGCCCAACCGGTTATTTCACAGCCAATTTTTAATTCATTTAAAATAATCAATCATATCAAACTAGTTCATTAACTTCAATTTCAAATTTTAAAAGTAGATTTTTTATTTTTAAAAAAAAACTTCAGAGGCCAAAAAAATTATCAATCATTACAAAAATTTAATATATATTTAAACAAAAATATGTGATCAAATTTCAATGTTATACAAGGCAAAGAACATTAAATTAATCTTTTGTTAAGGGTAGAACTATGTTGTCCCTGTTAAACATACTAGACAAAATTGTAGTGTCAATGTTTAATAGGGTTAGCAAAAGAGTAGTAAACAGAGTAGGTTGAGTTGATTAGGACTTATGAGGAGTTTGAATTGAGGTCTATGTTGGGAACTTGAAAAAAAATCTTTAGAGGAATTTTGAAGATGGCTAAACAATATTATCATGATGAGAACATGGAGTAATTTTAAGAGGAGGGAGAAAAGTTCATGAAAGAGTTTTAAAATATGTTTGATGGAAAAAAACATTGATACCATAATGTAGTTTTGTTCCTTATTTTTTGTTTTCCAATACAATATGGTTTAATTTTTTTTTCAGATCACTACAAAGGTAATAATTGTGTAGATATGCATTTTAGAATGTATTTTATGTTGAGTTTTACTTTTGATTTCTATAGGTATTATTATTATACGCTTTTTATGTTTGTGAATAATATGTTAAGTATAGAATTCAAGAATAAAACAATGTCAGAATATTAGCATTTACCATTTGGTAACCATTATCGGGAATGAATTTGGGGTAAAGAATTCAAGATTCTATGAATTGTTTTTGTTTTGGTTATTTTTTATGATAAGAATAGTGTAAAGGGGTGAAATTGCACCCCAAACATTCACTAAAAAAAAAGTTGTCCAAACTAACCCTCCATTTGTGATTACCTTCCAACTATTGTTTGAACCAACTAGTTTTGCGACTTAAAATGCCATTGTCCTATGTGTCCCATTAGTCACAAGTGATTAGAGTCACATATGCAACTATAAAATTAGTGTAGTTGATCTATAGTTGTAAATTTGACTACAAGTTGCAATTACATTGCATATGGATGTAAAGTTAGATGAAAAGAGCAAACATTACATTTAATAATGTTGTCGTTCATGGATGGATGATAACATAATCATTTTTGCAACTACTTTTGTAACTACTACCAATTGTACATAGATGACAAATATACTTTTGCTAATTATACACTAATGATTGAACCACCACATGGAATGAAAGATGTTATAGTAATTGACAACAAATGTTTATAAACATTTGGTTTGAAGAAAATTATTTTGTGATTACAATGAAACATGCATTGACACAAATGATACATTAACATATTAATTTCAAACCAGAATTTTCCAAATTGAAAATCTATCTATATAATCCTGGCATCATGGGCATGATGCCGGTGGCGGGTGGCTGTTTGACCAGGAAAAAAACGTTATGATGCCTGGCTGTTTTGTATGATGCTGTGGCGGTTTTTGTTGACTTTAGTTACTTTTTGTTACTTTTTTTTCTGGCCGTAAGTTTTGTAAGTTACTTTTTATTGGGTTTAGGGGTAAGGTTTGTTACTTTTGTTACTGCTTGTAAGTTTCCTAAATTACTTTTTACTGGGCCAGGAGGGCCAGGGTTTATATTCTATTCATTGTGGGAGGGGGGGGGGAAAGGGTGCACCTTGATTTTTTTCCTTCATTTTTTTGACTGTTGAGGGGGAGGGAGGGGGGTGGAGGTTGATGTTTTTATTTTCCCCTTCATTGGAAATGTGGAAGGAAGAGGGGGGAAAGGGGTTAATTTAGGGGCTCTGGAAATGTTTTTTTCATTGTAGAGAGGCTAGGGAGGGGAAGGGGGTAATTTTTTTTACAAATTCATTATGGGACGGGGGAAAGGGTGCACCGGGGGAAAGGGTGCAGGTTGATTTTTCTTTTTCTTTTTTTGACTGTTGAGGGGGAGGGGGGTGGAGGTTAATATATTTTTTTCCCCTTCATTTGACATGTGGAAGGAGGAAAGGAAAGGGATGGATTTTTTTTTTAAAATTTTGTTTTTTCATTATGGAGTGGCTAGGGATAGGGGTCAAGGGGTTTTTTTTAAAAATATGTTGAAGGGGGATGGGAGGGAGTTTTTTTTCTATGTCGAAAAGGGTTGAGAGGGGGGTTTTCTTTTTACAAGTTCATAGGGGGGGTTAGGGTTGGTTTAATTAATTAAATCTGAGCTAAAATAAAATAAACTTAATTAAATAGGTAGTTGATTTTCATGTAATTGATCATAAAAATATAGTTATCCATAGATGAATGAAATGTGACCATGTCATATGAAACGTTTTTTTAAATGAATTTTTAAAAATATCTAAAATGAGTTGCACATGGGTAATGTCATGTCACGCGGAGCCCAAGTCAGGTATTGACCCCCGGAAAAAGAACACCAAAAAAAACTTCGGGCAGCAAGTAAATAAGTAATTGTTTTTGGGTTGAAAAATAAAGGGTTGTTTAGGGTAGATGACAAGAATTAAAAGATTACTTAAGCAAGTTAAAAAGTAATTGTTTTAGTTTTGAGTTGAAAATAAAGGGTTGTTTAGGGCAGATGACAAGAATTAAAAGATTACTTAAGCAAGTTAATAAGTATGGTCGTGATAAAGAATAATTTCTTTGGGCAGAAAAAAAAAAACATTTCAGCTTTGGGTTGGTAAAATTTTGGAAAGGGGGGACAGATTATTAAAATAAGTGGACCCCATCCAAAACAGTCGGCTGTTGGCCCCCAAAAAAACTCATTTGGGCAGTGAATAAAATGCTTTTGAGCAATTCTTTAGGCAGAAAATTAAATACTTTGGAGGAAACCAAAAAATTGGGCAGCGAATCAAATCATTTTGAGCAGATATTGGGCAGAATTTATTTTTCTTTCGAGCAATTATCGGGGCGGTGAATAATACACTGGCGAGCAAAAAATTTGGGCAGCGAATAATTTCCTTTTAGCAGAAATATGGGCAGAAATAGAAATACTTTTTGAGCTTTGGGGCCGGGGAAAAAAAAAGGTGGGGGCAGTTGTGGTAGGGGCAGATGAAAACAACACTAATCAAACACTTCTCAAGGCATTTAAGAATTGTTTTTGAACATTGGGTTGTTGGCACTACAAGGCAGCGAGTAAAAAAGCACTTTTGAGCTTTGGCTAGGTTCAACTTGGGAAAATAAAAATGGGCAAAAGGAGGGGTAGTAGGGGCAGATGTTGAAAATAAAAACATATTTTCGCGGGCAGGAGGTTGACCCTAGAATCACGCTCTCTCTTCGTTCGTCGTCTCTTCCGTCGTGCTTAGGCGTCTCCTCTCTCTCTCTCTGTGAGAAGCAAAGAGACTTTTCGAGACAGAATTTGATCATTGTTTTTTTGCTTTTCCCCTCTTTCTTTTTTGGCGGTTGTGGCGGACGTCGTTTTGTGTTGTGATCCGGTTCTTTGTTTTTGTGGAGTTTTTGTTCTGGGTGTGAGGAGGAATAGGAGGAGGAAATGGAAAGTTCAGAAACTGCAACATTGTTCTTGGGAGGAGTTTGTTTTTTTTGGCTTTTGATTTGAAGGTGCTGATAGACTCGCCACTAACCTTTTTCCAATTCTTTGTCGTTTCTTGTGCTGGGCTGCGTGCATTCTTCTTCTTCCCCCACACGGACTAGTGCTCGAGACCTGTTCACGGTCCAGGTCCGTAGAAAAAATTGATGACAAGGAATCGTTGACGCCTAACCGGCTCCTTAGTGCGTTGGGTCGGAAGTCTCCGAATCCGGAACGCAGACAGCTCTGGTTGTTCTTCTCAACCTCTGAGCCGCATCATCAGAATCCGAGCGTTTCAATTTTCTTACAGGGAGGGAAGGCTAGCGGTGATGGATTTTGTCGAGATCGGCTTCGTGGATGTTCTAGACAGGTAGAAGCATCATGAGAGTATAGGAGTTTGAAGAGGAGAGAATAGACAAAGCCCAGAAAGACATTCCCCCGAAAGGAAAGAATACAGTGGGATGCAAGTCTTCTATTGAGCCATAAGGAGGAGAAAATTAGCTTCCGTACAAGCAACTTTTGTTTCCTGGCTTCTCAAGTCGACAAATTTTCTTCCTGCAGCACAAGGGAGGTCTGGAATTTGAGGTTTTCTTTACAACAAGCCATGTTGCTGCTGCTGTCACCGGTGGCTATTTGGCTCGGGGAGGGTGAAGCGCTGTTGGAACTCAAAAATAGTATAGTAAGTGCAAACAAGGGGCTTGCAAAGTGGGTGGCCATAGACCTCTTTCCTCGCAATCGGACCGGAGTGACATGCACAGGAGACTCAATCACAGCCATCAATCTCTCAGTCTCAGTACCTCAGGCCAAGTTCCAGAAGGTGTGCTAGGTGAGCTCAACCGAATTTCCAACTCCACAGCAGCTGAATCTGAATAGATCCTTTTGGGTCTTTTTGCAATCTTCCGGTGCAGCGCTTTCCACCACTCTCAGAGGGTTTAGGCTCAGCAAGTTTGAATTTTTGTTGAATCCTTCTTTTGGGTTGTGATCGATTTCTAAGAGTCTGTTGTTATTGTGGTGACAAAAAAAAAGCTTTTATAACATTCTGATCCATTTTTACATTTGCATCGTGATTTGGGCTTGCATTCGTCTTCTTATTTTTGTTGTTGCACTCACCAGGAAACTAGTTAAGAGTATTTGATTCGTGCACTCAGTCGGGGTTTGTTTTCACACTCCACTCCCTACAATTTGTACAGGCAAAAAATTTGGTCAAGTTTTTTTGGACATCTTGCAAGCAGGAATTTAGCAATCAAGATGCTTCGTTTAACACTAGGAATGTCTCTATTACAGAAACTTCAAGTCAATTTTCTCAATTAATCTTTTGTCTTCCTTTTTTTCAGCTTGGGATAAGTGCTTTATGGAATCGTACGTCTAGTCGTTGCGGTAATTTGCGCCTTCTATCTCCCCTTTTGACTTTTTTTACCTGCTACAGGTCTTTTTGATCGTGCGGAGTCTTTCTGGGGGGGTTTGGGCCACTCGGCACTTTGATTCGGTTCAAAACTTTTGGTTGATCTTGTTGCTTCGTCCTTAGTTTATGCGGTGAAGTGGAAAGTGTCACCTTGAAGGGGGATCCTTCCTTTTGGTCCTACTGATGGTACGTTCTTAGATATTCAATTTGGATTAAAAATTTGCCGGTAAAAAAACAGGCAAAATATCAGACCACAGCTTGGATAATCCAATTTCTAAGCTTCACTGTGCATAGAGAGTGTGCGGGCGACCCGTAGCATTCAAGCCAGTCTCGTACTAGTAGCACTTGCAGCCACTTTTCCTGCGGTCCAAATATTGCTAGGTGCATATTGCATGCTAGGTGGGGCATGTGACAGGCAGCACAAGGAAAGTACTTTGTTGAAGATCATCATTTTGCATGTGTAGAGAGAGAGACTACATCCCGCTTCTTCTCAGAGAGGCGGAGACCAGATATTCCGTAGTGAGTCTATGTCGTATTCATGTGTATTATGATGTCGTAAATGTGTTATGGGCACATCGCAACAAAAGCGTTCGGAAATTGCATATGCACCGTGGGTTGCAAGAGATATGATATCGCAACAACATGTTTATAAACTTTGTGTCTGTATCGATTCAACAAACGATAATCAGTACCGGACATCATCCATAAACAGTGCTATCGGAAAATGTTTCCACTGACCCAATTCGCAAGGCGCACCTAATATGGTCAAACAAAAGCACAACTCCAATTATGGAATTACAACGTCCTATACCTAGAGGGTGCCTCTGTGATGGTTTAGAACATATTCCACCTTGGTTCAAACCTCGGCCGTAATTCCCTCGGCAAGCTACATGGTTCACACACCAGCTACCACTTCGTCCAAAAATGAAATCTGGTCTAATTCACAAAATTTCAACATCTGCGTAGAGTCACAATAAAAAGAACATTGCATTTCTTCTGCAGCAAGCTCCAGATATCCAAGGAACATGTCAAGAAACATGCCCATGAAGTTTCAAAACATCGATCCGATGACTATTTTGTCTGCTCGGACAAATATACTCACCATGATCAAGACTTTCGCTCTCGATATTGATACCGTTCGTTACCTGTAGCGAATTCAACATTGTCCCAAGTATAGGATTTCTGATTTATCCAATACGACAGAAGCGGATGCTTGTGCATGAAACAGCATTGAATGGATGCTCAAATGCATCACCACAGCTCCTATAAGCACAATGGTTAGTGCTGTGCAGACCAGGAGGACTTCCTCACAGTGAAGTTCGGAACCAGGGGAAAACTCAAAGATGAAGGTGCAGTTGATGCGAACACGCTTCCACATGTATAGGTTCCGTCCATACATGTACGTGTGGATAAGCACTAATGCCACCATCAAACCATGCACGCCAAAGGAGAGGAACGTTCAGACTATCAGCATGCACCTTTGAAAGGAAAGCTAAAAAATTGCTGTCCTAGACAAAACATTTGGTGATTATATCTGAGTGGATTGGTTGGTAGAGAGGATAAATGCGAGTAAGGCAATAAGATAGTGCCTGAAAGTTGGGAAAATGGTCTGCAAATAAGTCAAATATTGCATCTTTCTGTAATCCCCGTCTAGTTGCAGTACGCAGCCAAATGCTAAGATCAGTATCAACGAACGCCAAGTGAAAAACCCTGCACAAGAGCAAGACGGAACCAGAATTTAGAACTCACGATTGTACACCGGAAATCTACGGATGATCTCAATGAGCTTCAAATTTTCAGTAAGTAATACAACCGCAGCACAACATTGGAGGCTCCGATGCTTCTTGCCTCATGAATGTATCAACCTTATGAATGCACTGACAGCAACAATTTATGCACTTGGATTTGGCTCTTTAAGGTGAAAGGGATGCCTCCATACAAAACCTATCTATATATGTGAACCCGTGTTCGACAATGGTAATGATTTTTATCATACCCGGTAAATACGTCAGACTGGGAGGGGCTGTTCGGTGAATTGGCCTCAGTGCTGCCACGGCCTGCTGCTGATTACCTGACGTGAAATGCTCTGCGAATGTGACCTCCACCTTCCCCATAAGTTGACTTATCTGCCATATCCAAGCAAATTGTACACTTTCAGAAGTCCACATTTTTTCCAGTTCATATATCATACAGGTTTCAAATGTTCTTCCTAGCTGTCGACCAATTCAGACTAGTCCTTCTATCAGCTGTCTCAATAGTTGCAGAATTGACCTTGCAGATCAGGAACAAGAGTCGTCAGCCTTCTCGGAGGAATTGATGTCAGCACGATCCACATGATGCATACAGCTTTGAGCTATAAACAAACCGGTGACCTGCACCAACCCCCAGCAACTGTCGTATGAAAAGAGCACCCGACCACTCCAAAGTAGTTGAAACACTCGTAACCGAGAAACAAATCTCATTGCAACTATTGTGAGCAAAAGTTGTGAAAAACGCATCGTCCATTCTGAGAAACTCATCCTCCCAGGCTTGCAGCACAAGAAGAAAACTCCGAGAAAGACGAGCCGTCGGCTAAAATGTAGACACAGTGCATGCTCCGAATACTCAAAATCTATCTCTGTTTGTGTTGCCAAAGCAAGGTGTCCAGAACTTTGGTCTAAGTTAGAGGAGGATAAACGGTGACTTTCCGAAACTGTTGTGCTTTGAATAGGATCATGATATCCAAGATATGAGATCAACAAGGCTGGAAGAAGTCAAACAACCCTCTCATATTTCTGTAATATTTTTGCAAAAGCAGCCATGTTCAAGGAGCTGCCACAATATCCCCGCAATGATTGTCAGGGTTCTGGTCTTGGTTCATTCACAAGGGAGATGCACGTTATGATGGCAGGATGAGCGATCTCCTAGAATGAGTGTAAGCAGGAGAGAAACAAGGAGTTAACAGCCAGTCGAGATGCATGCCTCCAGACACACGCAACAATCAAGTGAAGTAAATTTGATTGCAGCAACAACTTGAAGTGACAATGGCCCAAAGAGTAGATTGCAACATATTAGGTCAGCATAAAAACAAAGATAGGACAAAGAAAACACGTGAACATCCGCTTGACAGGTCAGAGCACTGAAGAACTGTGAAATAGAAGAAGAAAATGACAAGTGGCTACAAATAGGAAGAGAAAAGATGAGAGTACCCAAGGCCAGAGTCTCGAGCACTTTGAGCCTCAAAGGTAGAAAATGTATGAAACCTGAAGCTCTTCAGCATACCAAGCCCTCGGTAGAAGTCGATGAATGCCACCCGCAGCATGTCTGCAGCACTTTGAACCTTCTTTTGCTGAAGGCAATGTCTTCTTGTCCTATACAGTCGGTCATCAATCTTTTTGACTGACAAAACACATCCTCCCATAGCATCTCTGAGATTGCTGAGATCATTGCCACAGGGGCAGACCGAGGTATGCTCCATCTAATTTGGGATCCATACATAGAAGCTATTGTGAGTGAGGAGAGTCCCTGCAGCAACTTCCGAAGGAATCAAACCTGCATTGGATCCAAAAGCAAGCTCCCAGGAATCCACGGTTCTTCTCCTCCAGGGCACACCGGTTACAGATGTTGCTGCAAGGGTTGCCTTCGCTATTGAATCAATCGGCTCATCATTCCTATCAAGGTAACCTGACTCTGGCATGCTTGCACAGGAGTTCCCTGCATCTGTACAATATGAGACACGATGTCAAAGTATGCTGGATTTATGAGGAGAATGTCTTAAAAGCTTATATGTGCCGTGCAATTTCCAGATCAGGGTGCCGTACCCAAAGAAGTTGTGGTCAGACATCCTTGTAAAATTAATTTCGATGCTACTAATTCATTCAGAACGTTGCATCATCAGGCACCGAAGCACTCTCGTGCAATGTGAAAAGGGAGAGAGCATTCCCCACAATCATCGAGTACCACACTTCAGCCTGCAACTGTAGATTCTCAAGCACCCGGTCCAGGCTCCGTAGCACCCACTGAGTTCGCCGTACGATCACCACTACACGTGGAACCAACATCAGGAGCAGCCTAGAAAAAATTAGACTCACGGTATCCTTCCAGATACATCGTGAAACCTCGGACCGCACAATGACACGCAAAAATGTACTCCTTCACATGGACATTTGCAGCGGAGGGACCGCAAACCTCTCGTGCACACCAACACAGCCCAAAAGAAAAAACCGGCGAGCACTTTATCAACGCCCTCCTTCTACACGAAGCTCTTAAACATGATCTACATCTCTCCATATTATCAACCCATGATCGCTCAGATATTGCATGCCGGTGATGGTTTGCAGGTTTCGGGAATTTGCTAGTCCGATGCATCAAAAGTATAACGCCAAGTCTACTGAAGCGCGACAAAATTATGTACGAGAATTGGCATCTGCGACCATCGACGGTTGCAATCTGGTCACGCATTCTATGGATGGTGGAATTCACGTACACAACTGATTGACATTTGAATAAAGATCAGAGGCTCTGAAGACTTAATATTGGATCCGAATTTATTCTCTTCGTGATGTAGCAGCCTGTTAGCATCCGGCACTTCCTAATTGTCTTCAGAATATTGTTAATGTTGCCAAAGTGAACATGGAACCAGGTCCTGAGAGGATGTAACGAATTCCAAAGAACACTCAGTGAGTTTATTGCATTTCATTGGGTGTAAGTTCACTATATGGAACACCGATATTGGCTGCAAATTTGAGAGCAAGAGCTGCTCCAGTCCTTGCAGGTACGGCAGCTGAGGGGACCGCACACATTGAAGGAGTAAGTCATGTTGACCAGGGCTACGAGAAATGAAATCACAAGTTGCATCTTCTTGGTGCATCAATTCAGAGATTGTCGTGCCTACCATCCGACTGGAAAAGTAGTGTTCTCACCTGGAACGAGAACTTTGATTCATTGCCGGCTCTTTCCCACCTCAGTAATATGTGAATGTTTATGTGAGTCATTCCCTCAGAACGTCCAATTTCAATAGAAAATGACGTGTTGAAGTCAATTTCAATCTTTTTGAATCAATGGGCTCCTTAGTTGTTACTAGTAAAAAAAGAATTCAAGGACAAAAATATAAGTTACATGGATTAACGTGGAGGGGATATAGGTTGCTTAGGAATATTAAACCTAATATAGGTCAGTTGTTAATTCATACGTAGTAGGAGGAATTCAATAAGAAATTTGACCTTTTAATTAAGAATAATTAATGACTCAGGAATCATACTCAATATATTACTTCATGTTTGTACTTCACATTCTTCATTTTTTTTCAAACAATCTCATCGTGCATTTATCACATTATTTTGGAATTCAAAAAAAATACAAGATGAAAGCATAATCAATGGGACTAAATAGCGTATTTTTGTGGATGGAACGAAAAGTACCACAAATTGTATCACTGAATCGTTAAACATATAATTCGGTCAGGTTAAAATATTGAAATGAATAGGATTCTTTATTGTACGTAATAACCGGAGGATGCAGGGTAGGCGGGATTGATTTGTCAAAGAAGCAAAGTCCCTGATTATGAAAAAGAACGGTCAAATTTTGGAAATTGCACTAGTTTACATCGATTTGCTCCACATTTTTCGATATCATTGATGGCACACGTAGAGTTTATATTTTTTTAAGCATGTAAACAAAAAAAATCATAAAATATTTCTTCATCCAATATGATATGGACTTATGAAAAAATGCTCATTATTAGCTTATTTAAAAGTCCATAAATATAGTTTTTAGATTGAATTCATTATTTATTTTATTGGTACATTTTTTTGATATGATATTTTACTAATTGCAAGTCCCCAACACACACCCCATCAGTTAACGGAGCATAGCAAAGTCCACATAGAAACAGTAATCAGAAGCGCAATCCATAAGTTTTGATTTCAAAAGCTCATGAGTTTTACGATTTTTACAAATTGGTAAAATGATTTTGTGCATCAGGTAGATATTCAAGTTAAGATCTTTAAACAAAGTCCATTTGAATAAATTTTGAAATCTATAAAGAGACGTAGGCATGGCAACGGCAACCACAAGGTACAATCGGTGGACGCGACACCCAAAGGGGTTCACCCAAGCATGCATGAACCTGGATGTTTTAGAAAATATATATTTAAATATGCAATCAAATAAGCGATTATGAAATGCAAGTAAGTTGAAATTTAGATTTTAAAAAAAGGTGCAAAAGAGGGCAAGGAAAGGGGTAAGAAAAAAGGAGGCAGAAGGAGAGGCAAAAGGGGATAAGGAAGGGAGAAAAAGAAGAAAGAAGAGGAGGGAAAAGTGCGCGAGAGAGGGGGGGGGACGAGGGAGAGAAGGCACGGGGAAAGGCGAAAATGAAAAGAGGGATAATTTGGGCAAATGGGAGTTAAGGTGGGGTAAAGCGGGAGTGAAAGCGCGGTAAAACCAGGCGAAGCAGGGATTATCTAGTTGAGGCAAGATAAAGCCCAAGTTACAAAGCGCGACGAAGCCGGGTAATGGGAGTTTAGGCGGGTTAAAGCGTGAGTTAAAGCGCGATAATTTGGGTGAATGGGAGTTGAGGTGGGGTAAAGGGGGAGTTAAAGTGTGGTAATTCGGGCAAATGGGAGTTGAAACAAGGTAAAGCGACCGTTAAAGCGTGGTAAAACAACGTAATGGGAGTTGAAACGGGGTAAACGAGGGTTAAAGCGCGGTAAAGCGGTGTAAAGGGAGTTGCAGCGCGATAAAGCAGGAGTGAAAGCACGGTAAAGCGGGGTGAAGCAGGGTTTAGAAAGTTGAGGCAGGGTAAAGTGGCAATCAAAGTGCGGCAAAGCGAGGTAATGGGAATTTAGGCGGGTTAAAGCGGAAGTTAAAGCACAGTAATTTCGGTGAATGGGAGTTGAGGCGGGGTTTAGAAGGAGTTAAAGTGCGGTAATTCAGGCAAATTGGAGTTGAAACAAGGTAAAGTGGCAGTTCAAGCGGGGTAAAACTATCTATATAATCCTGGCATCATGGGCATGATGCCAGTGGCTGGTGGCTGTTTGACCAGGAAAAAAACGTTATGACGCCTGGTTGTTTTGCATGATGTTGTGGCTGTATTTGTTGACTTTAGTTACTTTTTGTTACTTTTTTTACTAGCCGTAAGTTTTGTAAGTTACTTTTTACTGGTGAAAGGGGTAAGGTTTGTTATTTTTTGTTACTTTTTTACTGCTTGTAAGTTTCCTAAATTACTTTTTACTGGGCCAGGAGGGCCAGGGTTTATATTCTATTCATTGTGGGACGGTGGGGAAAGGGTGCACCTTGTTTTTTTTCCTTGATTTTTTGACTGTTGAAGGGGAGGGAGGGGGTTGGAGGTTGATGTTTTTTTTTTCCCTTCATTGGAAATGTGGAAGGAGGAGGGGGGAAAGTGGTTAATTTAGGGGCTCTGGAAATGTTTTTTTCATTGTGGAGAGGCTAGGGAGGGGTTCAATGGGGGTAATTTTTTTTACAAATTCATTATGGGACGGGGGAAAGGGTGCACCTTGATTTTTTTTCTTTTTTTTTTTTACTGTTGAGGGGGAGGGGGGTGGAGGGTAATGTTTTTTTTTTTTGCCTTCATTTGACATGTGGAAGGAGGAAGGGAAAGGGATGATTTTATTTATTTTCAATTTTGTTTTTTCATTGTGGAGTGGCTACGGATAAGGGGTCAAGGGTTTTTTTAAAAATATGTTGAAGGGGGATGGGAGGGATTTTTTTTTTTTTTTTTTCTATGTTGAAAAGGGATGAGAGGGGTTTTTTTTTTTATAAGTTCATAGGGGGGGGGGTTAGGGTTGGTTTAAGGTGGAAGGAGGAGGGGGAAAAGGGGTACATTTTTTAGGGTTAAATGTTTTTTTCATTGTGGAGTGGCTAGGGAGGGGTTCACCGGGGGTTTAGGGTTTTTTTACAAATTCATTATGGGACGGGGTTTAGGGTGTACCGGGGGAAAGGGTGCAGGTTGATTTTTTTTCTTCTTTTTTTTTACTGTTGAGGGGGAGGGGGGTGGAGGTTAATGTTTTTTTTTGCCTTCATTTGAAAAATACATGAAAGAGAGAAGAAAAAACAGAGAGCTTTTTTTGATGAGCTTTTTGGTGAGCTTCTGTGATCTAGTGCTACTAAGTTTTTGCTGACACTTTTGTGTGCAAGAGTGTTTCAAATCATCCATATTTTTCTTTTATGATGGGCTGCTCACTTCGGCCTGTCACGAGAATCCGGAGGTCGTGGTGCTGAAACTTCACTTCCTTTCACCGAGAAGTTTGTGTGTTTTCAGTGTTTGAATCTGTCTGAGATTTATGGTTTTTTTTTGGATCCAGAGAAGGGAGGAGGAGAGAGTGAGGTTGTCTAGCGGCAATGTAGTTGCAAACTAGCTAGAGAATTCAGGTGATGATGAAGAGAATATGTTTATGGAAGAGGAAGAGGAGGAGGAGGAGGAAGCTCGCTGCAAGTAGGGAAAAACAAATTTCTTGGTTTGTTGAACAATGTTTGTAGTTTGACAGTGCACCGTCCACGATCAATTCTGCAGCTGCCGGTCGTGAGAGACTCGGGTAAATGGAGAACCTGGAAATTATGTGTAGGATTGCTTCTTCTCAGAATCTTGTTCCCACATCGGAACAGCATGCAGTAGTAGGGCATCGGATTATAGATTTTCACCGGAGAAAGAGAAGGATGAATCTGGGAATATGCAAGCAGAATGCCAGTAATCCTCGAATCCGGAGTTCCTGTCGTCGGATCCTGACACCGCCTGCAGAGTTTGATACGTCCAGAAGGAATCATTGACGCTGCTTGCGCAGATTAAGCTCCACCCATTTGTGTTGGAGTTGCTTTGGAGCTGGTTGTCGTCGGAATGTTTTGTTTCTCTCTACAGGTTTGCAGCAGCAGTCAGTAGTCCAGTGCAGGATTTGACACTAGGTGCAAATTACAAGAAGCAATTACAGTAGGTGAGCTCTGCGAACACTTATTGTTTGCCAGTTTTGAGTTGCACGAGTTCATCATCTTCAAGAATGATTGCAGCAGGAGCATTTGCTTAATTTTAAATTACATGATCTTGAAGCATGTTGTCGACGATCGACAAGCGAGCTGAAGAACACTGATCAGCGAGGATGTGAGGAGGATTTACAGGACTTGCCAGAAGCTGGTTTCAAGCATATTTACACCAGGAGGAGTAGGAGAAAGGAGTAGAAGGAGAAGAAGCTGCACAAACAGGAACTTGCAAGGAAAGACAGACACAGACAGGCCGAGGTAACGCACACTAGATCAGAAGGGAGAAACAAAAGAAGAGCTGAAAGTGTGTGGCTGCTATGGAGGCAGCGAGCAGCAATCTCCGGGTGCTGATAATACTACTAGCGTTTGTTCTAGTGAGCAACTTGCTAGTCTTCCCGAGCGTGGGAGGAGCACAAGAAGCACAGCAACAGAATACTCAGACAGGCATTGCAGCTTCGTCGGAGATTCGTGCTGCATCGAACAATTCTCATGGCGTATTGAGCAGTTTGACGACGACGACGATGACGGCAGCGGTGGCGAATGCGAGTAGTTTTTGTAGCAACTGGAGAGGTGTCACATGCACCGATGTCGATTAACAGTCGCGTGTGTCAGCGATTCATCTGCACGGAGCTGAATTGCGAGGATACCTTTCAGAGGCAGTGGGGAATCTGGGACAACTTCAGATCCTAAGACTTCGAGGAAATCATTAGAGCGGTACTATTCCGCCATCGCTCGCTAACTGCTCACAACTGCGAGCTCTCTACTTGTAAGACAACGATTTCTCCGATCCCATTCCAGCGGAGATCGACACCGGATCAGGAGCTCTGCAGCAGCCGGAGGTTCTACATCTGGCATCTAACAGTCTCACAAGAAGCATACCAGTTCAGATCGGTAATCTCAAAAGACTGCGCATCCTCGATCTGTCGAGGAATCTCGTCACAGGTACCATTCCACCAGGTGTGGGAAATTGTTCGGTTCTCACAACCGTAGCACTCCAACAAAACTTCCTCACCGGAGAGTTGCCATCAGAGCTAAGTGGCTCGTCGAATCTTCAGGACTTAACGTGGAACCAGAAATATATAGCTCTCTGGCACAATTCCATGAAACCTCAGCAATTGCAGTAAGCTTCAAACCTTAGGCCCGCGAGGCAACGGTTTCTGAGGTACCATAAAATTGAACTTCAACAATCTTGCGGAGCTTCAAATCTTGCAACGGGACAACAATCAACTCGATGGGTCCCTGCCAGAGCAGCTCGGCAACGTGGTTTCCTCACCGGAAGTTTCAACGGGTGGAAACTCTTTCTCCGGTCCCATTCCATCCGCATTTGGCACCCAGATCGTGTACCTGGAGAACTCGAATTTCTCCCAAAATCTTCTCTCCGGTAGCATTCCTCCATCCATTTTCAGTTCGAAGATGTTGCAAATCCTGGACCTGCATGGGAACAGCCTCAACCAATCTATTCCATGGAACCGGACACAACTCACGGCTCTTCAGATTCCCTCCCTCTCTTCCAATCAGTTCTCAGGTTCCATCCCCATAGGCATCGGAGATACGGTCAATCCGACGTCTGTCTCCTCGGACAGAAACCAGTCGTCTGGATCTGTTCCTGCGGAGTTCGGACGACTTTCCAAATCGAATGTTTTGTCATGGGCTCTGAATAATCCGACCGGACAGATTCCCGGAAACCTCTCTCTTTGTTACAAGCTTCAAGTTTTCAATCTACGAAGAAATCAACTGTGAGGTACCATCCCCTCATCTTTTGTGTCTCTCCAGCATCTTCAATTTCTGGACTTGAGTGGGAACCAACCGTCTGGAAACCTCCCTGTTAAGCTGGGAAACTTCGTACGTTTACAAACGCCGGATCTCAGCAACCAAAATTTGACAGGAAGCATTCCTTCTTCATACACCTCACTTAGCAATCTGCAGAGTTTCTCTCTTGCAAACAACTAGCCCATCGGTGAAATTCCTGTAGGATTTGCTACTTCTGCCGGCCTGGAAGATTTCTTTGTCAGTGGGAAAGGCCTCAACGGCACCATTCCGACAGATCTCGGTGCCCTCTCAAGGTTATCTTCTCTGTCTCCGTCCAACAATCTTCTTTCTGGCCAGATACCCGTGCCAATCGGCAAGGACTTCAATCTTGCAGTTCCGTCGCGGAGGAACAATCAGCTTAATGGGTGGATCCCAATTGAGCTCGGTGCACTCTCCAACCTCGAAGAACCTGACATCGGCAGGAACCAACTTTCTGGCAGCATTCCTCCAGACCTGGCAAACTATAGCAGGCCGTCCTATCTTAGTCCGGACAGATACAATCGGATGGGAGAAATCCCAGTGGAAGTTTCACAGGGAGAGCAGCTTCACGAGTTTTTTCTGCAACAGAATGCTTTCCAAGGGACCATCCCTTTAAGCTCGGGAAATTTGACACCCCACTTACGGGTTTACAGGCAATCGGTCATCATGACTCAAGCGGGTGGAGTACAGGGGCAATTGTGGGTATGGATGTGGGAGGAGCAGGGCTACTAGCCCTTATTATACTCCCATCTATTTGTGGTCCTGGTATCTGTGTAGGTTGGCAGAGAAGAGGGACCACAGGAGCCAAAGCAAAAGCAGTCGCAGAGACACTTATCGTCATGTTTCATGTTTCCTTCTTCAAATAGCCCAACGGCACAGACATCGCCAACTCGAGCTCATCAGTCTCGAGTTCATCTTCCGTGCAGAATCCACCAGGTACATTTTTGACAACGGAGGCAGAACAAGCATCGTTAGTTCATAATCCACATGGAGAATCCAGCACGTTCACTTGCCGTTCATGACAAAAGGAAATGATCAATTTGAACGTAAAGATCGCTAGGCAGCTCACCACACATACGAGGATAAATCCTCAAGTCTCTAATCATGCACGGAGATCCGTCGATGTCAAGTGCGGATTCATCACGGTTTTTGTCTATTGCCATTTGCCCATTCGGGCATGAGAACCCGACATAGAATACTTCTCACAAGTAAGTCGGGAGGTGGGCTGTGCGAGTCTTCCGATGTTGGGTCTTCCACTACCATCGTGCCATAATCAGTCAGATGCGGTCAACTCTCAGGGGTCCCGTACGGCGGTGTTGAAGCCCATTCGACTTAGAATTTAAGATACGAATTAATCTGGATGCGGTCTCCCCATCGGCGCCGCAGAGGAAAAAGAGCAGCCAGCACCATCAACAAGCAAGGTACGGCACGGTGCACAAAGCGCGAATTTTTTCCCTACCACAGCCTCTCCACTCGCTACTTCCAGCAGCACGTGCTTAGACCCGAATATAGCAGCCATGCAAGGGATTCGGTAGTTCAATCTAGAGTTTTTAACATGAAAGCAACATAGGAGTGGGAACAGTAAGCCCATCCATCACTCTCTCTGCACTCATCATTTCTTTTCCTTCCGCTTGCACAGCTTACTCGATAAACCGGGTACCCTACTAACACACGAGAAACAGCAGGCAGAAAATGAGGGGAGGCTAACTTAGAAAGCATATGTCAGGAACACCGGTGGGAGATGGAGTGCAAAGCATCAAGGTACCCAAGCCGATCTTCGTATCGATTCCACAACGTGACAGGGGTGTATTCCACATCCAGAGATGAAGTTCTCAATACAAGAAAATAAACCCAACAAATGGGAAAGTAAACAAAGATAAACAAACCACAGTTTAATTTCTGAGAGCGGGGTAGGGTCTGACCCCTTACCCGGGGGGTCAGGGTCTCAAGGTTTAGCCACGAGGGTTACAAGCAACGAGAAAGAAATTATATAAGCATCAAACTTAATTATGTTCTACCAGAAGCAACGAGAAAAAAATTATATAAACATCAAACTTAGTTATGTTTCTATGTAGATGGGAGGATGGGAGTAAGCTGGCAGACGTTCTTGGTGTAATTCCAATCGTGTACAAAGAACATCCAGAATCACATAAGGTTTCATTCCTGGTAATAGATGGACTCAGCTTCTCACCAGTATTCGTATATCAGGAGGAGGTAGACAAAGAGGCTTTGAGCATCTAAACAGGATTTTCGGAAATCTCAGCTTTAAGGTTAGAAAACCAGGCAGCTAAGCAACCCAGTTTCCCTGCACAATGAATTGATCAAATTCTTCTGATACCACCCCTCCTAACCGTTAAAGAGACACATCCTCTTTCGAAAGAGTCAATCGCCGGAAAGATTCAGCTCCCTATCCTAACGTGGAGCATTGATACATACCCTAACCATGCAGACCTCGATGGAACAATCCTCGTTTTTCGTAGATGAAAGGAATTCTCATAGTTTGGTAGAAGCATGAAGGAACATTATCACTCAAATGGGAACTGAGGATATTTGACTCGGTGATGTACAACGGTGAAGTAATAACACTCATGGGCTTCTGCTCAACGCTGACAAGGAAAAAAATCCGACTCATGAGGATGGCTCAACGAGATTCCAAGCAAAACCATGCACCCACTCCTCCATCAAAGGTCGGTCTGACAATATGATACAGGAATCCATTCCGGCCACTTTCTCCTTCTCCACTAAACCATTCGGTAGAGCCAAGTATTTATGCACACCTCTTGTATGACCTACACCATTCGTCCAGAAGAATCAGAGGTCTACTTCGGGTGGGTGGTGTCGCCGTGATTATATACTCAATTGTTAACACGAGAAATCTAGACCTAGTAATCGTATGCACTACTAATGACAGCAGATAGAACATCTATTACGTTTCAGTGTCAAATCATCTCGGCCTACTTTGTGGAAGAAAGTCCAACAAATCCGACTGTCGTTTGTGTTTTCAGCAGGGACTCAGTGCATCCGTTTGACAAGGAGATGAGTTCAGGAAGAAAGTGACATCTTTATGGTGTTTCTAGAAGGAATTTCCACATGTTGGGTGAAATGATAATTGACACGGTTCTGAACATGGCAAGCACAAATTGTAGGAGACTTCAAATTCATTTGACAAAGGAGGTGTCTGGAACAAAAGAAGTATAACCAAAGTTGACGACGATAAAGTCCTGCCGGGAGCCCTGATGAAGAGGGAAACTCAAAGTTTGCGGGTCTCATGTGGACACAATGTTCAGATAGCACAAAAAACTCCAAGCGGAATACAGAAGAGTTTGGTATTGAGGTTGTGCATGGAGTCGGGTTCAAAGCTACACACATGCAGTTGACGTCAACCACAAAGTTAATGAAACACAAATGAACAATCTATTGGAAATATGGATGAATTAAGAACCCATTTCTCCTACTACTAAGAGTTTGATCGACAATCCAACACGAACGTTCAACATGCAATCTCAAACACAAAAGAGAGAAACTATTACCAATTCTTGGATACTTCATTTGCTACCTACCCACTAAACAACTCACATGGGGGTTAATAGGTAGGTAGTAAAGACAGTGAGTAAGTGTTTAGGTATAAATGATTACTTACGTACTAGTCACCTATTTTCCTTCCAATTGTACATATATACATGAATTCTCACAAAATGGGTTACTAACTTGAAACCAGATATTAACTCGGTTGAGGTTCATCCATAACCGAGTCATAACAGGCATCCAATAGATGGTGCACCGGTGGGTGCTGGTTCACTTTGTTGTTGTTGAGGGAATTTAACAAAGTTAATAAAAGAAATCGGCATCTTTAATAATTCCATTGCAGTTTTGCAATACCAACTGACATCATGATTCGAAAGGGATGAAAAACTTTGAATTAACAATCTCGCTTAAAAGAATGAAGAGAACAAAAAAATGGTCTTTGTTCAAGTTATGGCTATTAATTGATATTTTTTCTTGCAACTAAATGCAATGCAAAATGCGTGAATTGCATGAGAAATAGTTTGAAATTTTTATACTTTGTTTTCATGCGGCTCAAAACAACTAGTCTAGGAGGGTGCTTGAAGCGTCCAACATTTCATGAAGGTAACCAATAGGGTGCTGCCACACCCCGTGGGGGGGTTTTGAGGAGGGGCGTCCAATTCTAGGAGCCTTGGGTCCATTTCTTCCTACTTTTATAATTTGCTGGAACCCCTTAGAGAAAGTCAGCACGTTCCAATTTCTTGCAAAGTTGGATTAGGTTAACCCGATTTATGCAAACTCGAATTTTGCAATAAAGGTTTCCACGAAGCCGGAGTTGAGGCGGCGTAAGACGAGAGTTAAAGCACAGTAATTTGGGCGAATAGGAGTTGAGGTGGGGTAAAATGGGAGTGAAAGCGTGATAAAGTGTGGCGAAGCGGGGTAATGGGAGTTGAGGTAGGGTAAAGTGGGAATTAAAGTGTGGTGAAGTGGGGTAATGGGAGTTGAGGCGGGGTAAAGCAAGAGTTAAAGCGCGGTAATTTGGGCGAATGTGAGTTGAGGCGACGCAAAGCACGAATTAAAGCGCGGTAAAGCGAGGTAATGGCAGTTGAAGCAGGGTAAAGCGGGAGTAAAAGCGCGGTCAAGCGGGGTAATGGGAGTTGAAGCGCGGTAAAACGGGGTAACAGGAGTTGAAGCGGGGTAAAGCGAAAATTAAAGCCCGATAAAACGGTGTAATGGGTTTACGAGCGGATTAAAGCGGGGGAAAGCGGCATAAAGCGCACTAAGCGGGAAAAAGCGAGGTAAAGCGCAATAAGTGGGAAAAAGCAGAGTAAAACGTAGTAAATGAGAAAAAGCGCGATAAAGCGCAATAAGCGGGAAAAAGCAGAAGAAAGCGAGGTAAAGTGCAGTAAGCAAAATAAACACGGTAAGAAAAATAAAGCACGATAAGCGGGGGAAAGCGGCGTAAAGCACAGTAAGCAGGAGAAAGCGCAATAAGCGGGAGAAAGTGGGGTAAAGCGTGATAAGCGAGAAAAAGTGGGGTAAAGCGTAGTAAGCAGAAGAAAGCGCGATAAAACGCAATAAAGCGCAATAAGCGGGGAAAGCAGCAGACAATGGGGTAAAGCGCAGTAAGTGTGGGAAAGCGACATAAAACGCAGTAAGCGAGAGAAAGCGGGGTAAAGCGCAGTAAGCGGGAAAAAGCGTAATAAAACACAATAAGCGAAAGAAAGAGGAAAAAAGCGGGGTAAAGCGCGATAATCAAGATAAAGCGCGAAAAGCGGGGGAAAGCAGCGTAAAGTGTAGTAAGCAGGAGAAAGCGAGGTAAAGCGCGATATGCGAGAAAAAGCACGGTAAAGCGTAGTAAGCAGAAGAAATCGTGATAAAGTGCAATAAGCGGCAGAAAGCGGGAGATAATGGGGTAAAGTGCAGTAAGCGAGAGAAAGCAGGGTAAAGCGCAGTAAGTGGGAAAAGCGCGATAAAGCGCAATAAGCAGGAGAAAGCGAAAGAAAGCAAGGCAAAGCGTAGTAAACAAGATAAACCTATCTTAGTAATCCGGGCATTACGAGTGTAATGCCGTGGGCTGTGGGTTGTTTGACCAGAGAAAATACACAAGAGTGCCGGGCTTTTTTTGCGCAGTGCCAGGCTCTTTTTGTTGACTTTAGTTACTTTTAGTTACTTTTTTTACTGCTTGTAACTTTTTGAAGTTACTTTTTACTGTCAAAAGGGGTAAGGTTTGTTGTTTTTTGTACCTTTTTTTACTACTGGTAACTATGATAATTTACTTTTCTACTGGGACAGGGGAATTACTGGGTTTCATTGTGCAAGGGGGGAACTTGAAAGGGTGCACCTTGATTTTTTATTTTTTTACTGTTGAGGGGGAGAGGGGTGGAGGTATGGAGTTTTAATTTTCCCTTCATTGGAAATGTGGAAGGAGGAGGGGGGAAAGGGGTTAATAGGGTTTTATAGAAATGTTTTTTTCATTGTGGAGAGGGTAGGGGGGTTTTTTTTTGCACAAATTGATTATGGGGGGAGGGGTCGGTTGAAACACACCGGCCTGCAACAGAAAGGGTGCACCTTGATATATATATATATATATATATTTTTAAAAAAATTTACTGTTGAGGGGGGGGAGGTATGGAGTTTTTTTTAGGGTCCCTTCATTGGAAATGTGGAAGGAGGAGGGGGGAAAGGGGTTAATAGGATTTTTTGGAAATGTTTTTTTCATTATGGAGAGGGTAGGGGGTTAGTTATTTTACAAATTGATTATGGGGGGAGGGGTCGGTTGAAACCCACCGGCCTGGAACAGACCTCACAGCAAAGATGAGACAAAGGGTGCACCTTGATTTTTTTTTTTCTTTTTTTAAACTGTTGAGAGGACCTCACAGTAAAGACCAGACAAAGGGTGCACCTTGATTTTTTTTTTTCTGTTTTTTTTACTGTGTCCCCTCAACAGCAAAGACCAGACAAAGGGTGCACCTTGATTTATTTTATTCTTTTTTTTTTACTGTTGAGGGGACCTCATAGCAAAGACTAGACAAAGGGTGCACCTTGTTTTTTTTCCTGTTTTTTCTACTCTTGAGGGAACCTCACAGCAAAGACCAAACAAAGGGTGCACCTTGATTTTCTTTTTCTTTTTTTTTACTGTTGAGGGGAAGGGGGGTGGAGGTATGGAGTTTTTTTTAGGGTCCCTTCAGAAGGAAGCCCACAATGGAACGCAGTCTTTTTTATCGACAACAATGTCGGTCATGAACAGAGGGAAATTTTCTAGATGTTTTATTCTCACATTGAGTACGCGTATCATAGAACGCTCGAATGACATGCCGAACAAGAGGCGCGGATAATCAAGCAGGCCATGAGGATAGTTGTACAGGATTCGAGCACCAAAACGAACTGACTCCGTATTTCTTCTGCTGACGAATGTCATCTGGCACACATTAAGGGAGCTTATTTTCATACTTGCCATGCATGAACCATATGGACTGAGACTTTGGCATGCCTGCTCAAAGATCACGTATGCTAGAGATAATGGTGTTGTTTTCACCTTCGCATTATAGTGGACGAGGGTGTAATCCATGTCATATCCGATAGTAGTGGTGATTGTACGCAAACTTAGTGTATGGCTGCAAAAAATTCCTCGGGATGGTCTTCCATGTGGGTACTGTTTCTGCCCAGTATTTCTGCAAGAGTAGTCTCTAAGCATCCCTCGAATGCACCTGCTTTCAGCACCCCGATTGATTATCACGGTCTCTCCTGTTTCCTCCTTTCTTTGTTGTTCAGTGCAGACAAGGACCCTCGCTGATTGAAGATCGCTCGGATCTCAGAGATCAAGTACAGCTTGATAAGAGCACCAAAGTGCTTACAGAAATTTGCAGCTTCTGTAGATATGCCTCTGCCTACCTAGTGTTTTCATCGTTGCAATCTCTGTACTTGAGTCCAATCCCTCAATCTCTAAAGCCATGAAAAGAGAGGGGGTTTGGGAGTCTTAAGAGAAATATAACAGCACATACAGCGTAAGTATTGCAGTATGAACAGAAAAAATAAGTCTGATGGCACGAAAACCCAGCGTCGATGGAAGGATGAGCTAGCCTAGTGTCAGGACCGGACCAGGAAAGCAGGTACTAAGAACGTAGTATGCAAAGGAACATCTCTCACCAAAGCTTCAAAATAATCTGATCCGTTGAAGTTCTGACTTGGGTTTCGATTGGGGTTGTTAGTTGCTGCCGCTTCTGCAAAGATTGGATCCAAGATAGCCTTGTCTTTGGGATCGTATGATACTTGCCTCTTTTTCCATGCGTCTTTCTGTTGCTCCCACATATCTTTTATGCACCCCAGTTTGAAACCACCCACATACCAACCAGGGTAAGACGCCAGAAAGAGAACTATAATTGCATGCAAAGTCCTTGATTTTAACTTGCGGTAACGCAGAATTTCTAATTCCTACAGACTTCTTGCAGCATTAAATATGTATAGCACAAGTTCAGTGGATGTCGTACTGATACCCAAGATTGTTGCAAAAGAATCCGGATCACAATGGGCCAAGAGGACTCTATTTCATAACTCTCCATCACATATACAGCTCTTTCAGAACTGGGAGTACAAGAGAAATGCATTTACCAACATTATGTGCTTGCAGGGAGAAAATCAGTGAAGAGGATGCAGTGAATTTTAGTACCAGGAGCACCCCCTCTTTGGGGAACAACAGCTCCATTTGTAACAATTGGGCCTCCCTCATCTTGCCGATTTTGCTGGGACGGTTGCGAGCTCGGTAGATGCAACATGTGTCTGGTCGATTCATCAGCTTCTTGCTCATAATATCCTATAAAAATGCCCATACACCAACAGCAGGAACATTAGATTTGTTCCTCGTATGGAGATCATCCGGTTCTCTCCCTGAACGAACGGTGCTTTAAGTTCTTTCACCCCCATGTTTTTTTCCACCTTCTGGATAAACCAGTGTAGATATGTATCTCCCATCGGAAGCAATAGGATCATGTTAGGAAAGGGGTTCATGCCGAAAGAAACAAAAAGAGGTTCATCGTGTCTATTGACAGATTGTAAGTTCCGGTGTCTCTCGACTCCAAAAGGAGCTGCAGTCACTTTGAGAAGAGGTTTTTTTTAAGCCATTAACAAGGCCAATTTAGTTGCTTGCAGGGTAGCTACGAGCCCACCACTAGGCTATTTGGATTGCTGGTTTAAGGCAAAACAACAATTATGCATGAGCTATATAATACCACTAGACCGAACTATACATAATGTTATTCTATTCAAGAAGAGGGTACAAGAAAAACCTTGTTGGGAAGAAAGAGCGATCGATGGAGAAGCCAGAGGTGTCAAGGGAGATGGGAATTGCCAGCGACGATAAGTCTTAACATTCAAGGGAGATGGAGTTCTGTCTCCCGGATTGCCTTGTCCTGGGTACAGTGAACGAGAGGTGGATTTGACAGAATTGGTGCCGAAGGTTCATTTGTGGAGGGTGTGTGGGCACTCTCCCTCGTGTATATTGGGTGCACAGAAACAGTTTTCACTGACAGCACCAGACTTTGACCTGAGGGAACTCCCCTACTTCTCGAGATTCTCAAAGTGGGTGGAGCTCTGGAAGAGGGTTCGGTTCTCTCCCTCTGTGTGCCTTGCCGTGGGGTATAAGAGTCTTGTAACGAAGAGGCAAAGCTTCTGCAAGGAGTCGTTTGTTTTCTGCCATCGGTGCAAGCCTCTGCTTGTGAACATCCTGCATACCACCAGAGGAGGCCTTTGACGGAGATGCCGAAACCCTCCTCAAGGGAGCTGGTGTCATGGAACAACCTGGTTTCAACAATTTCTCGTTCTGAGGATTTTTCCATATCAAGGGAACAGAAGCATAACGTGAGCGAGGAGACATAAGCCTCCGTGAAGGCTAAGATTTGGAAGGTGCAGAAAACAAATTTCCATTTCGGTCGGCATCTGACTGTGCCAAAATGAGCCCATATCTTGATAGAAAGGAGCTTCTTCTTCTCTCCCCTCCATTTCATTGTTGCCCAGCGGACCGAGCTCTCCGAGCGGTTGTACCCATGAGCCCCTTCCTCTGTGATCTGCCGGTCTGTGGCGAAGCAAGAAAAAGGGGGGGCTCCATGTTCTTGACCACAAGTACATTCGCTCGTCCTCGAATCACCAACCTTTGAAGGCCTAATTGACTTAAGACAAAGACCTTGAAAGGCAATGCTACAGGTTGCACGGGCCCGAGCAACAAATGGACACAACAAAACAGAAGAGAGGGTGGTCACAGCCTCGCATACAGCATATGCCAGGAACACCCAGGCGTTGCACTCCGCCGGCTAGATCGGGCACGGGAGGCGGGACACACATCCACACGGGTGTTTGCCGTGGGCGGAGGGACGACAAACCCGTCGCGCACCCCACCAACAGAGCCCCAAAGGAAAACCACCAATTCTCGAGGCGCATTCCGGTCAACGCAGCAAAACGAACAGACAGAAAAAAAAAAAAAAAAAAGGCAAGAGGAGTACATACCGAGCGGAAGCACCTGCAATAGCGGAACCGGTTCAAGAGCGCAGCATTTTGGCCTACAACGGCGCACAGACCATTGGACCTCCAACCCGATGGACCCCACAGAGACACCAGGTTGAGCCCGACGGAACATGAGCGACAAGAAGTCAATCGAGCGATCCATTCGACTGTAGACCGGCAATGCTACGGGTTGCACGGGCTCGGGCAACAAATGGCTAGTCTTGCCACACGCATATCCTCTAGGATCACCACAGAGGCTATTTTCATAGGTCGGAAGGTGGTCAGATTGCAGTGATATGGGGGAAAGTCTCCGGCAAAACTCAGTCTTGTACAAATTAGGCTCTTTGCATACTTAATGCCACTCGGTCAATGGAAATCAAAGTGTATTCTGTGGGTAACTCTGGAGGGTGGAATTCACGTCCACAACGGATTGAAGGTTGAATAAAGATCAGAGGCTCTAAAGACTTCATATCGGATCTGAATTTATTCTCTTCCTGCCGTAGCAGCTTGTTACCATCCGACATGTCCTGATCGTCTTCAGAATATTGTTAATGTTGCCAAAGTGAGCATCGAACCAGGTCCTGAGAGGATGTAACAAATTCCAAAGGACACTCGGCGAGTTTATTGCATTTCACAGGGTGTAAGTTCACTGTATGGAGCACCCGTATTGGCTGCAGATTTGAGAGCAAGAGCTGCTCCAGTCCTTGCCGGTACGGTAGCCGAGGGGACCGCACACATCGAAGGAGTAAGTCATGTTAACCGAGGCTACGAGAAACGAAATCACAAGTTGCATCTTCTGGGTGCATCAATTCAGAGATTGCCGTGCCTACCATTTGACTTGACAATGTAGTGCTCTCACCTCGAACGAGAACTTTGATTCATCGCCGGCTCTTTCCCACCTTGGTAAAATGTGAATGTTTACGTGAGTCACTCCTTCAGAACGTTCAATTTCAATAGAAAATGACGTGTTGAAGTCAATTTCAATCTTTTTGAATCAAAGGGCTCCTCAGTTGTTACTAGTAAAAAAAGAATTCAAGGACAAAAATATAACTTACATGGACTAACGTGGAGGGGATATAGGTTGCTTAGGAATATTAAAGCTAATATAGACCAGTTGTTAATTCATACGTAGTAGGATGAATTCAATAAGAAATTTGACCTTTTAATTAAGAATAATTAATGACTCAGGAATCATACTCAATATATTACTTCATGTTTGTACTTCACATTCTTCATTTTTTTTCAAACAATCTCATCGTGCATTTATCACATTATTTTGGAATTCAAAAAAAATACAAGGTGAAAGCATAATGAATGGGACTAAATAGTGTATTTTTGTCGATGGAACGAAAAATACCACAAATTGTATCACTCAATCGTTAAACATATAATTCGGTCGGGTTAAAATATGGAAATGAATAGGATTCTTTATTCTACGTAATAAACGGAGGATGCAGGGTAGGGGGGATTGATTTGTCAAAGAACCAAAGCCCTTGTTTATGAAAAAGAACGGTCAAATTTTGGAAATTACAACAGTTTACATCGATTTCTTCCACATTTTTTGATATCATTGATGGCACACATAGAGTTTATATTTTTTTAAGCATGTAAACAAAAAAAATCATAAAATATTTCTTCGTCCAATATGATATGGACTTGTGAAAAAATGCTCATTATTAGCTTATTTTAAAGTCCATAAATATAGTTTTTAGATTCAATTCATTATTTATTTTATTCGTATTTTTTTGGATATGATATTTTACTAATTGCAAGTCCCCAACACACACCCCATCAGTTAACGGAGCATAGCAAAGTCCACATAGAAACAGTAATCAGAAGCGCAATCCATAAGTTTTGATTTCAAAAGCTCATGAGTTTTACGATTTTTACAAATTGGTAAAATGATTTTGTGCATCAGGTAGATATTCAAGTTAAGATCTTTAAACAAAGTCCATTTGAATAAATTTTGAAATCTATAAAGGGACATGGGCATGGCAACGACAACCACAAGGTAGAATCGGTGGGCGCGACACCCAAAGGGGTCCACCCAACCATGCATCAACCCGGATGTTTTAGAAAATATATATTTAAATATGCAATCAAATAAACGATTATGAAATGCAAGTAAGTTGAAATTTAGATTTTAAAAAAGGTGCGAAAGAGGGCAAGGAAAGGGGTAAGAAAAAAGGAGGCAGAAGGAGAGGCAAAAGGGGATAAGGAAGGGAGAAAAAGAAGAAAGAGGAGGAGGGAAAAGTGCGCGAAAGAGGGGGGGGGACGAGGGAGAGAAGGCACGTGGAAATGTGAAAATGAAAAGAGCAGTAATTTGGGCAAATGGGAGTTGAGGCGAGGTAAAGCGGGAGTGAAAGAGCGGTAAAGCGAGGCAAAACAGGGTTTATCGAGTTGAGGCAGGGTAAAGCCCAAGTTACAAAGCGCGACGAAGCCGGGTAATGGGAGTTTAGGCGAGTTAAAGTGTGAATTAAAGCGCGGTAATTTGGGTGAATGGCAGTTCAGGCCTATCTTAGTAATCTGGGCATTACAAATGTAATGCCGTGGGCTGTGGGCTGTTTGACCAGAGAAAATACATAGGAGTGCCGGGCTTTTTTTGCGCAGTGCCGGGCTCTTTTTGTTGACTTTAGTTACTTTTAGTTACTTTTAGTTACTTTTTTTACTGCTCGTAAGTTTAATAAATTATTTTTTACTGCTGAAAGGGGTAAGGTCTGTTACTTTTTGTTACTTTTTTTACTGCTCGTAAGTTTTATGAAATTACTTTTTACTGTGGAGAAGGGCCAGGGTTTATATTGTATTGATTGTGCAACGGGGGAAAGGGTGCACCTTGATTTTTTTTTTTTAATTTTTTTACTGTTGAAGGGGAGGGGGGTGGAGGTTAATGTAATTTTTTTCCCCTAGATATATGAAAAGGTGGAAGGAGGAGGGGGAAATGGGTTTAGGGTTTTCCTTTTTAAAATATATATTTGTTCTGTTTGGATGGATGACGGGACGGATGACAGGATGGATGACACAATGGACGGATGGATGGAAAGCTTCATTTCGTCCACGACGTCCTTTACTATATAAGAATATAAGATCCCCATTTCTTTATCTTTTTCTTATTTCTATCTTTCTTTCTTCTTTGTTTGTGTTTTTTGCATTCCTTTTCTTTTTCTTTTTTCAGTTTGTCTTTCATTTCTTTTTTCAAATAGGTTTTCTAAATAATAATTAGAAAGTGAAATTTCATTTCCAAAAAACGAAAAAGACTACTAATATTTTTTCTGATGATTCTTTTTTTCCTTTTTTTTTTTTTTTTTTTCATTTTTGAGTTTCTCTTTCATTTGTTTTATTTTCGAATAGCCTTGTTCTTCAATAATAATCACAAAACGAGAAATAATTTCTAAAGTGTAGGTGTTTTTCAATCGTTGTTTTTGTCTCTCCGCAGATTTGAACGCAGGCTTGCAAGGTTCATGCAGGTCGCAACGATCACAGCACACGATAGGAAGGCCGAGAAGACGACCTGAAGCAACCAGGGTTCCGGCTGTACTAAGCCAGGGGTACAAAGACGATAAGAAAGGAAAAACAATATTCCGTCGATCGATCGAACTGTAGGTAAAAAGCCCATGGAACTCATGCATGATTTCGCTACTAGGCTACTTCTTCCTCGGTGTTATGCGAGCCCAAGAATTCAGCCACCGGACTGCCGAAACAAACATCAACGAAGATAAGCAACGAGAAGTAGTTCGAGTGAATGCCAGTCATATTCAGTTCGCGAGGAATGACTTGGGGTCATTGGTTTGATCCTCTCTCCATCAAACTCAGCCAAGTTTCACAGATTATACTGTTTTAAGTTTCTCGCACGCAACCTTCATTCATTCTAGACACGACTACATGTTTAGGGTTTAGTCGATGAATCATGCGTTCAGTTGCACTCGATTGATCACCGTGGCGCAATGCAGATTGCAGCTATCTACTAACAAGATGTATTGTATTGTTACAACGACACAATTGCAAATAGGATGTTCCACAGCGAGTCTATGTCGTCTTCATGTATATTATGGCGTCGTAAATGTGTTATGGGCACATCGCAGCAAAAGCATTCGTAAATTGCATATGCACCGTGGGTTGCAAGACATATGATATCGCAACAACATGTTTTATAAACTTTGTGTCCGTATCGATTCAACAAACGATAATCAATACTGGACATCATCCATAAACAGTGTTATCTATCGGAGAATGTTTCCACTGACCCAATTCACAAGGCGCACCCTAAAACCTGGTCGAACAGAAGCACAACTCCTATTATGGAATTACAAAACTTCATGCAGGCAACGTCCTGCACCTAGAGCCTCCGCGACGGTTTAGAACATATTCCACCTTGGTTCAAACCTCCGCCGTAATTCCCTGGGCAAGGCACATGGTTCACGCACCAACTACCACTTCGTCCAAAAATGAAATTTGGTCTAACTCACAAAATTTCAACATCTGCGTAGAATCACAATAAAAAAGAACATTGCATTTCTTCTGCAACAAGCTCCAGATATCCAAGGAACATGTGAAGAAACATGCCGACGAAGTTCCAAAACATCGATCCGATGACTACTTTGTCTACTTGGACAAATATCCTCACCGTGATCAAGACTTTCGCTCTCGATATCGATACCGTTGCCTGTAATGAATTCAACATCGTCCCAAGTATAGGATTTCTGATTTATCCAATACTGCCAGATCCACCAACTTCGCCAGCTTACGAGCTTCATCACGAATCAATCATTCGACAAAATTTGTTCAGAAGAAACCAGTCAGCATAGAATACATCACCCATTCGTTAGTCATTTTGACCGACCGACTATCAATTGGTGAAAATATTGCGTGTGAGTCACAAGGAGCAAACCTTCTTAAGGGTGCAAGGAAGGAGAATGAATCGAACGCCAAACGACTGCCATAGACGTAACACGTGTGGCAACTCTATTGCAATTCATTGAAACCATGGGAGGCCCCGGAATTGACCCATGAGAAAGTGTTTCCAAGTCCTTAAATTGATGAGGCAAGAAGCGTTGCATTCGACTGGTCTAGAGCAAATCTGGTTTGGAAGTTTTTTCAAGCCTTAAGGTATGATCCGGGCATCCCGAGTGTAATGCCAGTGGCTGTTTGACCATGAAAAACCAGTGCGATGCCCGGCTGTTTTCGCACGATGTCTGGCTGTTTTTGTTGACTTTAATTACTTTTAGTTACTTTTAGTTACTTTTTTTACTAGTGGTAAGTTTTGTAAGTTACTTTTTACTGCATTGAGGGGTAAGGTTTGTTACTTTTTGTTACTTTTTTACTAGTTGTAACTTTCAACAATTACTTTTTACTGTTGAGAAGGGCTAGGGGGTGAAGGGTTCTATTCATTGTGCGATGGGGGAAGTTGAAAGGGTGCAAAAGTTGATTTTTTTTAATTTTTTTTTACTGTTGAGGGGGAGGGGGGTGGAAGTTTTTTTTTTTTTTTTCCCAGATGTATGAAAAGGTGGAAGGAGGAGGGGGGAAAGGGGTACATTCAGGGAAATGTTTTTGGCATTGTGGAGTGGCTAGGGAGGGGTTCACCGGGGGTTTTTTTTTTTCAAATTCATTATGGGACGGGGGTTTAGGGTGCATTGGGGGAAAAGGTGCACGTTGATTTATTTTTTTGACTGTTGAGGGGGGGAGGGGGGTGGAGGTTAATGTTTTTTTTTTTGCCTTCATTTGACATGTGGAAGGAGGAAGGGAAAGGGAAAGGGATGATTTTTTTTTAATTTTGTTTTTTCATTGTGGAGTGGCTAGGGACAGGGGGTCAAATTTCGGAATTTGGTGTTCCTAAATAAAAGTATTCCTTACGATTCCTTCAAGTTCCCACCAACTGGCCAATGGCTTTTTTGTATGTTCCCTATGTTCCCAATAGCATCACCCTTTCTCTTATATGTTTTGGCCCCAAGTTCCTCTTATTTTAAACCATATAGGTAGCCCAAAAGGGAAGACTACATTGTGTCCATTTTGGGGGTGGCAGAAGTTTGCTCATCGCAACACTTAGGCCATGTGGACAAGCTTTCATTTTAGGAATCTACCTATACATATGATCCGGGCATCCCGAGTGTAATGTCGGTGGCTGGTGGCTGTTTGACCAGGAAAAACCCACTAGGATGCCTGGCTATTTGAGCGCGAGGATGTGACTGTTTTTGTTGACTTTAGTTATTTTTTGTTACTTTTTGTTACTTTTTTTATTGGTCGTAAGTTTTGTAAGTTATTTTTTACTGTTGAAAGGGGTAAGGTTTGTTACGTTTTGTTACTTTTTTACTGTTTGTAACTTTGATAAATTACTTTTTACTGGGCCAGGAGGGCCAGGGTTTATATTCTATTCATTGTGGGAGGGGGGGGGAAAGAGTGCACCTTGATTTTTTTCCTTCATTTTTTTGACTGTTTAGGGGGAGGGAGGGGGTTGGAGGTTGATGTTTTTTTTTTCCCTTCATTGACAATGTGGAAGGAGGGGGGGGGGGGAAAGGGGTTAATTTAGGGGCTCTGGAAATGTTTTTTTCATTGTGGAGAGGGTAGGGAGGGGAAGGGGGTAATTTTTTTTACAAATTCATTATGGGACGGGGGAAAGGGTGCACCTTGATTTTTTTTCTTCTTTTTTTTTACTGTTGAGGGGGAGGGGGGTGGAGGGTAATGTTTTTTTTTTGCCTTCATTTGACATGTTGAAGGAGGAAGGGAAAGGGAAAGGAATGATTTTTTTTTTAATTTTGTTTTTTCACTGTGGAGTGGCTAGGGTCAGGGGGAACTTGAAAGGGTTTTTTTTATAAATATGTTGAAGGGGGATGGGAGGGAGTTTATTTTCTATGTTGAAAAGGGATGAGAGGGGGTTTTTGTTTTTTTCTATGTTGAAAAGGGATGGGAGGGAGTTTTTTTTCTATGTTGAAAAGGGATGAGAGGGGTTTTTTTTTTTTATAAGTTCATAGGGGGGTTAGGGTTGGTTTAATTAATTAAATTTGAGCTAAAATAAAATAAACTTAATTAAACTAACTTAAACTTTGATATCCAGGGCGTGGCAATGAACAATGCTTCAAAGCTTCTGGGCCAATATCTGATCCTTAAGAGAAATATGTAGCTTTTTGCTGGTGAAACAAATGAGCTCTATGTTGCCTCGTTCTGGTTTCTATTAAAGTCTCATTGCACTTTGGTTGCACCTCACTGCCAACTAACTCAGATTTACTCTTCTCATGGTGTCCTGGCAAATGTTTTAAACAACTGTGCCTAGTTGGTCTGTCTATTGGATTTCTGGTGTTTACTAGTTGGATATAGTTGCCACAGAAAGCGTATTGATGCCAAATGAAAATTAAATGGCAGATTGGGGGAACCCCTAATTTGAAAGGCGCATAGGTAATACAACCCCAAAACAATTCAACAATAGTTCTGGGCTATCATGAAATTCCTGATTACTGCCCAACAGCTTTCAATTTTCTCAATATATAGAATGTAGCTTTTGCTGGTGAAACAAGTGAGCTCTATGTTGGTTTTTGTTAAAGTTTCATTGCACTTTGGTTGCACCTCACTGCCAACAAACTCATATTTACTTTTTTCATGATGTTGTGGCAAATGGGTTTAGGGTGCCAAGTGCAAATTAGATGGCAGATTGGGGGAACCCCTTAAGGTATGATAGGCGCATACGTAATACAACCCCAGAACGATTCAACAACATGAAATTTAGGGCTATCATGAAATTCCTGATTAGTGCCCAGCAGGTACTATTGAGGAATTTCATCAATATATACAGGTAATGTTTATATCAAACAAGACATCAAAAGATTGTCACGGATGGAAGACTGCTGCATCTTTCGAGTGAATATAATTCGTCATGAGGAGTCCACCGAGGCCCGAAACAAAACAGCGCAAAGACATTAGGGACGAAAAATGACGATGTTTTTAGGGCAAACCACAAAATTGTGTGACCTCAAAAACCTGACGAGCAACTTACAAGAACTTGAAGGAATCAACATCTGCTTCTCACACAGAAGCAATTGGTGCTCTCAACAATGACATGAACGGATCTTGCACAATTAGTAAATTGGGGGTGGACGCCTCGGGAATGCTAATCGGCTCGCACAGACCAAGATCGAGATTGATCGATTGGTCTGTAGTGCCATAAAGCTCAGCTCGTCCCGAGGCATCCACCAATGCTCCAAACAAGACATCAGAAGATTGTCGCAGATGGAAGACTGCTGCATCTTTCGAGTGAATATAATTCGTCATGAGGAGTCCACCGAAGCTCGAAACAAAACAGCGCAAAGACATTAGGGACGAAAGATGACGATGTTTTTAAGGCGATCCAATACCATGCAAACAAAGAGGAAACTAGATAGAAAATAAAGAAGGTTCGCGAGCGGTTTGAACAATAACAAAAGTCACACACATGTTCAATGACCTTCAACAGCAGCATCTATGGTAGTGACCAACTACCTTACAACCAGAAAAAAATGCCATTATCCTCCGATCACCATCTCCAAAGGACATACTAGTACTTCAAGCAAAGTTTAAGAGAATATTTTGAAGAGAACTGGTACTATAACCAGCACATCTAGAGAAAACATTGGCACAGGATCTTACCTTGTTAAGATTATCTCCATAACGTGCACAACGTAGCACATCACAATAAAAGAAACTCTTCCATTGCAATTACATAACACCGGCAATTTTCAATGCAGCTTCTGCTACAGTTTTCAAGTAGGTAAAGAAGCATCCCAGAGAGGAAGAAAATATTTTGCTCAGTAGTGTACCTGAGGAGAATGCACCAGTAGATGTTGCAAGCTTTGAAAGAGAGGCAGATTGCAATGCCGATGACCATATGTTTAAAATCAACTCTACGGTTCCTGCTTTCAGGCCCTGAAATGACACCATGGTACACTATCCGACAACGACAATTCCTTGTGTCTTTTCCATGGGTGCTTCCAAAGTTAGTTGTGTACACAATTCCAGTCCTGATGCAGCAGCTGGTTGTCACCATCTCTGCATCCACTTGCTGCAGCACCTCACTTACAAGAAGAAATCAGCTAAGTAATAAGTTTCAACCTATACTGTTGATGACACACTACTGCTTCAATTCTCCTTTCAGTTTCTCTCAAGACCATCAGTGGGCGAGTCCACCACTAATTCACAGAACATGTGCTAAAAGTCCTGCCTTTGCAACAGAGGGTGGTCAAGGGGCTCACTGATGTATTTCAATCTAACTGGGGGTTTAGGGTTTAGGGGTTTAGGGTTTTAGGGTTTTAGGGTTACATGGGTGTCCCCACCAAAATTGGGTTTTGAGGTGACCTACCCCCCATTTTCAAGGGTTATGAGGGCAATGGTGAAAAAATCCCACCATAATTGTTCCCCATTTGGAAGATATGGGGGGTATGAAGTTTTGGGGGGGCTGGATAGATGAGGGCATAAAGGGTTAATTATGATATGTGTTGAAAGTTTTGAAGTGACCTACCCCCCCATTTTCAAGTGTTTTAAAGCTATTGGTGGGGTTATTATTGCCTAAAAGTGTAGGGTTTGGAGGATATTGAAGATTTGGGGTTTTTGGGTTACATGGGCATTTGGACCCAATTGCGATTTTTTTTTTGGGATTTAGAAGTGACCTACCCCCCCATTTTCAAGTGTTCTGAATCCAATGATGTAAAAAACCCACCATAATGTATCACCATTTGGAAGATATGGGGGGTTTGACTTTTCAGTCCCAGGTTGATTTTTTCTGTTTTGTCACAGAATTTCAAAGTTTGGTCAGTGACGTGCGTAAGGTTGCTTGGGTTTAGGGTTTATGTAGTTATGTGAGGTTTTGCCAAATTTATGGAGATATGCCAAAAATATAGAGTTGTGTCATAGTTTAGCCAAATTTAAGGAGTTATGTCGAGTTTTGCCAAAATTATGGAAATATGTGAAGTTTTGCCAAAAATATAAAGTTGTGTCATAATTTTGCCAAATTTATGGAGTAATGCCAAGTTTTGCCAAAAATATAAAGTTGTGTCATAAATTTGCCAAATTTATGGAATTATGCCGAGTTTTGCCAAAAATATAAAGTTATGTGTTAGTTTTGCCAAATTTATGGAGTTATGCCAAGTTTTGCCAAAAATATTGTCAATCCTACCATTGCAGAGCAAATTTTGGAGAGGGAGGGAGAGCAGGTCAGAAGGACGTTGGGAGTTGCTGCCTCCTTCAATAGCCTGTTCCCAGCCCCGCCCGGCTCTCAGTCTTTTCTTGGCAAACACTATTCATAACACATTGAGTAAACTTGCAAACAATTACTTTAGTCCTTTACAAGCATGAAAAAATCATCTGCTATCATTATTTATAAAGTATGTTGTTACATTTACATGAGAGCTTGGAAACATATTTCTTACTTGCATTTGAGCTCTATGTGGATCTTCAAATCGATCAGTTTCTTCGGCTGAAAACCATTTCCATTATGTTACTGAGGGTATAGCTCCCTTATCCCACACTAGGATTGTTCTACAACATAGTTCTGAAGTGGCTATCGTGGAATTTGTTGATTGCAACAACAAGTCTAGACCAATCTTGTGATGTCTTTGAAAGCAAACCTCTCTCACTAAATTACTTCATACACGACTACCATCCATTTGACTATGTGAGATGACACTGGATTTGCTAAACAACATTAGCAACTCGAGGAATATAACTTTGAAAGCTAAAAAGATACCTCTATCAGTGATCAACAATTGACAATGTAGATGTAACTTGTCTATTTGAAAATAAACTTTACCTTAAACCCTATACATATGATCTTGCCACGACACTCATAGGATGCAAGTAGTAGGCAATTTTGACTTAAAAACCCAATGTAATGACAAGTAGTTTGAAAGTAGTGGCAAGTAGACTTTCTTTTTGACCTTTTTTATTTTTTGTTACTTTTTCTACTAAATTTTGTAACTTTTTTCTTGTGATGATTTTTTGTACTTTTGGTAACTTGAGGGGACGTTCAACATCCATCCATTTTTAATAATTACATTCATTCATATATTCATCCAGTCATCTAGGTGCATTGTCAAGTTTAAGTAAATTTTTCATTTTTTTAATGTGCTCAACTTGGCTAAATTAACATCAACTTGATTACATTAAATTAATCTTGGCTAAACTAAATTCGACTTGGCTAAATTAAGCTAACCTAAACTTGGTTCAACAAACCTATCTTTGGCTAGACTTGATTAAACTTACTTAGTTTGGCTAAATTTAACTAAACTAATTTAATTTAGATTAAGCTCGGCTAAACTAATACAAACTTACATAACTTGATTAAACTAAAATAAATTTTGTTAAACTAAACAAAACTAGCTAAATTAAATTCAACTTGACTAAACTAAACTATACATATGATCTTGTCACTACATTCACAAGGATGCAAGTAGTAAGTAGTTTTGACCCAAAAAACAAAGTGTAATGGCAAGTAGTTTTTCTTGACCTTTTTCATTTTTTTGTTATTTTTTTAATTATTTGTTTTTGATAACTTTTTGTACTTTTGGTAACTTTGGGGGACATCAACATCCATCCATATGTAATAACTACACTCATTCATATATCCATTCATCCATTTAGGTTCATTGCCAAGTTTGAGGAAATTTTTCATTTCTTTTTTATGTGCTCAACTTGGTCAAACTAACATCAACTTGATTACATTAAAGTAATCAAATGGCTACACTAAGCTAAATTTCTTGGATAAATTAAAATCAACTTGGGGTGTAAGCAAAATAAAGTGATCAATTTAATTACCTTGTCAAATTGGAACAAGTAGATTTGAAATAATAACAACACCCATTATAGAATTATGGAACATTGAATGTTTTCATTTCAATGATTAAATATAATACATATATTTTAAATTATAAAATAGGTTTTAAGTAGGTTTTTCAAAATACAAGTAGTTTTTTATGTTTACTTTTCACTATTAGCTTTTGGTTTCAAGTAGGTGAAAAAAAGTTCTTACAAAAAGGAAATAGTTTGTTGTTTATGACTTGCTAAAACATATGTTGACATTCATTTCATAACTTATAACATATTACTTTCATTAGTTTTTTAAAACAAAAAATAGGTTTGAATATGTAGTTTTCAATTGGTTTAAAATGTATTTTTTATTTATTTATAAAATTCGTTTGCTTTTAATTCTTTAAAATTAGATTTTTATAAACTTAATAGAGCAAACTAATACTACTTAACACATACTTTCACCTAATTTGATGCTACTTTTTGGAAGTTATATGAGCAGTGTAAGGTTAAAATGGAAACGTCTACTTTTTCTATATACTTTATCTTGTTTTGACCCTTTGGTTAAACTAAATTCAACTTGGTTATATTAAAATCAACTTGGCTAAATTAAACTCAACTTTGTTAAATTAAGCAAAATTTACATAAATTTGGTTCGACAAATCTACCCTTGAACACATATTTAATTAATTTATGACTAAATTATGAATTTAAGATTTTAGACAACCTAGTGGATGAGATGAATTCTGTAGGGTGGGCATTAGATTTAAGAAAATTGTGATCATTTCATAACTAAATGCCATTGAAATGCATGTCTTAACAAGTTTATTGTTAAGTAAACATGAGAATGTCACCAAGAATTCCCCAAAAATGACTTTAACATGTACTCATGGTGTTTAATAAAAAAAAGGAATGATGGTGGATATACATGACACATTGTGCAAAAAACCGAAACTTGATAAATGTTTCAAAACTCATGACTTCTCACAAAAATTCATATCAATTTGATAGGACAATTACAATGCATTTCTAATCCATCTAAGGTGCAAAAACACTCTACATATGATTTGAGCATTACACTCATAAGGCTGCAGGCTAGAGGCTATTTGACCACAAAAAACCCAATGCTGTGGTAAGCTATTTTAATGTAGTGGCAAGCTGTTTTTTTTTTACTTTTTTTAAGTTTTTGTATTTTTTGTTATTTTTTTACTACTTGTAACTTGTGTAAATTACTTTTTACTGTTGAAAAGGGCAAGGTGACTTGTTTTAATTTATTTTTTGATTATTCAGAGGGAGAGGGTGTGCCTTTATTTATTTATTTCGATTTCTTTTATTATTGAAAGGGAGGGGGTGGAGGTTTTTTTTTTCCCTCCTTCATTTGACATGTGGAAGGAGGAAGAAGAAAGGATTAATTTTTTTTTTAATTTTGTTTTTCATTGTTGAATGGCTAAGGAGGGGGGTCAAGGTTTTTTCTTTTTTTGATATGTTGAAGGGGGATGGTGACGCGCTCCTAAGTCCCGGGGTGAACCCACTTGAAGGTTTCACTTTGTCAAGTTGCGGAAAGTTGGGACTTGAGAGCACGCACCCGACTTCCAACTTTAAAAAGGGGTAGAGGGTCAAGTTGGAAGTCCCGGGATTAAGTTGGGAAGAGGGACTACCTTAGCTTGTGTGAATCTGCATCCAAAAACCAACAACGGGAAGTTAGTTTAGCATTCGGGACACCCTTTGGTGTTGGGACAAGCCACGGGCATTTGGACACACAAGATTCACCACGGCCCGGACTCGAGGGAAGCCACCACCTTCCCCCATATAGTATTCTCTGTAGCTCGCCATGGAGGCTACATCCAAATGGCACAAATTCCCTGGACTCCCGAAATGGAGTCCCAAAATTGTCCTTGCGGGACTACGGAACTTTGAACGGCCATAACTCCCGACTGCACAGTCCAATCGTGATGAGGTGTAAACCAAAGTTGTAGCCCTCGTCGAGATCTTTGCAACAGCATGTTGCACTCCCAAATCAGATGTCGGGAAGGCATCGATTCCTGACTTTTAGTAGTCAGGAATCAAACTGTGATGCGCTCCTTGGTCCCGAGGTGAACCCACTTGAGGGTTCACCAAAGTAAAGTTGCGGAAAGTTGGGACCTAAAGGCACGCTCCTGACTTCCAACTTTAGAAAGGGGTAGAGAGTCAAGTTTGAAACCCCGGGATTAGACTAGGAAGAGGGACTAGCTTAGCTTGTGTCAATCTGCATCCAAAAACCAACCATGGGAGGTTAGTTTAGCATTCGGGACACCCTTTGGTGTTGGGACTTGTCACAGGCACTTGGACACACAAGACTCACCACGACCTGGACTCAGGAGTAAGCCACCACCTTACTCCCTATAGTATTCTCTGTAGCTCGCCATGGAGGCTACATCCAAATGGCACAAATTCCCGGGACTCCCGAAATGGAATCCCGAAATTGTCCCGACGGGACTCCCGGAACTTTGAACGGTCATAACTCCCGACTGCAGAATCCGATCGCAATGAGGTCTGAAGCAAGTTGTAGCCCTCGTCGAGATCTTTCCAACGCCATTTTGCACGCTCAAATCGGATGTCGAGAAGAGATCGATTCTTGACTTTTAGTGGTCGAGAGTCAAATTGCCAATTTGACTCCCAGCCCTTCTTTTGCCTATAACTTGGGCTACAAAGGTCCAAACGACCAATGCGAGGCCATTTTCGATATCTACGCTTGAAGACCTTTCCAATGACATTAAGAACACCCCAACGTGAGGTGTTTTGGGCCTTGTTGTTGAGCTCGAATAATTCAGGAGTCCCGAAGGATTCCAAATCCCCAACTTTTCCAAGTGTTGGGCTTCACCCCCACACTTGGCCAAAGTGGGGTTGCGACACTAAGCCTTGATATTGTTTGGGCTTATCTTTGGTTGGGCTACCTTGCCCCTGGTTCCATTCTCCTTCATGCCTTGGCTTTTTGTGAAGGAACTTATTGTCCTTCTTGAACCCGAATTTGTCACTCCGCCCCACATCCGAGAAGTTTTTCACTTTTGTGACGGCCTCGGATAATGAGGCGGGCCAACTCTCCTCAAGCTTTCACTTGGCCCAAGTTGCAAGCCCCATCACAAATTGGCACACACGATCCAACTCGTGCATGTGCCGGATCTCTAGCATGAGCTCGGAATAAGCCCTAACATATTGCCTCAAATTTTCATTCGTGGCATTCACAAGGTCACGGAGCTTGCACCTAGAAATGTAATTGGAATTTCTCAAAATGAACTCCGTCGCAATGCGATCCTTGAAAAGCTCCCACGTATAACCATGGTTCTTCCCTTCCTTTCGTCTCACCGTCCGCCACCATGTGGCGGCATAGCCTTTCAAAAAGGATTCGGCAAACTCCACGGCGGAATTCCGTCCAACCTTGGCGGCATGAATATAGTCGTCCATTTCCACAAACCAAGCATCCACAACCTTACAGTTGTGGGCACCATTGAAATTCTCGGGCTTGGCTGGTTGAAACCTTTCACCCTTGGTGGCTCCTGTTTTGAAGGCCGCCACCAACTCACCAAAGTCGGGCCTCCCCATTTTGAGAAGTAGTTCAAGTTGCTCTTGGGTGAATAGGACCGAGCTTCTTTATTCTTCCTCACTTTCGGGCTCATCTTGGTCCTCCTGAAACCTTGGTTCCTCCTCACCTATGGATTCCGGTGGGGCTACTCGGTCCTCGACGGGCTCTTCCAACATGGAGTCTTGCGGTTGCTTGCGATTCTTCTTGGGAGCCATCCCAACCCAAGAAGTGAGCTTCACCTTGACCTCTGATACCACGTGACGCGCTCCTTGGTCCTGGGGTGAACCCACTTGAGGGTTCACAAATGTGAAGTTGGGGAAAGTTGGGACCGAAAGGCACCTTCCCAACTTCCAACTCTAGAAAGGGGTAGAGGGTTGAGTTGGAAGCCCAGGGATTAGACTAGGAAGAGGGACTAGTTTAGCTAGTGTGAATCTCCATCCAAAAACCAATCACGGGAGGTTAGTTTAATGTTTGGGACACTGACGCGCTCCCAAGTTCCTTGTGGACCCACTTGAGGGTCCAAGTATGCGACAATGCGGAAGGAGTTGGAACTTGGAGCCGCTCCCTAGCTCACAACACTTGGAGGGGTAGAGGGGCGTGTTGGAGCTCCGGGATCGGACTAGGAAGATATGACAAGCTTATTCACTCACACGGGCCTGCACACAACCCACACAAAGTGGTTAGTGCATAGTTAGAGCACCTTTGGTGCTAGGATGAGCCACGGGCAACACGAACACACAAGACTCACCACGGCCCGGACTTGGGGGAAGCCACCACCTTCCCCTTTATAGTATACTCTGCAGCTCGCGGCAGAGGTGGCATCGAAATGGCCATTTTTCTCGGGACTCCCGCGTGGGAGTCTCGAAATCGTCCCGGGTTGGAGTCTCGGGACTTTGGACGCCGATATCTCCCGACTGCAGAGTTCGATCGCGACGTGGTCTCAAACAGAGTTGTAGCCCTCGTCGAGGGCTTTTCAACGCCGTGTCGCACTCTCAAATCGGATGTCGGGAAGGCATCGATTCCCGACTTTTAGTGGTCGGGAGTCAAACTGCTAGTTTGACTCCCGGCCCTTCTTTTGCCCATAACTTTCCTTTTAGATGTCGAAATGAGCAATGCAAGCCATTTTAGACATCTACGTTTCAAGTGCTTTCCAACGGTATAAAGAGCGCAATAAGCCATTGAGATTTGACCCTTCAACTTGCACTCTGAAGTTTCGAGAGTCCACCGGGACTCCCTCTCCTCAAATGGGAGTTGCCTTGGGAATGTGAGTGCTCACTCCCTCACACTCCCTCGCACTTCCTTAGACTCTTGGGAGTATGTGATGACTCCCGGGCTTCCTCCTCTTGGCCCACACCCTTCCAATGCGTTTGCCTTTGCTCCCGGACTTCCTTCCTTTTGACTCCTGGGCTTCTTTCCTTTTGACTCCTGGGCTTCTTTCCTCTTGACTCCCGGGCTTCTTTCCTCTTGACACTCGCAACCCCTTGCCTTGGTCGCGAGCCCAAAGCTAGGGTTGCGACACTCTCCCCCACTAGAAGAAGAGGTCAATGTCCTCATTGACACTTATAATTTATTTCCTCAATGCAATTGCTTTCATTTGGATCCTTAGCCATCAAATGCCAACTTTTGTGGCAAGACCTTGCCTCAAGCTAACTTAGGCGTCCCCAAGTTTCCAACACTTTCTTGGCAAGTCCAAGAGGGTCTTCTCCGGAACCTTCCACCTTTGCTTTGTCAAAAGACTAAACTAGCCTAATTGACGTAGCCCTCATTTGGGAGGAACCTTTTTCCATCCTTCCCCTCATGAGGACTTAAGTCAAGTCTACTCTTGACCTAAGCTACTTGACATGACTCCTTTCCCAAGCTTGCGCCTTGATCACAACAATCAAGCCTAGCTAAAGGTGTGCCTATCAAGGTACGAGAAACAACGTTTAGGCTTTGCAAAGGCCTAAGTCCCAAGCTACGTGATTATAGTACGCGAACGGGGTCATGACTTCCCGCGTTGGCCGCCACTACCAACCAACCCTTTGGGATGCACTTTGGCATGTGCACGTCCCCGCAAGCTCACCTTGCTTGCCTCCTCTTTTGGGTTTAGGGTTTAGGGTTTGAATGTCACCTTGAAATACTTTGCAACTCAACCAAAGTTGTCATCAAAGCAAGTGAGATGGCAAGACACATTGGCTTTGTTCAATGTGGACATTCGACATAAGCCCGAGAAGGAAAATGTGGTGCCGGATGCATTGAGTCGGAAACACCAACTCAAAGTGGTGTATGTGGGGGAAACAAAGTTCCAAAAGGATGTTCGACTTGGGAGCCGCCGGGATGAATTTGCCAAGGAAAGGAAGCAAGACATTCAAAAGGGGATCAAGTCCCACTTCCATTTGCGAGATGGACTTTTGTGGTATAAGCAAAGTCGGCTCTATGTTCCAAAAGGGAGGCTAAGAGATGTGCTTTTGAAGGAATGCCATGATGGGCCCCTTGCGGGCCATGGTGGTGCAAAGCGCACCACCACATTCCTCAAGAAGTCCTATTATTGGCCCAACTTGAAGGAGGATGCAGAGGAATACGTGAAGACTTGCTTGACTTGCCAACAAAACCGGGCACTCAACAAAAAGCAAGCGGGATTGTTGCGACCATTACCCATTCCGGAAGGGCCGTGGGAAAGTGTGTCCATGGATTTCATGGTGAGTTTGCCACCATCAAAGGGGCTTGATGCGATCATGGTGGTGGTGGATCGGTTTAGCAAGATGGCACATTTCATTCCTACCAAAGATAGTGCCACGACCCAAGAGACGGGAAGGTTGTTCTTCACCCACGTGTTCAAGCATCATGACCTCCCAAAGGACATTGTGTCGGACCGAGACCCCAAGTTCACAAGCAAGTTTTGGAGAGCCTTGTGGAAGCGCATGGGGTCCGAGCTCAAGATGAGCACTTCCTTTCGGCCCCAAACGGATGGACAAACCGAGAGGGTGAACTTGGTGATCCAACAATTCCTAAGGAATTATGTGGCGGCGGATCAACAAGATTAGGTGGACCATTTGGAGTTGGCCGAATTTTGTTACAACAATTCGGAGCATTCGGCAACGGGGGCCACCCCATTTCAAATGGTGACGGGCAAGTCACCAATTGTGCCCATGACTTGGGTTGGGCAACCTCCGAGTGATGCAAGTGAGGAAGTGCCCATGGTCACACAACTTGATGAAGAGAGGCGGCGCTTGTGGGAGATGGCCAAGGCCAATCTCGAAAAGGCGCACAAAAGGTACAAGGACTTTGCGGACAAGTCTCGACGAGAGGTGAATTACGAAGAAGGTGATGAAGTGTGGTTGAACATCAAGAACTTCCGATTGCCTGAAGGTTTGAGTCACAAGTTCTTGGGCCCATATGCGGGCCCATTCAAAGTGTTGGAAAAGAAATTTCCCGACACTTACAAATTAGAACTACCGGAAAATCTTAAGGTTCATCCCATATTTCATGTTTCGCTTTTGAAGCCGGTCACCCGTGATGCCTCAAGGCCCCATCGAAAGCACAATTCAAGGCCCCCTCCGGACTTGGTTCACAATGAACCCGAGTTTGAAGTGGAGGCCGTGCTCAAGTCAAGGCAACTAAGGGGGCGAGAGCGAGAGTACTTGGTCAAGTGGAAAGGTTACCATCCAATAGAGGCATCTTGGGTGAATGACTCCGATATGGAACATGCCCAAGAAGCCATAGAAGAATTCCACAATAGACCGGCAAAGAGGCAAAGGAAACATAGAGCGTGATGAGGACATCACCTTTCTTTTAGTGGGGCGGAAAATCACACAAATGTACCACATCAAGTTGTAAGTGAAATAAAGGGAAAAATTTAAAACTTCCAAGAGATTGCATCACAAATATAAGTGAGTATGATAGAAAAGGGGTTGTCAAGTGGCATGGACAAATGGAACTCTCTTGTGTAAGCCCAAATCAAAATCGGACTCCTACTTGGGGGCTAGGAGAAATCTTAGTCCCAAAAAAGGAGGCAAGCAAGGTGAGCTTGCGGGAGCGTGCACATGCCCAAAGTGCATCCCGAAGGGTTGGTTGGTAGTGGCGGCCAACGCGGGAAGTCATGACCCCGTTCGCGTACTATAATTGCGTAGCTTGGGACTTAGGCCTTTGCAAAGCCTAAACGTTGCTTCTCGTACCTTGATAGGCATACCTTTTTGTTAAGGCTTGGTTGTTATGATCAAGGCGCAAGCTTGGGAAAGGAGTCATGTCAAGTAGCTTAGGTCAAGAGTAGACTTGACTTAAGTCCTCATGAGGGGAAGGATGGAAAAAGGTTCCTCCCAAATGAGGGCTTCGTCAATTAGGCTAGTTTAGTCTTTTGACGAAGCAAAGGTGGAGGGTTCCGGAGAAGACCCTCTTGGACTTGCCAAGAAAGTGTTGGAAACTTGGGGACGCCTAAGTTAGCTTGAGGCAAGGTCTTGCCACAAAAGTTGGCATTTGATGGCCAAGGATCCAAATGAAAGCAATTGCATGAAGGAAATAATTTCTAAGTGTCAATGAGGACATTGACCTCTTCTTCTAGTGGGGGAGAATGTCGCAACCCTAGCTTTGGGCTCGCGACCAAGGCAAGGGGTTGCAGGAGTCAAGAGGAATGAAGCCCGGGAGTCAAAAGGAAGGAAGCCCAGGGTTTAGGGTTTAAGGAAGGGGCAACTCTTCGGGCATCACATCCGAGAATTCCTCTAACACTTGCTTGATGCACTTGTGGAGGCTCACCACTTTGGTGGCCTCCTTTGGTTCAAACTCATCTAGCACCCGCATCACACACAACATGCCATACCTTCCTACACATTCTTTTTCCAAGTTTTTGCCCAACATCAAGTGGATGGTGGTCCCACCCACACTAGGCACTTCATGTGCCTTCACTCGCACGATCCCATTCTTGGATGGGATCCTAATTAGCCTATTGTGCCCTTCTATGAGCACATTGTTACGGGTGATGAATTCCATTCCTAAAATGCAATCCATTCCTCCTAAGGTGGAAACTAGCAAGTCCACCTTGCCTCTCCAATTCCCCAATTGGAGGGGCACATCTTTTGCTTGCAACTTGGTGGGATGGGGAATTCCATCCGCAAAATGCACCTCGATGGGTGCCTTGAGCCCCTCCAAAGGGAGCTCCATTCTTTCGGCACTTTCTTGTGTTATGAAGTTGTGGGAAGCCCCGGTGTCCAAAAGACATAAAACTTCCCGCTTAGAAACTTTCCCTTTCAAGAAGATAAGGCGATTACATTCACCTTGACTAGGTTCGCGGAAAGGGCACTTACCTTAGGAGCCCCATTCCCCGATTTGGGTTTGGGGCAATCCTTGGAGTAATGCCCCACTTCATTACAATTGAAGCATACTCCCTTGGGTCTCCCACTAGCATCTCCCTTGGGTTGGCTCGCTTTAAAAGGAGCCCCCTTCTTGATAAAATTTCCCTTGGGTTTAAAACCCGAGCCTTGGAATTGTTTAGGCTTTTCCCCCTTTGAGGTGTCTTGGCCTCGGTTCCATTCCCCTTCATGGCGTGCCTTCTTATGAGGGAACTTGCTATCCCTTTTGAATCCGGACTTCTCACCACGCCACACATCCGAAAAGCCTTCCACTTTCATGATGGCTTCGGTTAATGAGGTCGGCCAATTTTCTTCAAGCTTGCGCTTGGCCCAAGTTGGAAGCCCCATCACAAAGTGGCACACCCGGTCTAACTCATGCATATGCCTAATTTCAAGCATGAGTTCGGAGTAAGCCCTCACATATTGACGCAAGTTCTCATTGCTCCCATTCACAAGGTCACGGAGTTTGCATCTTGAAATGTAGTCGGAATTCTTGGGAATGAATTCCGACTCAATACGCTCCTTGAAGAATTCCCATGTGTACCCATGGGTCTTCCCCTCTTCTTGCCTCACCGTCCTCCACCATGTGGAGGCATAGCCCTTCAAGTAAGATTGGGCAAGTTCTACGGCCGAATGCCTACCAACCTTGGCGGCATGAAGGTAGTCTTCCATTTTCGCAAGCCAAGCGTCCACAACCTTTCGGTCTCAGGCCCCATCAAAGTTCCCAGGCCTAGCGGGCTTGAATCCCACACTCTTTGATGAACCTCCCTTGAGGGCCGCAACCAATTCGGTGAAATCGGGCCTATTCATTTTGAGTAGGACCTCCAATTGTTCCGGGGTGAAAAGGACTCCATTTGGTTGTTCCTCTTCATTCTCATGCTCCTCAAGGCTAGCACGGTCTTCGTCATCTTCGGAATGGTCTTGTTCCTCCTCCTTCATAGGTTCGGGAGGAACATCTAGGTCTTGGGTGGGTTCTTCCACCACGGTCTCTTGGACTAGCTTGCGGGTCTTCTTTGGTGCCATCGGGACTCTCCAAGAAGTGGATCGAGCTCTCCCCGAGCTCTGATACCAAGTGACGCACTCCCAAGTTCCTTGTAGACCCACTTGAGGGTCCAAGTATGCGGCAATGCAGAAGGAGTTGGAACTTGGAGCCACTCCCTAGCTCACAACACTTGGAGGGGTAGAGGGGCGTGTTGGAGCTCTGGGATGGGACTAGGAAGATTTGACAAGCTTATTCACTCACACGGGCCTGCACACAACCCACACAAAGTGGTTAGTGCATAGTTAGAGCACCTTTGGTGCTAGGACGAGCCACGGGCAACACGAACACGCAAGACTCACCACGGCTCGGACTTGGGGGAAGCCACCACCTTCCCCCTTATAGTATACTCTGCAGCTCGCGGCGGAGGTGGCATCCAAATGGCCATTTTTCCCGGGACTCTCGCGTGGGAGTCCCGAAATGGTCTCGGTGACGTGCTCCCAAGTTCCTTGTAGACCCACTTGACGGTCAAAGTATGCGGCAATGCGGAAGGAGTTGGAACTTGGAGCCGCTCCCTAGCTCACAACACTTGGAGGGGTAGAGGGGCGTGTTGGAGCTCCGGGATCGGACTAGGAAGATTTGACAAGCTTATTCACTCACACGGGCCTGCACACAACCCACACAAAGTGGTTAGTGCATAGTTAGAGCACCTTTGGTGCTAGGACGAGCCACGGGCAACACGAACACGCAAGACTCACCACGGCCCGGACTTGGGGGAAGCCACCACCTTCCCCCTTATAGTATACTCTGTAGCTCGCGGCGGAGGTGGCATCGAAATGGCCATTTTTCCCGGGACTCCCGCGTGGGAGTCTCGAAATCGTCCCGGGTTGGAGTCCCGGGACTTTGGACGCCAATATCTCCTGACTGCAGATTTGGATGGCGACGCGGTCTGAAGCAAAGTTGTAGCCCTCGTCAAGGGCTTTTCAACGCCGTGTCGCACTCTCAAATCGGATGTCAGAAAGACATCGATTCCCGACTTTTAGTGGTCGGGAGTCAAACTGCCAGTTTGACTCCCGGCCCTTCTTTTGCCCATAACTTTCCTTTGAAATGTCCAAATGAGCAATGCGAGCCCATTTTAGACATCTATGTTTCAAGAGCTTTCGAACGGTATCAAGAGCGCAACAATTCATGGAGATTTGACCCTTCAACTCGCACTCTGAAGTTTCGAGAGTCCACCAGGACTCCCTCTCCTCAAATGGGAGTTGCCTTGGGAGTGTGAGTGCTCACTCCCTCACACTCCCTCGCACTTCCTTAGACTCCCGGGAGTATGTGATGACTCTCGGGTTTCCTCCTCTTGGCCCGCACCCTTCCAATGCCTTTGCCTTTGCTCCCGGGCTTCCTTCCTTTTAACTCCCAGCCTTCCTTGCAACCCCTTGCCTTGGTCGCGAGCCCAAAACTAGGGTTGCAACACCAAAGGTGCTCTAACTATGCACTAACCACTTTGTGTGGGTTGTGTGCAGGCCTGTGTGAGTGAATAAGCTTGTCAATTCTTCCTTGTCGCAACCCTAACTTGGCCAAATGTGGGGGTGAAGCCCAACACTTGGAAAAGTTGGGAATTTGGAGTCCTCCGGGACTCCCGAATGTTTAGAGCTCGACAGCAAGGGGAAAAACACCTTACATTGGGGTTTCTTGGTGTCATTGAAAAGTTCTTGAAACGTAGATATCTAAAATGCCCTTGCATTGGCAATTCCGACATTTGCAGCCCAAGTTCTGGGCAAAAGAAGGGCCGCGAGTCAAATTGGCAATTTGACTCCTGACCACTAAAAGTCGGGAATCGATGTCTTTTCGATGTCCGATTCGGGAGTGCGATACGCCGTTGGAAAGATCTCGACGAGGGCTACAACTTTGGTTGAGACGTCGTTGCGATCCAACTCTAGAGTCGGGAGTTATGGCGGTTCAAAGTTCTGGGAGTCGTGTCGGGACAAAATCGGGACTCCATTTCGGGAGTCCCGGGAATTTGCCATTTGGATGCCCCCTCCGTGGTGAGCTGCAGAGAATACTATAGGGAGTAAGGTGGTGGCTTATTCCCCAAGTCTGGGCCGTGGTGAGTCTTGTGTGTCCAAATGCCCGTGGCAAGTCCCAACACCCAAGGGTGTCCTGAATGTTAAACTAACCTCCCGTGGTTGGTTTTTGGATGCAGATTCAAGCTTGATCTTCTAGTCCGTCTTCCTAGTCTAATCCCAGGGCTCCCAACTCAACCCTCTACCCCTTTCTAGAGTTGGAAACCGAGAACGTGCCCTTCGGTCCCAACTTCTGCAACTTGACATTTGGTGAACCCTCAAGTGGGTTCATCTCGGGACCAAGGAGTGCGTCATTCCTAGTCCCATCCCGGAGCTCCAACACGCCCCTCTACCCCTCCAAGTGTTGTGAGCTAGGGAGCGGCTTCAAGTTCCAACTCCTTCTGCATTGCCGCATACTTGGACCCTCAAATGGGTCTACAAGGAACTTGGGAGCGTGTCAAGGTATCTGAATGATTGAACCTGTTCAATGATTGTTTGCAAAATGTACAAGTTATTCGTGGTGCGGAAGTCTTTCCTAAAACCAGTTTGTCCCCTGGCATGTAAGCCCTTCTCTTTTGCCCAGCTGCTCAACCGTGCCTCTAGAATCATGGCAAACGCCTTAGCTAGTATAGGACCCACCGTGATTCCCCTGTAGTTCTCAAATTGTAAGGCATCACCACCCTTGTGCAATGCATGAATGACTCTAGTAGACAAGCCTGCTGAGTAACCTTGTTGCAATAACTTGTTGAACACAATCTATAGTGGTACATGCAACATGTCGCTAGCATCTAGTAGAAACTCTGCTTTGATGCCATCTAAGCCAACAAAATTGTTACGTTTGAGTCTCTTCATCACTTGTGCAATCTCATCCAAGGTTATGTCACAGTTTAGTGTGCTGCTATCATGACGCACTCCTAAGTCCCGAGGTGAACTCAGTTGAGGGTTTCACTTTGTCAAGTTGCGGAAAGTTAGGACTTGGAAGCACGCTCCCGACTTCCAACATTAGAAAGGGGTAGAAGGTCGTGTTGGGAGCCCCGAGATTAGACTAGGAAGAGGGACTAGCTTAGCTTGAGTGAATCTGCATCCAAAAACCAACCACATGAGGTTAGTTTAACATTTGGGACACCCTTGGGTGTTGGGACAAGCCACGGGCACTTGGACACACAAGACTCACCATGGCGTGGACTCAAGGGAAGCCACCACCTTCCCCCATATAATATTCTCTATAGCTTGCGGCGGAGGCTACATCCAAATGCCACATTTTCTTGGGACTCCCAAGTTGGAGTCCCGAAATTGTCTCGAAATTATCTCGATTAAAGTCTAGGGACTTTGGGAGCTCATAACTCCCGACTGCAGAGTTTGATTGTGACAAGGTCTAAACCAAAGTTGTAGCCCTTGTCGTGATCGTTTCAATGCCGTGTTGCATTTTCAATTCGGATGTCGAGAAGAGGTCGATTTCTGACTTTTAGTGGTCGGGAGTCAAACTGGCAGTTTGACTCCCGGCCCTTCTTTTGCCCATAACTTGGGCTGGAGATGTCCAAATGACCAATGCAAGGCCATTTTTTATATTTACGCTTGAAGACCTTTCCAATGACACCAAGAACACCTCAATGCGAGGTGTTTTGGGCCTTGTTGTCGAGCTCTGAACATTCAAGAGTCCCAGAGGACTCCAAATCCCCAACTTTGCAAGTGTTGGGCTTCACCTCCACACTTGGCCAAAGTGAGGTTGCGACAAATCATCACTTGCAAAAGGGTGTGACAAGCTTGAGACTACCTGATCTGTAGAGGTGCCCTGTCCCCCAGCTGTATTACTAGGGCATTATCCTTCCAATAGTTTCTGGAAGCCAACAACCAAGTTTGCTTTGCTGATAACAACAGATTGCTCTTTGCTCTTGGAGTACTACCTCCAAAAGTTGGTTGGATCTGTCTTTGCTAGTGCACACAATTATCGGCCTTGTAGCTTCTTGTACGTGCGTTTCTTACGACACAGTAGTTGTTTAAGTTGCTTCTTCCATTCGCGTGCTAGATGGTTGTCAAGATGAAGCTTTGCATATGCAGAAATTTTTCTTTGTGCTTATTGGGACATTCAGTATCAAACCATGGTTGATGACGATGTTGTGTTGTATTGGTGCGTGCTGTAGGGCAGCCATGCACAACCGTAGCAACATTACAAATATAGTCATGCAACAACTGCACGGCCATTTGAGCATTATCTGTGTCACTCATCTATGCTGTGCACTAGGTAATCTGTTGCTACAGGTGCTGACAATATTGTGTGCACTTGCTAGCATCATGTTTGAAACGACAGATGTCTACACATGATTTTGAAGTTGCTAATGACACATGTTGCCAAGGTAACTGCAAGTTGAATGAAAGTGGCATGTGGTCGAAATCACACCCTTTTCCACAGAATAGAGGGCATTTGTGTACAACAAGTGATGTGGCACAATCAAACAAAACAGGTGATGCGACCATATAATCCACAAGGCTGGAGCTACCATTGACAAAGCAAGTGCACTCCCCTGATTCATTGCCTATGATCCTGCCATTGAGAATGAACAATCCCGAGGAGCGGCAAAGGTCTAAAAATTCATTGTGCCAACCTTTCAACCCCCCCTTGTCCGAGTTATGTTGCTTAGGCAAAACCTCTAGGAAGTCATTCCCTAATGGCAGCGTGTTAGGCATGTGATCTGCAAAGTAACGACAATCAACATAGTCGTCAGCTGCACTGGTCCTTGCATTGAAATCACCAGTCAGTAAATACTACCCCCAAGATCTTGACTCATGCCGACCTCTGCAATATTGTTATCAAACAAGCCTTCATCAGCATATGGGGACCCTTTGGGTGGAGCATACATTATACCAAAAATAACGGTGCAACCCCTGAGCGTTGGAACTACAGCCACAACTTGGTGCCACCTGTGCTCTGTTTCCATAGGGGTACACAGTCTGACCATGAGTCATTCACAAATATTGCAACACCACCATTATGCTTCACTGTTGCTCTGACTGAGCTCATGTCAAATACAGGGCGTGGATTCTGTAAACATTGAAAACCAGGTATGTGCAATGGTGTTTCGTCAGGGAAAAAATGTGTTTCAGTTAGTGCAATAACATTTGAGTCATCAAACAATCTCTATATACAGGAACTAGTACTTAGTTTCGTGTTTGTCCCCCCATGGATGTTCCACAGGGAGACTCGTAATGCTTTCTGGTCCTAGCACCCCTAGTGTTGAGCTGTGACTTTGGCGTCATTGATGTAAAGGTCTACGCCACGCTAGTAAGCTTTCTTCTTTTCTGCTTTGGCCTTCTCAAATAGATGCCATGATGCCCTCTTTTGCTCTTGTTACTGTTTGGTCAAATCCTCTTCCAAGCCCCAATGGGTACCTTTCAAAACTACACGGTTTTGAAAAATAGTTTTTCTATCCACAGCTATAGCAAAAGTAATAAGTACAACTCGTGTGCATACAGTCCCAAGCTTGGTTTCAGCTCTCCTACTGATGGGCTGGCACACTGTTGCCACAACCTTAATGGCTAGCCTCATCTGTCCTTGTAGAACCTGATTATTGACTTTATTTAGCAGTTGCTGTGTTGTCTCGCCTTCTGTTTCGTCAAATCATATGATACGTGCGCTGAAGGTGCGTGTAGAGCGTTCCCTGGCCTCACCTTGGTTGACAAAATTGTCCATCTGTTTGCCCATCTTCTTCACAACATCCACCCACTTTCCCCCTGACTCCTCCACCACCTCCTTAACAAGTTGTTTTGTAACCTCATTGTCATGACTGGCAGTAGGGGTTGATTGTTGGGTTGTTGCGATACGTTCCAGAAAGTTGTTAGTGACATGTTCAAAGATTTGTTGCGACTATGCAATTTGTGTTTCGATCTTCTTTTGAGCACGTTCAAATAGCGTGTTGAACTTGTCGTCGTTGTCACTTTGTGCCTTCTAGTTTTTCTCGGACTTCAGGTTAGGTGTTTCAAAAAAATGGTCAACAATTACTAGATGTTGTTCTACCTTCGTTTTTCCTGATAGGCTGTAGAGCGTGCAGACGGCTTGGGCTTGCTTATCGTCAAGGCTCAGGACACACCTCAGACTACGAGGGTGAAACTGTGAGGCTTCATACTCGACCATCAACCAACTGTTTAGGGTTAGGGCTAGGGATCAGTCCTTCCTCTGTCAAAGTAACTTAGATGTCCATTTTCAGTTGGTAGGTGAGAACCGTCCAACACTGGAATAGAGCTTAAAACTTTAAATGAGTTTTTTTTGCAAACTCTTCAATGCACATGATCGCCACTGTCGTTGTAAGTTGTTGTATCCCAAAAGTGAGCCAAAAACACAAATTTAAAAAAAAACACAAATGGCAATAATAACTCCCCTGGGGCCTTCTCCTCCTCCTCCTCCTCCTCCTCTCGCTCTACATTGCCTTAACACGCTTGCTTGTACACAGTACTTGAGATAGTAGCGCTATGGAGATAAGGGAGAAGTGTGCTTATCACGTGACTCGCAGAGCTTTCAATTTTGGTTGCAGTGCTGATGTTGATGATCAACAATTAGTTTGAAGAAAACAAAACCCATGTTTGTTCCATCTTCCATTTCCATCTTTCAACAAATTTTTTTCAAAACAAAAAAATCAACCTTGTTACCTCCCATTACTAGTTTTTTTAATAAAAAAACTTGTGCCCCCTTCTACCTTTCAAGAGGTTAAAAAAGTAGCAAAAATATTGCAAAAAATAAAAAAGTAACAAAATGCAATGAAAAATGAAAAATAAACCCATGCCCCTTTCCCATTGCAAGAGTAAAAACTGGACCCAAAACATTTACAAACAATACAAAAAATAACAAAAAATGAAGAAAATAAAAAATATAACCCATGCCACTTCCCCTTTTTAAAGTTAAAAAAGATGACAAAAAATTATTAAAAATATAAAAGGAAACAAAAAATGAAAAAAACACCCCCTCCCTCCCCGTCCTCCTTCACTCCCATCAAGATTTTAAAACAAAATGATGCAAAATAAAAAAAGGAAATAAATAAATAAATAAACCCACCCCACCCTCCCCCTTTCAAGAGTGAAACAAGTGAAGAAAAACCCATGGCCCCCTTCCCCCTTCAAGAATAAAAGACAAAAAATGCAAAAAAAACCCATGTCCCCTTCCTTTTGCAAGAGTAACCAAAGTAACAAAAAACTTATAAATAATAATAAAAATTAAAATTAAAAAAAAGAAAAAATTAAAATCACGCCCCCCCCCCCCCCCGCCCCCCCCCCCTTCCTCCCCCTTTTCAAGAGTACAAAAAAAAATTACAAATAATGAAAAAAGTGAAAAAACAAAACCCATGCCAAGGACCTTCAAGAGTAAAAATAAAAACAACAAAAAATGCAAAAAAAAAAAGAACCCCACACCCCCTTCCCTTTTTCAGATTAAGCAAAAGTTACAAAAAATGAAAAAAAAAACCCATGCCTTTTTCCCTTTAAAAAAAAAGAAAAATAGTAAAAAAAACTTATAAATAATTTTAAAAAAAAAAAAAAAAACCCATGTCCTTCTCCACCTTCCACCACACAAATAGTTGGACAATTCACATTTAATGGATCGTTTACATTTTTTTTAACACATTCCCCCCTTTAGTTACCCCACTTTCCTTCAAAACAAAAAATAAAACAAAAATCTCTTCATCCCCCCACCCAAATAATTGCATAGTCCACATTTAATGGATCGTTCACATTTTCAAAAAAAATTTACACACACAATGACCAGGTCGTATGGAAAAAGTAAAATAAAATTACAAACAATAAAAAAATGAAAAAGGTTTTTAAAAACTACTTAACAATACACTCAAACTACTTCTTGCGTTCTTGTGAGTATAGTGATAAAATCATATGTATAGGGTGCAAAAATAAGGTCAATTGCATTGCATTTGCGTCCTTGTGAGTATAGTGATAAAATCATATGTATAGGGCCCAAAAATAGGGTCAACTACATTGCACATGGATTCGTTCCTCCTTGTTAACAAAGACAACATTTCCTTTTGGACAAAATTTCACATGATGGTGAGAAATATTTTTGGAAATTTTGGAAGATTTTTTTTTAAATTATAAATTCAAAATATATTGCCTACAAAAGTGGGAAAATTGGAAAAATTTAGAGACCATAGACTTGAGAAACAAAAACATTTGAACATACGGTAAAAACCTTGTTTCTTAATAAGTTTGAAATATATATCCATAAATATTCATTTTAAAAAAAAAAGAGGAACTTTAAGCCTACTTTTTAATAGTAAAATGTGTAAAGTAAAGCCCTAGGGTGGGGGCATTTTCAAAATAAAGGGCCTATAAGGCGATAGTTGAGTCTGGCCTTACATTTTGAAAATGTTTTCCACCCATGGGCTTTGCCTACCAAATGAGACAAAAATTGTTATGAACCAAACTTACATAAATCATGAGGTGTAAGCATAGGATGAATATTAAGCCTACTTATCGATAGTGTTGGTGTACACGTATAAATAGAAATAATTTTCCCCCACTATTGAAGAGTAAGCATAATGTTTCTCCCATTTTCTAAGAAGGAAATTGATGGATACGAGGTGTCCTCCAAATACACTATGGATTTTTTTAGAGTGTTTTACGTAAGAAAAATAAATGCCTAGGTTTAAACTTCAAGCAAACAAAGAATTTTCAAAATTTTATTGGCATGGAGCCTCTCCATTTATTACAAGTTATTTTATTTTCATTTTGTTAAATGAATGGAGGTGTAACTTGATGTAATTAAACAATTACCTATGTAAATTTGGTGAAATATTTGTTAATAGGATTTCACAATTTGGTCGTGGTGCATTGATTTTCACATATTAATTTATGTGAAAGTCATGTGCACCATGTGTTTAGTTTCTTTTTGATTAATTTATGTGAAAGTCATGTGCACCATGTGTCTAGTTTCTTTTTGATTAATTTATGTGAAATCACATGGGGGACCATGTGTTTAATTTTCTTTTGATTATTTTTTGTGAAATCACACGGGGAAACATGTGATGTATAAACTTTAGGAAATTTCTTGTTAGTTTCCTTTTGAATAGTATATAAATGGGTGTTTGTGATGTTGAAACAATACTTTCACTTCATAAAAAATGTTGTATGAATGCAAAGTTTGATGGAATAGAATTATGAAGGGATCTGAAATTTTGGTTTTGAATGGGTTTGGTGTTATTTATGTTTAGTTCATGGTAGGAGATTGGTGTGGCATATAAGTTATGTATAGACAATAAAAGGGTGAAAACATATTTTTGCAACCAAGAACATAGATCTCCATAGTTATGTAATAAACATACATAGTTTCGATCTTAAACCAGTTCGTGTTCTACAGAGGCAATGCCACCCTTCCATTCATTCCATTCGTCCCAAGATGCGTTTTATAATTGTTTTAATTATTTCACACAAGCTAAATAAGCATTATAGAGCCCCTCTATTTGTTCCATATTTTTTATATAAAGGAATTGGTTATGAATAATGGTAGTCCAACCCTTTAATGAGTTTCAAGTTGCATATTACAATTGATTTTATTATTACAAGAATAAGTTATGAAAATAATGAAGCCCTTCCATTTGTTTCATATTATTCAACTCTATGTTACCTGGCCTAAGATTAGCCATAGGTGCTCATTATGTGATCTTGCAATGTTGTATTTGCTTATGAAGTTAAGTCAAAATCAAATTCAAAGAAAAATGTTTAATATATATTTGGCACACGGGCATAATCTTCAAAAAATATGTATGAAAATTGCATCATTATTCAAAAAAAAATTCATGTTTTTCATGTCCTACAATGGCAAAAAAATGAAAAAAGCCCTAATGAAATATTATCAATTAAAAAATTTTAACCGAAAGAACATGACCAGTCTAAATTCCACCCTAAATATGCCTCACATAACCACCTTAAGCATGAATCTTCTTTGCAAGGTGAAATAATGCTTTAAACAAGACTTTTCTTGAATATAAACAAAAGACGAAAAGGAAGTTGTGTAGAACCCATTAGCGTGTTAAGTTAGTGCTTGAAAGTTTTTTTAAACCATCAAACACAACGATATTTAAAAAGTTAAAACCATATCCTATTTCAACTTAAAATTTTAAATCTTTCAATCAAATGTGCTATTTCCATTCGTCCTCATTTGATAGCTTAATATATAAAAAAGTAAACACCTAAATGCATGATTTTAGTGAAATTCCAATTCCAATTTTTTAATAGACTTTTCCCAAATTTAATAAATATTGGACAACATAGTGCCTAAATTAGCGAGCATGTACGGTAATATTGCTCACATTCAAATTTAGTAATTGACTTTTTCACAACCCCACCGAGCAAAGTCAAACTAGGATTACCAAAAATTGGAAACTATTCAAAGTGAGTTTTTATTATTCAAGAAATAATATTGTGTATCACATATTGAGCACTAGTGGAGCTCTTCTTAGGCTGGGCAACATAACATGAAAAATTAAAAATATAAATATTTTTACCAAATTAATATTTCAGATTGGGTTTATAGCCAAAATTGGTTAAACATTCCCAAGATCATTGCAAGTTATCAATAGCTTGCTATGGACGATTGCCACTTTGGGTCCAAAAGAAACTAAGAAAAGTGACTGATTTTTAATGGACATTTTTATCCATATGCTTTGTGACTCCTTGTTTCATGTTTTCACCCAATTTCTTCTTTTAATATGTGCATTGCAAATTTTGTGGTAGCATGACACATGCAAATATTTCACCTATTAGCATGGAAAACAAAACTTGTAGCCATACAAATTGAACACTTAAACTTGTAGCGTTCAAAATTTGTACCATGATAGTTACTATCACAAAATTAAGAAAACTCATACTAAAAAATTGATATCATGAACTTAGTACCCATGATGCATGTGCACAAATGATGATATTTTTCCTTTGAGTTATGGGTTGCAACTTTTTTGATAATTGGTTGGAATAAAAGAATAATCCTATAACCATGGAAAAAAAAACATGTAACCATGGAAAAAAAATGTACCTTTTTAAACTAAAAAACTCACAGATGTAACATGAAAAAAAACATATTATGAAGTTGTAACCAATTATAGCCTTGAACCTTGTGCAATATATACATAAAAACTTGTTCCATAAGTTTTGTTACACACACAAATGCATGTTTCCCCTTTCTCTCTTCAATTTGTGTAGGGAACACAACTTCCAAAATTAAATATTGCGCAACACAACTTTTGTCTGTTATGCACATTAGGAGTTTCACCACCTTCGCAAAAAAAAAGAAACTTAATTTAGGTGACAACTTTGGGGTTATAAGTGGTTAAAAATAATTTTTCTCTTTAAAGGTAACACCCATGGATGAGAAGGCATGGGTGCCCATAAATAGAAAAACATTATGAAGCAAGAAAATGAGAAAAAAAAAATCATTTTGGCAACCAAGAATTGTCTTTTTCATTGGTGATGGGCATAGCCCTTCACAATCCAAATATCCTTGCCCAACTTGCCAAATAGCCCTACATATAAAATGAAAATAAAAAGTGTGATTTTTTTTGGTTCACATCCACCATGTTAAAATGCATCAAATTTCCCAAACTAGGATCAATCTATGCAATAAGAGCACATATATAAAATATGATCACCTGAAAAGTGCATATGTAAAAAGTATTATTGTCATTCTCTTGGACAAAAAAAAAAGGTTTACAATGAAGTGAGGGTATTGCACCTCTCGTTGTCAAAGAAGATTATGGAACTTGCAAAATAATGAGAGTATTGTATCCCCCAATGTTATTGAAGATTGTGGTTTGCAAAAAAAAAAGGTATTACACCTCCCAATATCATTGATATTTTTGATTTCATAAAAAGAGGATATGTTTATGGAAGACAATGTGATGAAAGTGTGTGCAAAATGTACTATGCCGAAACATGACTTTCACAATCATGTTCATAAGAGTACATAGTCAAATAAGACCCATTATTTATGCTATTTTGGCACAAGCAATTACAAAAGTGGCATAAACAATGGGTTTGATTTGACTATAGTCTTTCCTTTTAAAGTGGTGAAAGTCACATTTTAACGTGTTCATGACAAGGGATGATGTTCATTTGAAATAGGTCATTAACAAAGCTTGTAACAATGCTAGGATTTGCAAATTGATCACAATGTCATATTTGCATCTTGAGCAACACAAAGGAGTAGTGCACCCAAAACCTAAATATGCAAAAGAATATTGTTGGAGTACTTTAGCAACATAGGGTGCGATATATTATTTTCACAAATGTTAAATTTAAAAAATCATTTTATTGAAAGAGAAAAATTTGTGAACTAATAAATAAGAATATTTTTAGTTAGTCAAATATTTTTGAAATGGAATATTTGTGATTAATTAATTATTTAGCATTCATGTGTTGAAGCCGTCAAGGTCTTATGGTAAGCAAACCATAATGAAAGGGAGTTACAAAATGATTGAAAAAACGAAATGCAAAATGACAAAGAGGTAAAAAAAACTCACCTAAAACAAGTATTCATTGTTAGAGCTCATAATAACATTAACGGTCACAACATACTAAATGACAATACCACTACTTGCATGTTTGCCCAAAAACCTAAATGAAAAGAAATCGCATATTCGAGGAGTTGACAAGACTATAAGGAAATGGACTTTGCATACATTATTCATTCATATCTAACTCCCTTTGGAGTTGGAGGATTTAGTTATAATTTTAGTGATGATCTTATGTAACAAGACATGGGAATAGCACGGGGATCCATTATGAAGATTTCACCAAATTATAACCTAATCTTTAATCTTGAATCGTCCTCATGTGTTTATGTTTGTTTACTAAAACCAAATGTAAAAATGTAACAAGTTTTTAACATTTAAAAAAAAATTGATCTTGTCGAGTTCATAAAAGAAAACTTGATTTTCAACTTGATTTAATTTCACTTCTGGATGAACTTTTTCCATACAAAAAAGCAACCACCAACCTACTACGTACCTCCGCTTTCTTTCCTACCAACCTATTGCCTACATCCCTCTTTTCTTTATTGACGTCTCATTTATGCCTTTTATCCGTTTGTAGTCTTTTATCCTTTGTTAAAGTAACTCCAAATCCATAATAATCATCTTGAACATTGTGGAGTGATAACACAAAATGAGAAAATTCAATATGCATATGCAATTGGTACTAGGTTCCTTAGTTCATTTTGACAGAAAGAACTAGAGTTTATAACAATATGAACACGTATTATATGATTTTGATTGTGAATGCTCGATCCGTGTGGTGAGAAATTAATGGTTTATCATTTTGTCGAATTAAATTTCCAAGTTTATGAATAAGGGTGTCAGAGGAATGAACAATGCACCTTGGAATATTGATAGAAGCTCAAATGGGGGTTGCCAATGTGCATGTCCAATGAGTGATTATTTCTTCAAGTTTCCCAAACTGAGATGAATCCTCACAAGAATCGTCAAGAAATTTACAATTATTGCAATTTGTGGGAGGGCAGGGTGGGTGGTGGGTGTGTAGGCAAACAAAGGGTTTAATTATTGGTTATTGAGCACTATTATCATAATTTTCCTTGTGTACTTATTGAATAATTATAAAAGTAGTATAGTGAATAAGTTGAGTACAACAATCTCATACAACCTGCTTTTGTGAAACCCAAAATCAATTGGAAATTGGACAAAGTTCTACTAAATGACTACTTCTTACTTACTCATGGTTGCAAGTTGCTTCACATGCCTTCATATGTTTCTAACAAATTTTTCATATGGTACACAATTCATGCACAAGGATTTTGTCATGTTTTGTGTAGGATATAAAAGCTTTTCGCTATTAGTTTTAATTCATTGCCTGGGAGAAAAATTACTTGCGCTGACCAGTCGCAAAGCAAACCTTCTTCCCTTTGTACAATGCATCTTTTGGATTCAAATTAAGATGTAACGAGCAAATGTCTCTAAAATGCGCAGTGCCAATATAATACATGTATGATCCATTGAACGAAGTTGGATGTAGGAACCGCCATGAGTGACAAAATCAACAAAAATAATGAAATATATATATATATATATCTAACTATATAAAAGAATTGAATTGTGTCCGTCCGTCAGGCGATCCTTTAGGGGTCGAAGTGCAGTGACGCCTTTAGGTGACAAAACCAGTTTTGGTCCCCCTTTTGTTTTCTGTGTACTGGAGTTATCCAGAAAGTCACCCTGTCTTTGGGCCTGCTTCCACTCCCTATCCCCTCTTTCAGTGGTATCCACAGAGAAGGGAAATTTTAATACATCTCAGTATGAAATGCTCAAACTCTGCCAAACAGCAGTCCTTTCCCAGCCAAATCCTATTGGCTAAAACCTCAGTGTAATGGGTGAACTCTTGGGTGGGTTCTCAGAACTCGGGGTATGGGTATCACTCAGTGTCAGGGTATCCCTCAATGTCACAGTATCACTCCGTGTAATGGGTATCACTCAATGTCAGGGTATCCCTCAATGTCAGGGTATCCTCTTGGGTGTGTCCGGGTTTAGGGTTTAGGGTTTTTTCACTAAATCGTGTGTATCCGTCTGTCTGTCCGTCCGTCCGGTATCCTATTAGCTAGAAGATTTGTCCGACGTGTGATTGGACGGAAGGGCGAAAGGGAGGTGAGTTCTCTCTCTCACTCATAAACACAAATGAGGAGGTGAGTTCTCTCTCACTCTCACCCTTGGGGAACATATTGAGAACTTAGGAACCCATTGGGCACTTGAAGGGAACATAGAGGGAACAAAGGAAAAATGAAAAAAATCCCATGAAGGGAACATAGAAGGAACAAAGGAAAAATGAAAAAAATCCTCCCCCCACCCCCTCCACCTGTGGAAGGGAGGAATTTGGGGAAGGGGGGTCGTGGGGGGATGAGGAATGGAGGATGTGGAAACTCTAGGATTTTAAAGACCTCAATTAAAATTGGTCAATTACTGAGTTCTCTCTCACTCACACACACACACACACACTTTCATTTACATGTGTAAATGGGTTTACTTACTCGTCTACTTATATAAAAAAATTGGGTTTTCATCTGTCCGTCCGATATCCTATTGGCTAAAAAACTCAGGGGTTTTCATCCGTCTGTCCGTCCGTCCGATATCCTATTGGCTAAAACTCAGGGTAATGGGTATCACTCAGTGTCAGGGGTATCCCTCAGTGTCATGGGTATCACTCAGTGTCCGGTCTGTTTGTGAGGAAAACAGGGTCCCTCCGTGTGATGGGTAAACTCTTGGGCGGGTTGTGAGAACTGTCGGTGAGAGGAAAAATCACTCAAGGTATCGGTATCCCTCAGTGTAATGGGTATCCTCTTGGGTGTGTCCGTGATGGGTATCACTCAGTGTCAGGGTATCCCTCAATGTCACGGTATCACTCAGTGTAATGGGTATCCTCTTGGGTGTGTCCGGGTTTAGGGTTTAGGGTTTCTGCACTAAATCGTGCGTGTTCGTCCATCTGTCCGTCCGTCCAATATCCTATTGGCTAGAAGATTTGTCCAACGTGTGATTGGACGGAAGGGAGGTGAGTTCTCTCTCTCACTCATAAACACAAATGAGGAGGTGAGTTCTCTCTCACTCTCACCCTTGGGAAACACATTGGGAACTTAGAAACCCATTGGGCACATGAAGGGAACATAGAAGGAACAAAGGAAAAATGAAAAAAATCCTCCCCCAACCCCCTCCACCTGTGGAAGGGAGGAATTTGGGGAAGGGGGGTCGTGGGGGGATGAGGAATGGAGGATGTGAAAACTCTAGGATTTTAAAGACCCCAATTAAAATTGGTCACTTACTAGGTGTGTAAGGAAGCTCAAATATTTGAGAGGTTGAGCATAAAGATAAATTCCTATCTATTAAATGGGATTCATTCTAGAAACATGCTGACCAAAAAAAAGCTAATGAAAGGAGTGAAAAAAGTGATTAGTATATTAGTAAGGATTATAAGCATAACAAGAATGAAGTTGCTTATGCTTCCAAAGCCAAAGAAACCTGATCATTTTGCTTGCAAAATGGGTTTACAGACTAGTATATATATAATGAAAAACCTACACAATTCGGTTATACACTTAGTTAATCCTACACACAATTTCCTCCTACTCCGCCTGCAGAGCTAGAGAGGAATTCTTCCTTCCCTCCCAACAATGCCTTCATTTAATATTAATTGCACACAGCTTAAACGTTCATTGTCGACAAGTTCGCTAAGAATTATTCTTTGGAACGTTCGTTCGAGGAGGCGTCAGCAAGAATGATTGTGCTGACGTGTTCAATACCAAACTTATTGATCCAAAACTGAATATTATGTGTACGGTTGGAATTATGAGTCGAACCACTGAAAATGGGTCTCATACACACTCTCTCCACAAGGACCTGTTCAGGATTGGCAGGATCCACACGAGCCCGAATGCAAGTGCCTTGTTGCCATAAAGACAGAGACATTTTCCCGTACTGCTTGGTTTCACCTACAAATAGATTACATAGCCAAAATTATGAGTCATGACAGTATTACCGGTGGTTATTGAGAAAATGTATGAAAGAGCCGCATAACACTGGTACCAACGTACGACTACTGACCTGGACGGAGTTTATCGAAGTCTTCGCTGAGTTTGCTATTGATGAGAATGACCATGGCCGTTGCCCAATTTGTAGGGATGGAAACACCAAGAGCCACACCTGATGCTGCAGCTGCCGCAGCGGTGGTAGCTGCCAAAACGGTCGTGGAGACGCCAAACACGCTCAGGACTCCATTAGCTGCCAAGCTTGTAACAAAAGGCGCAGCCGCTCCCGCGGTTACCGACGCCGTAGCCACAGCAGCCAACACCGAGCCCGTGATGGAAGCAATGCGGATAGCTGCTTGGTCAGGACCGATTTTCACCATCCACTCATCGCTTGTGTTGTTCAAAATAGACAAATAAGACCCCATGGAATCGGATCAATCTCTGCTTTCAGAAACCCAAAGAAAAAAACAACAAACTCTTTATCAAATCTGTTCCGAGATTCAAGTTCGCGAGGACAGTCAAACTACTCCACAACGCCCGGACGTGTACGAGGAGAAACGAAAAGAAAGAGGGACAAAAGAGACGGAGGAATGGAGGCAAAGAACTTTGAATGATACCAGAAGCGAGCGGAGACGAATGCGTTTATAGTCAGCGACAACTACTGCGGCAGCAGCTCTACAGAAGAGACCAAAAGTTCCAGACTTTTTTTATTGGCAAAATTTCTCCAAAAAGCGAAACTAAATATCAGAAAATCCGAAAAGGGAGTGTTTTTGTAGGTTTCAATGGCCACAAGTGAGAGGAGAAACAATAAAACAATAAAACTTTTGAGACAACAGATTTGTTTATGAACAAGCACCTCGTTGCATAATGATGAGCTGCCCTTAAAAGCTTCAGCTATTGGATGTAATATTTCTCATCCAAATGCACGCACTATTATGGAACATGTATTCGTCCATTATAGATGCGCACATGGTACTCCAAACATCAGTCACACATTAGCTTCAGTATGAGCCAAAATTTTATCCCCCAATCCTACACCAATGCATATAGTCTCTTCCTTATAGACACAACAAATAAATTCATGGCCTCTTTACACTAGGGACTGAAAGCAGATGACCATCAAAAAGACAATTCTATGATTGGAGCAAAATGCATTTCATGGTCTATGGTCCCAGAAGTTCACTTTACATAAGGCTGAAACACCTAAAGGACCAAGGATTTCAAGTTGGGTGAGAAAAGGATAATTAGTGTCGTAACTGTACCATTTTGGCATAAATTAAATTATTTTTCATTTTGCCGAACTTTTGTGAAATTATTCATTATTTGTGCCGAAGTTTTAATAAATATAAAAGTTCAACTGTCAGGAAGGATTTCAACTGTAGACCTTCCGCAATATTTTTCAAATTTTGTTTAGAAAGGTGGGTGCAAAATTTATAAACCATCAGCCCAAAAATGCATGATTGCATTTTGGAAAATTACAGGTGGAACTATTTACCAAACCTATTTATGAAGTTTGAAGACCCCACTTGTTGCAGGCGTGCTTCATGTGGATTGCTGGCCTTTTGCTTTACAATCTGGATTTGGTGTAAATAAATAAATAATTAAAATTAAAATAATATTTTTTGGTCCACATGTGAGAACCTCCCAAAATGGAGGAATGCTTGCATTATAAAGCAGTGCCTTACACAAATTTCTGGGGCAGGAATCAGCTTTTTTTTTGGTGGTGAATCTTCGTCATTTGGGGATTCTCTTTTCAGAAACATAACATTGTGTACAATATTCCCTTTATCAAAAAAATGGAAAAAAAGTTCCAGAAAATCGTCATCTTTCTACACATTGTTCAAGAGATAGCCAGAATATAAAAGGATTTTAACAAATTTCTACTTTCATAGCTGGTCTATAGCCCAAACGTGGCTAAATCTCCTTGTGCGTGAGCACAAATGTTACAACAAGCCAAAATTGGCAGGAATCCTGCGATTTCTTGGCGAGATTTTTGGTAATCTTTTCACCTCAAAAATCTGATTTAGACCTATGCAAAAAAATTAAAGAAGAGCAGCACTGTGCACAAAGAAAAGAATAGTAGCACATGTAAAAAGGACAACAGTAATGTGTGCAAAACAAACAGTAGCAACACGTGACATATGAATCTCGAGACAATCCAGGTCTCGAGAGTCGGTTCTTTAGTAAAGGTGCACTTCATCCTTACTGATGCTTTTTTCTATTTTCTCAAGTTTGTCATGTAGCAGCTGGCTGTCTTCTAAAAGAAGATTCACTAGCCGAATTTGGTTACAAATGAGATGTTACAGTTCTAAGATTTAAAGCAACGTTCTATATTGTTTGCTACCTACTGTAGCAATCTGGCATTTGTTAATTTGTTTTCAAAAACATTGGGGAATTTTCTTTAAATTCGTTAATTTTTTTGCATAGGTCTAAATCAGATTTTTGAGGTGAAAAGGTTACCAAAAATCTCCCCAAGAGATCGCAGGATTCCTGCCAATTTTGGCTTGTTGTAACATTTGTGATCACCCACAAGGAGATTTAGCCACATTTGGGCTATAGACCAGCTATGAAAGTAGAAATTTGTTAAAATCCTTTTATATTCTGGCTATCAGCTTGAACAATTTGTAGAAAGATGACGATTTTCTGGAACTTTTTTCCATTTTTTTGAAAAAGGGAATATTGTACACAATGTTATGTTTCTGAAAAGAAAATCCCCAAATGACGAAGATTCACCACCAAAAAAAAAGCTGATTCCTGCCCCAGAAATTTGTGTAAGGCACTGCTTTATAATGCAAGCATTCCTCCATTTTGGGAGGTTCTCACATGTGGACCAAAAATATTATTTTAATTTTAATTATTTATTTATTTACACCAAATCCAGAATGGAAAGCAAAAGGCCAGCAGTCCACATGAAGCACGCCTGCAACAAGTGGGGTCTTCAAACTTCATAAATAGGTTTGGTAAATAGTTCCACCTGTAATTTTCCAAAATGCAATCATGCATTTTTGGGCTGATGGTTGATATATTTTGCACCCACCTTTCTAAACAAAATTTGAAAAATATTGCGGAAGGTCTACAGTTGAAATCCTTCCTGACAATTGAACTTTTATATTTATTAAAACTTTGGCACAAATAATGAATAATTTCACAAAAGTTCGGCAAAACGAAAAATAATTTAATTTATGCCAAAATGGTGCAGTTACGACACTAATTATCCTTTTCTCACCCAACTTGAAATCCTTGGTCCTTTAGGTGTTTCAGCCTTGTGTAAAGTGAACTTCTGGGACCATAGACCATGAAATGCATTTTGCTCCAATCCTAGAATTGTCTTTTTGATGGTCATCCGCTTTCAGTCCCTAGTGTAAAGAGGCCATGAATTTATTTGTTGTGTCCATAAGGAAGAGATTATATGCATTGGTGTAGGATTGGGGGATAAAATTTTGGCTCATACTGAAGCTAATGTGTGAATGATGTTTGGAGTACCATGTGCGCATCTATAATGGACGAATACATGTTCCATAATAGTGCGTGCATTTGGATGAGAAATATTACATCCAATAGCTGAAGCATTTAAGGGCAGCTCATCATTATGCAACAAGGTGCTTGTTCATAAACAAATCTGTTGTCTCAAAAGTTTTATTGTTTCTCCTCTCACTTGTGGCAACTGAAACCTACAAAAATACTCCATTTTCGGATTTTCTGATATTTAGTTTCGCTTTTTGGAGAAATTTTGCGAATAAAAAAAAGTCTGGAACTTTTGGTCTCTTCTGTAGAGCTGCTGCCGCAGTAGTTGTCGCTGACTATAAACGCATTCGTCTCCGCTCGCTTCTGGTATCATTCAAAGTTCTTTGCCTCCATTCCTCCGTCTCTCCTGTCCCTCTTTCTTTTCGTTTCTCCTCGTACACGTCCGGGCGTTGTGGACTAGTTTGACTGTCCTGCGAACTTGAATCTCGGAACAGATCTGCTAAAAAGTTTGTTGTTTTTTTCTTTGGGTTTCTGAAAGCAGAGATTGATCCGTTTCCATGGGGTCTTATGTGTCATAAATTAATAAAAAAGGAATGTCACATACCTTGACCAAATTTGGACTCCTTGCTTGGTTTGGTGGGTCGGGGTGGAAGGGATTAAGACTTTACATCTCTTTTCAATGAGTGATTCCATTTGTCCCATTTTGGCTTACTTCCTTTAACTTCTTTCTTTGTCCATTATGGTTGTCTTCTCAAACTTTTCTTTTTAAGTTGATTATCCCTAATTCGTAATTCGATATTTATTTGTTGGCTATGGTTATGAGATTTGCACACTAATGCTTTTAGATGAATTAGTTTTAGAGATTAAATATTTTTTTGGGTTTTCGTTCTTACATTTCTTTTCTTATTATTTTATGTTCTTATGGTACACATAATTGTCACCTTCTCTCAATCTGCATCCACAAATAGAGACACACCATTTCACTCTTAATTATTATCATCAAATGTTCTACCATTTAAATGTGAGAGCAAATTCTACTCACAATTCTTTCTATCATAGATTGATGAAAGCAATGACAAGTGGAAGTATGAATCAAAATTTTCAAAGTGTGTAGCAAAGTTTGTAGTTCCTTCACTTCTAATCTTAGTTTCAATGTTTTTCCCTTCTCCTTGAAGAGATTGTAAAGATTGTAAGATTGTTGATAGTTGATTGCTATAGGAAAGAAGTAGACCAAAAACAAATTTATGAAGCATGAAACTTTCCACTATTGAATTGGATTTGGAACATTTATGTGAAGCATGAAACTTTTCACTATTGAATTGGATTTGGAATATTTATGTGAAGCATGAAATTCTTCATTATTAAACTACTTTGCCCTTTGTAATAAATATCTTTTTAGTTATTTCTAATAGCTCTAATTTCATTTTGTTTGAATTTTGTGGACATATTTGCTTGTTTTCTCCCTTTTGCTCCCCCCCCCCAAAAAAAAAAACACCAACCAAAGTAAAATCTGCTAAGGGAAATTCAACAATTAAATAAACAAGCCCAACCTACGCAATATTCATTATTTATTCATTTCCAAGGAACAAATTGTTGGGAACTAAACCCAACGCGAATTGTTCAGTCGTTGCCAATGAGAGTGAATTTATTTCCACACGCGTGTGTACATTCGCATTTGCCACTCGCAAGATCTTTTTGTTCCATGGCTTACTTCCGCGATGTTTCGGTTGTAACACAAAAGTCTTCACCATTTAAACTACGGCACTTAATCACAGGGACTGCTGCTGCATTTGAGGCCAATTTGCAGAAGAATCAGTATGTGGGGGTATTGTTGTTGCCGGGGGGGGGAGTTTTGCTTACAAATGCACCCACACCTTGACATGAGAGCTTGATGGTGTTTTCGTCATGTACTTACTTAGTTGGGATTGTGAAAGTAGTTTTACACTTTGGAGAAGTCTGGGAGATGTGGTTGTGTTTTTAAGGAGCTCAAGAAGAGGACTAGCACTGGCTAATTGGATTAAGTAAGGAGTGTCTGAGATCATTGAAGAACTTAGGTGAACAGCGGCCATTTTATATAACCTCGTTGCAACTACAAGCCAGCAACGTTCCAAATGGATTTCAGACAAGGGGGGAATCGGCATTTGTTGAGAAGAGGAGAAGATGCTTCTTGTGAATGGAGGAGTTTGCTCCATGGCTACAACGATAGTAGCTGTAGTATTCGTTGTGGGCTTCGCTTTCATGGGATGCAGGCCTTGTTTTGGATTTTGTTGGTCCTCTCCGTAATGTACGTCTTGATCCAAGGAGGTAGTAGTGCCCAACAAGCGTACAACAATGCCAGTGGCTACACCTGCCCAGCAAACAACAGCAGCAGCAGCTCGTGTAGCGCAACCATCTTGTACAGGACGCAGACCCTGAACGAAAAGTTGACGAATGTGGGTACTCTCTTCAACTCAACTGCGAAAGCAATTGCAGATTTGAGTAATATAAAACAGTTCTCAGGTTCTTTGGCCTTTGCAGCACCTCTTTATATCCCAATTACTTGCAGGTGCCTGAACGGAACATACCAAGCACCTGTTTCTAGGTTGATAATCAACGGTGATACATTCTTTACCATTGCGAATGAATATGAGGGTTTGATCACAGTTCAAGCCATACAAGCTGCAAATCCCAATCAAGTGTCTACTAATCTCATGATTGGTACCCTAAACCCTAAACCCACACCTAATTCACAAACATGGAACGCGCGCAGCAGAATGGATCATATAACACCGGATCGGGATGGACCAAGCCCGCCGCTATCGGGGCCGCTCCAGCTGCTGCTCATGCTAATAATGATTATAATATGGGTCTGATCAACATGTCGAGCAATCTTCAGCAGGATCATCATGCCTCTACAATGCCGACTCTACAGTCAGCCATGTACGATCAGCTTCATGAGTCCGCCAGCCCAACAGCCGCTGTGACAATTTCTTCAGATTCCTTGCAAATGGGAAGCGGCAATCATGGGGGTCGGGGATTCATCTCCAACGGCCCGGGATTCCACAATCCTGAGACTACGATGGATCAGCGGAATCAACATCACATGGAGTTTTTGAGTTCTCATGTGATGCACAAGCCCGGTTACTGGGGAGCCTAACTAGCTAGAGTAATCCAGTTCCAAAGAAGAATACCATCAGGAACTCACTGCTAGCTAGCTAGACGGCATCCAAGCTGGTACTCATCAAGTGAACAACATAGTAGATGCAAGCAAGCTATGGTATCCAAGCTATGGTATCCAAGGTACAATCTTGAACAACAAAATGTTAGATGGAAGATTAAGGTCAGATATGACAGCAGCTTGTTCAAACCAGGCTTGGAGGTTCTTGTACTTGAATAACTGTGTCAAAACCAGAACTGCAAGGTTTAGAAATTTGAAGAACCCTGGACTCAAACCCCCTTCATATGGTTTAGAACTGGGGCTAAAGGTTCTCTTAAAAAGGGAAGAAGCAACCCTTGCCATAAGGGGCAGAGCTAGAACTAGCCATTCCCCACATGATTCTTTTGAAGTTCATGAGTAAGAGAAATTAAGTTTGAACTTGTTTTGAGAATTTTACTTGAAACTCCAGGCTAAACCGATCATTGTCTTTAGCCAGACTTGTTGTGGCGGAAGGAAGTTGATGTCTATATCATCAGTAGACTTCTAACTGATTTCCATTCTAGGTTGTCCTTGTGAATACATGAATTATAGTCGTTTGACATCCAAGGAATTGCTTAAGTGGGTGGACACTACACACTATTTAAAAGTGTATTTCTTGTATTTAAAAAAAAATCATAATGGGAACACAATAATTTGAATTGTCAATATTTCATTTGAAAAATGCTCATTATTTGTAAGTTTCAATGCTCAAAATTTTTTACAAATCAAAAGTTATTTTTTGCATTTAAAGCATTCAAACTTCTACAATACAATTCTTCTTTTTTTCAAAATTTTAAAATTTCTTTATAAATATTCATCATTTCTTCTCAAAATTAGAGAGAATCTTAACACCCATGATTAAAAGAGAAAAATGAATTGAAATTGATGTGATAATTCATTTTTACAACACATTTGAGTCCTGGGAGAAAGGGGGGGGGGGGGGGCGGGTTGAAAATTTTATACCACCTAGATCAAACAAAATATTGTTTGTTGTTTTAGAGAAGTTAGATAAGGGCACTTTTTGTCCCTACCCTATTATTACTCTAAATTTTTAATATGCTAGTGTAAATTTAATTATAAATTTTTTTGTTAAGATTGAATTTTAATACACTATGTTTATTTAAATGTTTGATTTTAGTACTTGATTAAGAAGAAGAAACACATTTTTTGAAGATTTGAAAAATGTAATGAAAGGATTACAACTGTTGAAAGGAATATAATTATCATCAACTCACTTCTATGGATAAATTACAATTCTTACCAACTTGTATGGCATTCAATGTGTGACCTTGTATCATTGAAGCTTAATACCACAAGTGCATAATGTACATTCTCCCTTCAAATTTAAAACCATCGCATGAAAGGAAAACAAAAGTAACGTACTGACCTAACAACTAATACCTAAAGTTTTTTTGTAACTATTGATTTTTATTTCTTCATAATACATGGGATTAATGCATACTTTATATATAAATTATAAAATTATTTTTACAATAAACATAACCTTATTTTAGATCTAATTATTTTACATTTTTAATTTCAACAAACAATATATGACACTTTATATTTTTACTCACATTTTTTTATAAATTTTAACATTTATTGCTGCCCCCCAAGATTTGACTACATTTGGTGAACAACTTTTTTTTTTAGCCTTAAATGTTATGAACTTTGAGAATGTGATTTTAACAAAAATATTCATTTTAATGCAATAAAGACCATGAATGCATAGTACATACGTGATATAGGCTCAAAATGTAATAAAAAATATTTATATATAACACATAGTTGAAAATTATAAACTAACACATGAATGCCACATTGCATATGCAATTCTTAGAAAAAAAGACTTTTACCTTAGCACCCATGGCTCCATTGATTATGTTTGCACCCCTTTGACAATTGACATGTAAGATTGTAGCATTTCAACTAATTGGATTTCTAAAGCTTAAGCAAATTTATAATTAATGTTATCCTTAGTTACCAAAACAAAATACAATGTTCTTGAAAAATGCTTAAAAAATGTGAAAAATATGACTTGTTATAATCTGATGTAAAACAAACATTGGAATATGAAAATATATATTAAAAATGTCAGATTAACATGTGGTGTGTTCAAAAATTGACTCATCACATCTTTCCAACTATGTACCTAATTATTTACAAATAATTTAAGATTTTTTAAGGTTAACAAAAAAATATAATATAATGTATATGAGATTTATGATAGCTATTAGTAAGATGAAGAGGATGTAATTTACATTAAAGGTTTTAAATGGTTTGGTAGCACTAATGAAGTGGTACTGACTTTGTCAAAACAAGAAGGTGATGAAAGCCCTATCTTAGTAATCCGGGCATTACGAGTGTAATGCCGATGGCTGGTGGCTGTTTGACTAGGAAAAATACATTGCTGTTAGTGTAATGTTGTGGTTGTTTATGTTGACTTTTTTCACTTTTTGTTATTTTTGGTTACTTTTTTTACTACTCGTAAGTTTTGTAAGTTACTTTTTACCGCTGAAAGGGGTAAGGTTTATTACTTTTTGTTACTTTTTGTTACTTTTTTTATTGCTCGTAAGTTTTGTAAGTTGCTTTTTATCGCTGAAAGGGGTAAGGTTTGTTACTTTTTGTTACTTTTTTACTGGTTGTAATTTTCATAAATTATTTTTTACTATTGAGAAGGGCCAAGGTGAAGGGTTCTATTCATTGTGTGACGGGGGAACTTGAAAGGGTGCATGTTGATTTTTTTTTTTAATTTTTTTTAATGTTGAGGGGGAGGGGGGTGGAATTTAATGTTTTTTTTTCCCCAGATATATGAAAAGGTGAAAAGAGGAGGGGGGAAAGGGGTACATTTAAGGTTATCTGGAAATGTTTTTTTCATTGTGGAGAGGCTAGGGAGGGGTTCACCGTGGGTAATTTTTTTTTACAAATTCATTATGGGACGGGGGGGAAGGGTGCACCGGGGGAAAGGGTGCACCTTGATTTTTTTTTTCTTTTTTTACTGTTGAGGGGGAGGGGGATGGAGGTTAATGTTTTTTTTTGCCTTCATTTGACATGTGGAAGGAGGAAGGGAAAGGGATGATTTTTTTTTTAAATTTTGTTTTTTCATTGTGGAATGGCTAGGGACAAGGGGTCAAGGGTTTTTTTTTGTAATATGTTGAAGGGGGATGGGAGGGAGTTTTTTCTATGTTGAAAAGGGATGAGAGGGTTTTTTTTTTTTTTACAAATTCATAGGGGGGGGGGTTAGGGTTGGTTTAATTAATTAAATTTGAGCTAAAATAAAATAAACTTAATTAAACTAACCTAAACTTTGATATCCAATACGTGGCAATGTACAATGCTTCAAAGCTTCTGCCCTAATATCTGATCCTTAAGAGAAATATGTAGTTTTTTGCTGGTGAAACAAGTGAACTCTATGTTGCCTCCTTGTGGTTTCCATTAAAGTCTCATTGCACTTTGGTTGCACCTCACTACCAACTAACTCAAATTTACTCTTCTCATGGTGTTGTGGCAAATGTTTTAAACAACTATGCCTAGTTGGTCCATCTATTGGATTTCTGGTGTTTATTGGTTGGATATAGTTGCCACAAAAAGCCTATTGATGCCAAGTGCAAATTAAATGGCAGATTGGGGGAACCCCTAATCTGAAAGGCGCATACGTAATACAACCCTAGAACAATACAACAACAGTTCTAGGCTATTGTGAAATTCCTAATTAATGCCCAACAGCTCTCAGTTTTCTCAATATATAGAGGTAATGTCTATATCAATTTGGGTTTTCTTTTCTTTTGAAATAGTTGCATCTTCACCAAATGCAAATTTACAAAATCCTTACCAACTCATAAACACACAAACAATGCCAAAACGAGGGGTTGGCAACCAAAAACACAAGAATGGGGAATCCTTACTGTAATGGAATATGAGGTGGAGTCGCATCGGTGACCGAAAATTGCCTCCAAGGCTCCCATGTTTGCAATGAAAAAATCAAGAAGAATATTTATTTGCATGAAGAGAACGTGAGACATTGTTTGATCACAAGCTACTTCTAACTCCCCAAACCTATACATATGATCTGCGCACTACGCTCGCAGTGCGCAGGGCTGGGGGCTGTTTGACCGCCGAAAAGGGAGCGCGGTGCGGGGCTGTTTTCGTTGACCTTTTTCACTTTTTGTTACTTTTTGTTACTTTTTGTTACTTTTTTTACTGCTTGTAAATTTTATAAGTTATTTTTTACTGCTGAAACAGGGGTAAAGTTTGTTATTTTTTGTTACTTTTTTTATTGTTTGTAACTTTCTTAAATGACTTTTTATTGTTGAAAAGGGCCAGGGTTTATATTGTATTCATTATGCGAGGGGGGAAAGGGTGTGCCTTGTTTTTTTTCCTTTTTTTTTTTTTTTTGTTGAGGGGGAGGGGGGTGAAGGTTAATGTTTTTTTTTTGCTTTCATTTGACATGTGGAAGGAGGAAGGGAAAGGGATGATTATTTTTTCTTAAATTTTATTTTTTTTCATTGTTGAGTGGGTAGGAGGGTCAGGGTTTTTTTTAAAAAATATGTTGAAGGGGGATGGGAGGGGGAGGGGGTTTATTTTATTTTTAAATCTTTTTTTAGGGTGTTGAATGGTTAAGGAAGGGGAGGGGGTTGAATTTTTTTTACAAATTCATAATGGGAGAAGGGGGCTAGTGGTTAAAAGTAGCCATTTTCAAAATACTAAGCACTCATGGGTCTTGATTTTTTTATTTTTCCTACCAGATGTCATCATTACCATCTACCTAATAGGCCGTGAAGTCCTCTTAGATGGGCATTTTTCCCCCTTATTTCCATCCTCCATTCTTTTATTTTAATTTTCATTTTTTAATTTTTTTTAGTTATTATTTTTTATATTATTCTTTTCTTCTTCTTTATTCAATGCTCTTTATTTTATTTTTTAATTTTATTTCCTAGTTTTACATTTATTTATTTCTTTATATTTTACTTATTTTAATTTATTTTTATATCATTTTTTTTCATTATTTTTTAAAAGTTGTGTTAAAATATTTTCTTTTATTCTTAATCATGTTCTTAGTTTTGTAAAAGGCATTGCATGAATAATAATGAACAAGTATATGCAAGTTTAGACAAAAACGTTTATTTCATGAATTTTTCAAAACAATCCCTATACTTTTAATCGAGTAAGTTAGAACCTTTTCACCTCTTGAACGCTAATTGGCCCGTATAGACCGCGAACGGTCTGTAATGCCATACAACCCACGCCAATTGGCTCGTATAGACCGCGATCATCACTGATCAAGCAGTCTGTAATGCCATACAGCCAGTCAGGAGGTGTGCATCCGCAATAAATAAAAAACATACCACACCTTGTAGAAAAGGACACACTAAAAAGGGGAAAGTTGGATGATCAAGCAAACTCGACCTTCCCTCAAGAACACAGGGTTGACAAATACGGAGGGGAACCATACAAACGACGAGAAATTTAAGACGACAGGTTCGTGAGGTTGCATTTTTTAAGAATTGAAGGTGAACACCTCTTGCACGCTAATTGGCCCTTACAGACCGCGAACGGTCTGCAATGCCATACAGCCCACACCAATTGGCCCTCATAGACCGTGATCATCACTGATCGAGCGGTCTGTAATGCCATACAGCCGATCAGGAGGTGTGCATCCGCGATAACTAAAACATGCCACCCAAAACCCAGAAAGGGACACACAAAAAACGGGAGAATTGGATGATGAAGCAAGCCCAACCTTCCCTCAAGAACACAGGGTTGACAAATACGGAGGGGAACCATACAAACAGCGAGAAATTTAAGACGACGGGTTCATGAGGTTCCATTTTTTAAGAATCGAAGGTGAACACCTCCTGCACGCTAATTGGCCTTTACAGACCGCGAACGATCTGCAATGCCATACAGCCCACGCCAATTGGCCTTCACAGACCGTGATCATCATTCATCAGGCGGTCTGTAATGCCATACAGCCAGTCAGGAGGTGTGCATCCGTGATAACTAAAAAACATGCCACCCTAAACCCAGAAAATGACACATTAAAAAGGGGAGAGTTGGATGATCAAGCAAACCCGACCTTCCCTCAGGAACACGGGGTTGACAAATACGGAGGTCACATACCAGGCACTACCGGAGAAGATCTGGGATCATCAAATGCCCAACCTTACTTCTCCTCACGGGTTCGAATGGGTCTTTGGACAACAGAGGAGGAAGAAGAAGAGCAAGCCAGATTCACTCTTATAATAATACTTCAGTGTAGCTTCACCTCGGTCTTTGTTTTCACATGATCCTGGTGAGGCCACCTTCACCAGTGTCGCCAGAGTCTTTCAACAAAGTTATAGGTAGTACTGAAGAAGTCCCGAAAAGAGGGAGGGCAGAAACAACTCACATTTCCCCTAAAACCTCAAGCTCATCTTGATATCTCGCTGGCTGCTATCCTCCCTCGACTACCAGCGAGTTCAACTATTGGAAACAAGCTAATAAAGCCAGCACATCTACTTTCGTCAACTGCTAAATTTGAACTTGAGCAATCAATGTTCTACAAGTCAAAATGCCTTACAAATGCATTTCTCCAATGCAACCACAAGTGGGAAGCATTGCTCACGTACACCCTCGACGCTATGCATACTTCTCTCAGCTCCACAAGCATATGGTAGCAGCTGACAGGAAACTCAAAAGAAATCAAACAGCTAGATGGGAATGTTGTACCATCCTACCTGTCTCTCAAGTAGAGCATCTCCTTATGTATTGACCCCACAACCTCCTCCAAATGCCTGGGCTGAAGCTCCATTTCCTGCACTCAAATTGAAAGCCCAAAAGCAAATTACCTTGAGCTAACATGATTGAGGAACAAATGACACCCTCGCTTGCTTGTTTTGACTTTTCTAGCAGAACAGGCACTTGGACAATGAAAACTGCCATGCAAACAAAGAAGAGAACACTAGAATGATACTATTGATTTGAAAAGAAAAACTTGCACGGCTATAATTACAGGCCACGCATCCAGCTTCTCTTTCTTGGCGATGGATACCCAATCTTTTGCCCCAACGCCTGTCTTCCAGTCAAGTGCAAGATTGAGATGGACATTCGGGTGTGCACTCTGCAACCAAAAGCAATCCAACATCATTGTCCACAATATCTATTGCTTACACTTAGTAGATGCACTAAGGAACATACTATCCATATAAAACTTCAGCTTGGTGAATTGCCTTCTACCAACTCCACATGATAACATCCCTGTCATGAGTAACGGCAAAAATACATTTTTGATCTGCCCTTGAGGAAAACACAGATTGTGGATTACCCATGCATACTAAGTTCTGCTTGCAGAATGCCAGATCAGACAACATACCCATACTACACAAATGATTGGACTGCATGCTGTTATCATATAAACAGTTGCTCTTAGTGAAGCACAGAACCCCAGAGAGTTATGCAATATATACAGAACCCACCACCTCCTATAACACAGGATGTAGCCAAAGATACAACCTAATCTCTCCTCTCCATGGCCTAGATACAGTCGGGCAATCAGGACTCTGGTGGTGGATAGTTTGCCCTGACCTGATAGTTCCCCTAATTAGTCGTTTGATAGGAAGGTCCATAAGTCTGCGGGGGATAAGAACCCTGATCACCTTGCTGCTGATACCCCTGATCCTGATGAATCTTATGGATCTGAGGTGGATAACCTTGCTCCTGGTATCTCTGATCTTGGTATTCCTGATCGGTTTGAGGAGGATAAACTTGTGAGCGATATGCCTGTTCCTGGTAGTTCTTGTGTGTCTGGGGCTGATAGCCTTGAGGTTCATAACCATGCTCCTGGCTCTGATGTGAGTAAGGATGGCCTTGGTGATGATATCCCTGTTCTGTGTAGTTTTGTTGTGTTTGAGGAAGATAGCCTTCCTGCCCATACCCCTGTTCTGTGTAGTTTTGTTGTGTTTGAGGAGGATAGCCTTACTGCCCATACCCCTGTTCCTGGTGGTTCTGGTATGGTGGAGGCTGATAAGCTTGTGGCTCATATCATGTCATCCTCCCTGATAAGTTTATTGTGGGAAATCTGGACTTGCTCCATGATAAGCTTGGGGAGGTTGACTAGAATGACCTACTATGTTGAGCAGATTGCATTGGCCAAGCACTATTGACTCTGAGATGAACGAGTTTGCAAAAGCAGGTTTGTAAATCTCAGCAGATGTTGACACATTTGTGCCGCTGTTCAGCATTTCAATCTCTTTGATTCCTTCATATTTCTTTTGCATACATTGTGTGAAATATGAATACTTAGGAGCAAACAATACTCGATAACCCTCACAGACTTCTCTTTGTCACTTAACCCAAATCCCTGAAAATCCCGATGGTATTGCTCTGCTTCTACTCAAAGAGCCTATGTCTGTTGTGGCATATGCAAACTGACACTTACTTGAGATTCAAGAAGTTTTTGCAGGCCTTCTGGTTGGTCTTGGTTATCATCAATGACATCCAGGGCGTACTCCACCACATTAACCTGCAAAGATCTAACCAGGCACTCATAAGTGATTGACTATGAGCATCATCTTGACAAAATATGTGACATCCAGAAGCTTGAGGTGCAACAGCAACTGTCTGAATCCAGTTGAGCATCAATATTTTTGTGTACTGATTCGAGCCCTGATAGCCCTGAGCTTCTTGAGATGGCACAAATAAGAGTATTTACACCAGACCACCAGGATCTACATTGAACAAGGGACAACCAATGAAATGCATAGACCTACTTTGAATGCAATCAATTGGCATTGATAAGTGTTTGTTTGCAGCCCTTCCATGCTGGTCATTGTTATACATTCTGCAAGCAGGACTGTCAGAGAAAGGGAGCACACATACATGTGCTGGCATTGAATGCCCAAGGCCACTGAAGTGATCCGCCATTCCTGAGATTCCACCATGATAGATGACATTGCCTCTTGCCAAGACCAGGAACTTGTTGATTGTTTCAATGAGCCGGCAGCTGGGTTGATGAATCGTCAATAAAACAGTTCGATGGCGTGTGACCGCCATCTGAGACAGTATTTGCATCACCTGAAGAGCTGAGGTACTGTCGAGGCCAGATGCGGGCTCATCCAGGAACAAGACAGACGGGTCATGGATCAAGTCCACACCTATGGAAACACGGCGTCTCTCTCCACCTGACACGCCCCTTATCTAATTCGCAAAAAGTTGCACACATGTTAGAAACCCCAAACTGCACATAGACAGGATAAAACAGTGACCCTGATTGTCAATAGCGCTTAGTAAACAAGTACGCTGAAGTTTGCACAAAGACCAAACAACTGCACGACGTGTTTGCAATGCAGCTGGACCACATAGCAAGAAATACAGGTGGAATGAAGCAACAATGGCCAATAGATCAAGAGTTTCCAAATTGACCAGGAATGGCTACCCTACTTACACATATGATGCCCACTAAAACTAAAGAAAGCTAAAGCAACCTTGACTCCGATGACGTTTTACTGGTTGGGAGCACAAAAAGGAACATCAATTAACTCGTATACACATGGCTGCTGCCAAATATAAAATTCCACACTCAGTAGACAGGTGATGCAAGTTTCCAGATCAGAGCTTCTTCTGGGAAGGAATCGTGAGATAAAATTGACAGATGAGGGCACTGTGAAAGGTCTAAAGAGGCTGTACGGGGCTGAAAAAGATATAGGATTACATGCAATCCACAGCCCAGGATGTGACGATTTTTGATGCACGGTGACCAAAACCACAACAATAGTATAAAGGGGTCACCGGAACTAACACTCTTACGACTCTGGGAAACATCACTGAAATATGTGAAAACGAAGGTAGAAACAAAAGTTGAACAAAGTGGTCTATTTTTTACAAATTCATTGTGGGGGAGGGGGGATGTCATGAAAAGATTTATTAATTTCTTGTTCAAGGTGGGTTTAGGATTAGATTGTGATTGTTTATTTTGATTTTTCTGTCTCCATCCTCTTGGCCCCTGGAACAAGGTTTAATTTTGATATTGAAGTTTCTAACGTTGGGGCTATTTGACTAGAAGGGAGTGGAGGTATGCGAGGATCGTTTTTTTTTCTGGGTTTTGGAAGAGAGGTGAGAGAAGAGGTGAATGTTATTTTAGGAAAATGCAGGGGCGGAGGTGTTGAAATAGTAAACTTTTTTTCCATAGATTGCGAGAGGTCAACGGTATATATATATATATTTTGGTGAGGGGGTTTTGTGTTGAAAAAACAATTTTTTTTTTTGGGGGTTTTGTTTTGTACATCTTCCAAACGAATTTCTTTTTGTGTTTTTTTTTTGTTATCATGAGACCAGAGGCTATTCCACTTTGGATTTTTTCCTTTCTTTTTTTCTTCTATTTTTTCTTCGACTTATTTTTTTCCCTTGTTTTGGTCCTCCCTTCTTTTTCGGGAATCCTCATTTTTTCCCCTTTTCCATATTCTTCTTCTTACCAAATGTTTCTTATCGTTTTTTTGTCGTATTTCTCGGTTTTACTTATTCATTTATTTTTATTTATTTGTCTACTTTTTATCATTTATTTTTCTTTTCCTATTTTTTTCAATTTGTCGTAGTATATTTTCTTTATCCTTGGATCCTTTTCTCGGGTTTGCAAGAGGCAGGGAAGGAATAGCAAGGAACAAGTACAAGCAAGCTAGGAGAGAACAATTTATTTCATACATTTTTGAAAACCATCTTTACATTTTGAATTATCTTAGTGGGAGATTTTCCTCATCATCAGTGCTTATCGTAATTCTCAGCCGGTAGAGAAGACACAGCTCTAATTTTGGGGAATCTTTCTTTCTTTTAATTTAATGTCAATACCCGGATCTGAGAGATCCATTTGACGACAATTGCATAGTTGACTTGAGCAAAACACTCCTATTGTCTAGGCAAGAAACTAAGTACAAAGCTACCGCTTTCTGATTAGTCGAATGCATCAATTCAGGAAGTAACCCTAATCGTTGACTAAACTTGCAACGAATGTCATGGTGAGCCTTAAATGTTCCAAGTTGTTTTTTTTCGACCTTGGGGAGGTATGTACTTGGGTGGTAGGGGAGCACACCTATCGTATTATTGTTTTTGTGAAGGACATAGACTTGGGGAACTTCTTCATCTGGGAAATCTTATTTAGAAACATTTCATTCTTTTTTTGAGGATTAAACCACTCGCAAGCATTTGAGACGATCTAAGGCTCACCAAGAGTCACCAAAATGGCCATGCCTTATTTTTGAAATCTTTTAATAGATGCCTACATAACGTAGGGTCATAAAACAAAAAGTTAAGGGGCCTAGAAATGAAGGGCAAACATCTGCCGAAGGTCAACAGACTCCAAAAGAGCACGAGGAAAACGGATCGGAAGATGAGCAAGGCCATGCGACTCTTAAAAAGGTGTCATGTCATAGTTTTTAAAAACGTGAAAAGGATATTGTAAAAGCGAAAAACACTTTACAGGCCTCATCAATAAAGGGCTAGGTCGGGCTTATTTTGGTGGAAAAGAGAATGGGAATCTAGAAAGGAGGAAGCATTCATGGGAAGCAAAAGGGGAGGGCAGGTCTAACCCAATCTAATGTCACGACAAAAGCGTCGATGCACCCAGGGGGAGAACGTGGCATCATATGTCCGACCTAGGTCAAATGCTCCAAACTCGAAAACCGTGAATTCGTACCGTACTATCCATAACCTCGTTAGAATCATGTCCAATCCTCGCGAAACCAATAAAGTGACAAAGAACAACATACAGAACTCTCGATCTGGGCATTACACTCATAAGGTCGCAGGCAATAAAGTGACAAACAACAACGTAGAGAACTCTCGATCCGGGCATTGCACTCATAAGGTCGCAGGCGATAAAGCGATAAACAACAACGTAGAGAACTCTCGATCCGGGCATTGCACTCATAAGGTCGCAGGCCGGAGGCTGTTTGACGACAAGAAAAACCCAGCGTAATAATGCCAGGCTGTTTCAGTGCACTGCCAAGTTTTTAGGTTGGGACTTTTTTTTTCCACTTTTTGTTACTTTCTTTTGAGTACCGGTAAGTATCGTAGCATAGTGAACATAAAAACGGTGATGAGAAGTGTAATCCATAAGTTTTGATTTGAAAAGTGGAAGGGTTTTACTATTTTTAGAAATTTGCAAAATGATTTTGTGCATGAGGTAGATATTAAAGTTAAGATCTTTAAACGAAGTCCATTTGAATAAATTTAAAAATCTATAAAGTGACGCAGGCATGGCAACGGCAAGCAGAAGGTAGAATCGGTGAGCGTGACAGCCAAAGGGGTCCACGGAAGCACGGAGGGACAGTAATCTTTTAGAAAATATATATTAAATATGTAATTAAATTAGCGATTACGAAATGCAAGTAAGGGGAAATTTACATTTTACAACGCTAGAGGGTTTAAAAATAAACATAAGTAGATTAAAACAATTTATAAATGGAAATTGGAAAAAGGTAGCATTTAAATATATGAGAGAGTTTGTGAAGATGGGAAAAGTTGAAAGGTGGGGCATAAGTAGGAAAAAGGGTAGAAAAGTTTGGGAGAAATTTGAGAAAGACGAAAAGGTTTAGGAAAAGCGATGAGCGCATTTAGCAGGAGTAAGGGGAGAGAAAGAAGTAAAAGGAGCTATACTTGAGAAGGGGTTAAAAGCAAGAAAAGAAATAAATAAGAAAATGGGATAGAAAAGAGGCGGAAGGGAAAGGAGAAGAAGGCGAAAAAGAGAAAAAGAAAAGGAACATAAAGGTGGAAAAGGGGGAAGGAAGGGAATATAAAAGGCAAAGAAAGAAAAGCAAAAGAAGGTAAGAAAAAGCGGAAAAAAAAAACCATTAACGAAAAAAACAGCATAAAATAGGAGAAGGAAAGGGGTAATAGGGTGCAAAAAAGAAGGAGAGGCAAAAGCGAATAGGGAACGAAAAAAAAGGAAAAAGATGAAGACGGAAAAGTGCAGGGAAGAGGGGGGCAAAAGAATGAGGCAATGAAGTAGGCGGAAACCCAAAAACCAAAAAATGGAAAAAAGAGGGGTAAAAGATAGCAATAAAGTGGATAAAGAAAAGGAGGAAAGGAGGCATAAAACGGAAGGAGCAGGGTTGCAAAAATGAAGGGATAGAAGGAAGGAGAAGAAGAGGCGAAAAAGGGGAAAAAATATGAGATAGAAAAGGGTTTAGGGAAAGGTGGAAAGAAAGAGAAAAAGATAATTAACATCCAAAAAGAAGGGAAAAACAAATATCAAAAAAAAAAAAAAAAAAACGAAAAAACAAGAAAAAAATGGCACATAAGATGACATAGAAGATTGATAAGATGCATAATAACAAGCAGCAATCCGAAAGCCAAAACAGCAAAGTGAGGTTTGCAAAGCCGATATTAAAAAATAGCATAGGAAAACTCGGTTTCGCATTTCCCATATTGACAAAGCGGGTTTCGATGAGGGGGATACGTAAATTGGATTTGCCACATCCAATTCGGACAAATTTGATTTTCCCAAACTCGGATTCGAAAAAATGAAGGTCCCAAAGGCGAATTTGGCAAACCCGGTTTAGTAAAGGTAGATTTGAAAAACTGGGTTTCGAAAAGCTGAATGGGGCAAAGCCGGATTTTGTAGAGGTGGATACCGCAAACCAAGTTTCGAAAAGCCGAATTTGGGACACCCGGTTTTCGCAAGGTGGGATTTAGAAAACTGGGTTTCGCAAGGCCAGACTTGGCAAACCCGGTTGTGGTTAAGCCGGATTTCCCAAGCCGAATTAAGAAAACCCAATTTTCGTGAAAGCGGATTTAATAAATCCGGATTTCGTAAAGCTAGATTTCATAAACCTGGCTTGAAAAAGCCCGATTTGGCAAACCCGATTTTTGCAACACTGGATTTAGAATATGCAGATTCGCAAGGACGGATTTCGCAAACCCGATTTTTGTAAAGCGGTGGGCAAGGGAAGCGAAGGGGAAGAAGGTAAAGAAGACAGAAAGAAATAGGGGGGGGGAGAGGGATAAAAGCGGGGTTTAGCATAAAGGGAGGGGAAGGCGGGGAAGATAGGGGCGAAAGTCGGGGTTGAAGGTTAAAGGGAAAGGAAAAGGGACGAGGATTTAAGGTGCGGGCGGAAGCGAGAAGTGGGGAAGAAAAGGGAACGGGGGAAATAAAGAGGGCGAAAAGTGTGCGGGTGGCGGAGCGGGGTAAAGAAAGGGCAAGGGAAAGCGCGAGGGCGAGGGTGAGGGCAAGGGGCGCAAGATGGGGAGGAGGTAAAGGAACGTAGGGAAGAAAGATTTAAGGCGAAGGGGGATAAAGCGAGGTAAAAGCGGGTAAAGCGGCAAGTTAGAGCATGATAAAGAGGGGTGAAGCGGGGTAATAAGAGCTGAGGCGGGGTGAAACGGGAAATAAAGAGCGGTAATCGGGGAAAATGGGAGTTGAGGCGGGGTAAAACGCGAGTGAAAGCGCGGTAAGCGAGGCGAAGCAGGGTTTAGGGAGTTGAGGCAAGGTAAAGTGGGAAGGAAAGCGTAGCAAAGTGGGGTAATGGGAATTTTGGCGGGTGAAACGGGAGTCAAAGTGCGATAATTTGGGCGAATGGGAGGTGAGGCGGGGTAAAGGGGGAGTTACGGTACGATAATTTGAGGGAATGGGAGTTGAAGCAGGGTAAAGCAAGAATTAAAGCGTGATGAAACAGCATAATGGGAGTTGAAGCACGCTAAAATGGGAGTTAAAGCACGGTAAAGCGGGAGTGAAAGCGTGGTAAAGTGGGGCGAGGCAGGGTTTAGGGAATCGAAAAAGGGTAAAGCATGAGTCAAAGCGCAGCGAACGGGGTAACGGGAATTTAAGCGGATGAAAGCGGGAGTTAAAGCGTGGTAATTGGGGCGAACAGGAGTTGAGGCGGGGTAAAGGGGGAGCGAAAGTGCGATAATTCGGGGAAACGGGACTTGAAACAAGGTTTACGGTTTAAGGTTTAGGGTTTAGGGTTACATGGGTGTCCCCACCAAAATTGGGTTTTTTTTTTGGGGTTTTGAGGTGACCTACCCCCCCATTTTCAAGGGTTCTAAAGCCAATGGTGCAATAAAATTCCTTTAATCTATCACCATTTGAAAGATATGCGGGGTGTGAAATTTCAGGGGGGCCAGATAGATGAGGGCATAAAGGGTTAATTATGATACATGTTGAAAGTTTTGAAGTGACCTACCCCCCCATTTTCAAGTGTTTTAAAGCTAGTGGTGAAGTTATTTTTGCTTAAAAATGTCAAGTTTGCAAGATATATGACATTTGGGGTTTTTGTGTTTGATGGGCATTTTGACCCCATTGCGGTTATTCTTTAGATATTTGGAGATGACGTATCCCCTCATTTTCAAGTGTTCTGAATCCAATGATGTAAAAAAATTCGCTTACACTATCACCATTTGGAATATATGGGGGGGTTTGACTTTTCAGTCCCTAGTTGACTTTTCTTGGGAAGTCACAGAATTTGAAAGTTTGGACAGTGCAGTTGATTTGTGTTTAGGGTTACTATGGAAACCACCTTAATTTTTTTTCCCAAAGTTATTGGGTTATGATTTAATTTTGTCATAAATATGTAGTTGTATCAAGTTTTGCCAAATTTATGTAATTATGTGAAGTTTTGCCAAAAATATGGAATTATGTGAAGTTTTGCCGAAAATATGGAATTACGTGAAGTTTTGCCGAAAATATAAAATTATATGAAGTTTTGCCCAAAAAATAAAGATATGTGTTAGTTTTGCCAAATTTATGGAGTTATGCCAAGTTTTGCCCAAAATATGGAATGATATGAAGTTTTGCCAAAAATATAAAGTTATGTGTTAGTTTTGCCAAATTTATGGAGTTATGCCAAGTTTTGCCAAATATATGGAAATATGTGAAGTTTTGCCCAAAATGTGGAATTATATGAGGTTTTGCCAAAAATATAAAGTTATGTGTTAGTTTTGCCAAATTTATGGAATTATGCCAAGTTTTGCCAAATATATGGAAATATGTGAAGTTGTGCCAAATTTATGGAGTTATGCCAAGTTTTGCCAAATATATGGAAATATGTGAAGTTGTGCCAAATTTATGGAATTATATGAAGTTTAAAAAGTAGTTGGTAAAAAGTAGTTAGTAAAAAGTGGGTTTAGGGTTTAGGGTTACATGGGTGTCCCCACCAAAATTGGGTTTTTTTTTTTGGGTTTTGATGTGACCTACCCCCCATTTTTGAGGGTTATGAGTCCAATGGTGCAATAAAATTTCCCTAATCTATCACCATTTGAAAGATATGGGGGTATGAAATTTCAGGGGGGCCAGATAGATGAGGGCATGAAGGGTTAATTATTAAGGAATTTGAAAGTTTCAAGGTAACTTACCCCCCATTTTCAAGTGTTTTAAAGCTAATGGTGAAGTTAGTTTTGCCTAGGGTTTAGGGTTTAGGGTTACATGGGTGTCCCCACCAAAATTGGGTTTTTTTTTTTGGGTTTTGAAGTGACCTACCCCCCCATTTTCAAGGGTTCTGAAGCCAATGGTGAAAAAATCTATCTTAGTAATCGGAGCATTACGATCGTAATGCCGCGGGGCCCAGGGCCTTTGACCGAAGAAAATACACAGGAGTGCCGGGGCCTATCTTAGTAATCGGAGCATTACGATCGTAATGCCGCGGGGCCCGGGGCCTTTGACCGGAGAAAATACACAAGAGTGCCGGGGCCTTTTCGCGCAGTGCCGGGGTCTGTTTGTTGACTTTTTTTCACTTTTAGTTACTTTTAGTTACTTTTTTTACTGGTCGTAAGTTTTGTAAATTACTTTTTACTGCTAAAAGGGGTAAGTTTTGTTACTTTTTGTTACTTTTTTTACTGGTCGTAAGTTTTAGGAATTACTTTTTACTGTGGAGAAGGGCAGGGTTTATATTGGGTTGATTGTGCGAGGGGGGGGCGGGGTTTTAGGGGTGCACCTTGATGCATTTTTTTATTTTATTTTTTCACTGTTGAAGGGGAGGGGGGAAATGCGTACCCGTAGATATATGGGTTTAGGGTGGAAGGAGGACGGGGAAATGGGTACATTTAGGGTCCCTTTTTAAGATATATATTTGTTGTGTTCGGATGGATGATGGGACGGATGACAAGATGGATGACGCGATGGACGGATGGATGGAAAGCTTCATTTCGTGCAGAACGTCCTTTACTATATAAGAATATAAGATCCCCATTTCTTTATCTTTTTTTTCTTTGTGTTTTATGCATTCCTTGTCTTTCTCTTTTTTCAATTTTTTTTTCAAAAAGGTTTTCTAAATAATAATTAGAAAGTGAAATTTCATTTCCACAAAACGAAAAAGATTACTAATATTTTTTCTGATAATTCTTTCTCCCTCCCCCCCCCCATTTTTATTTTTTTTCAGTTTCTCAGGCTATTTTGTTTTATTTTTGAATAGCCTTGTTCTTCAATAATAACCAGAAAACGAGAAGTAATTTCTGAAGTGTAACTGTTTTTCGATCGTTGTTTTTATCTCTTCGCAGATTTGAACGCAGGCTCGCAGGGTTCATGGCCGCCGCAACGATGACAGCACAAGATAGGAAGGCCGAGAAGACGACCCGAAGCAGCCAGGGTTCTGGCTGTACTAAGCGAGGGGTTCAACGAGAACAAAGAGGATAAGAAAGGAAAAACAAAACTCGGTCGATGCAGCTGCGGGTAAAGAACCCAAGGAACTCGTGCACGATTTCGGTAGTGGGCTACTTCATAAATTTCGGTGTTATGCGAGCCCAAGAGTTCAGCCACCGGACTGCCCAAACAAACATCAACGGAGATTAGCAACGAGAAGTAGTTCAAGTCAATGCCAGTCACATTCAGTTCGCGAGGAACGACTCGGGGTCATCGGTTTGATCCTCTGTCTCCATCAGACTCAGCCAAGTTTCTCGCACGCAACCTTCATTCATTTTAGACACGACCACATGTTTGTTTAGGGGACGAATCATGTTGCACTCGATTGATCACCGTCGCGCAATGCAGATTGTAGATGTCTACTAACAAGATGTACCGTTTAAACGACACAATTGCAAATAGGATGTTCCACAGTAAGTCTATGTCGTATTCACTGCGGAACTTGTTGCGTCGTAAATGTGTTATGGGCACATCACAGCAAAAGCCCTTAAGGTAAATTGCCCAGGGCGCACCGTGGGTTGCAAGACATATGATATCGCAACAACATGTAGGGAAAAACTTTGTGTCCGTATCCCAGGTTTAACAAACGATAATCAATACCCAAGGTTACTTCATCCATAAACAGTGCTATCTATCGGAGAACGTTTCCACCGACCCAATTCACAAGGCGCACCCTAAAACCTGGTCGAACAGAAGCACGACTCCTGTTATGGAATTACAAAATTTCATGCAGGCGACGTCCTGCACCTAGAGCCTCCGCGACGATTTAGAATTCTATACTTCAAACCTCCGCCGTAATTCCCCATGATTGCAAGCCACATGGTTCACGCACCAACTACCGGAGCATCGTCCAAAACCGAAATTTGGTCTAACTCACAAAATTTCAACATCTGCGTAAAACATTGCACAATAGAAAAGGACATTGCATTTCTTGTGCAGCAAGCTCCAGATATCTGAGGAACACGTGAAGAAACATGCTGACGAATTGAAGTTCCAAAACATCGATCCGATGGCTACTTTGTTTACTCGGACAAATATCCTATCTTAGTAATCAAAACTTTCGCTCTCGATATCGATAATGTTGCCTGTAAGAATTCAACATTGTCCCAAGTATAGGATTTCTGATTTATCCCAGGTTTACTGCCACATCCACCGACTTTGCCAGCTTACAAGCTTCATCGCGAATCAGTCATTCGACAAAATTTGTTCAGAAGGAACCAGTCAGCATAGAATACGTCACTCGTTCGTTAGTCATTTAGACCGGCCGACCATCAATTGGTGAAAATATTGCGCGTGAGTCACAAGGAGCAAACCTTCCTAAGGGGGTGCAAGGAAGGAGAATGAATCAAACGCCCAACGACCGCCACAGACGGTACACGGGTGGCAACTCTATTGCAATTCATTGATACCATGGGAGGCCCCGGAATTGACCCACAAGAAAGTGTTTCCAAGTCTTATACATACGACGAGGCAAGAAGCGTTGCATTCGACCCGTCTAGAGCAAATCTGGTTTGGAAGTTTTTCAAGCCAGATTTGCTCTTCAGAACGTGAGGATATCCAGTTTTGCAACCGACCCACGTAACTGCCACAAGAATGAATGAGGTCAACATCAACAAATGCTTGTGCATGAAACAGCCCATAATGGATGCCCAAATGCGTCACCGTAGCTCCTATAAGCACAGTGGTTGGTGCTGTGCAGACCATGAGGGCTTCCTCAGAGTGGAGCTCGGAGCCACGGGAAAACTCAAAGATGAAGGTGTGGTCCATGCGAGCACGCTTCCGCATGTACAGGTTCCATCCATACATGTACATATGGATAAGCACCAGCACCACCAAGCCGTGCGCCCATCAAACCATGCACGCCGGATGAGAGGAACGTTCGGACTATCTATCAGCATCCACCTTCGAAAGGAAAGCTACAAATTGCCCTCCTAAACAAAACATTTGCTGATTGTCTCCGAGTGAATTGGTCGGTAGAGAGGATAAACGCGAGGGTGGCAATAAGATAGTGCCTGAAAGTTAAGAAAATGGTCCGCAAATAAGTCAAAATATTTCATCTTTCTGTAATCCCCATCTAGTTGTAGTATGCCGCCAAATTAAATGCTAAGATCAGTGTCGATGAACGCCCTGCGAAAAACCCACAGACAAGAGCAAGATGGAACCTGAATTTAGAACTCACAATTGTACACCAGAAATCTACGGCGCATCTCAATGAGCTTCAAATTTCCAGTAAGTAATACGACCGCAGCACAACATTGGAGGCTCTGATGCTTCTCGCCTTATGAATGTATTAACCCCTTTTGCACTGACAGCAACAATTCATGCACTGGGATTTTTGCCTGTTTAAGGTGAAAGGGATGCCTCCATACAAAACCCAGGTTAAAATGCAAACCCGTGTTCGATGATGGTAATCATTTTTCGCCCACACCCGGTCAGACTGTGAGGGGTTGTTTGGCGAATTGGTCTCGGTGCTGCCATGGCCTGTTGTTGAGTACCCGACGTGAAACGCTCTGCAAATGTGACCTCTGCCGTCCCCATAAGTTGACTTATCCGCCATGTCCATGCACAATTGGGTACTTTCAGAAATCCACATTTTTTCCAGTTCATACATCATACAGGTTTCAAATCTTCTTCCTGGCCGTCGACCAATTGAGACCGGTCCTTGATCTATCAGCTGTCTCGATAATTGCAGAATTTGACCTTGCAGATCAGGAACAAGGGTCGTCAACCTTCTCGGAGGAATTGATGTAAGCACAATCCACGTGATGCACATAGCTCAGAGCTATAAACGAACCCAACGACCTGCACCAACCCCCGGCAACTGTTGTACGAAAAGAGCACCCGACCACTCCAAAGTAGTCGAAACACTCACTCGTAACTGAGAAACAAATCTCGTTGCAACTATTGTGAACAAAAAGTCCAGAAAAACACATCGTCCATTCCGAGAAACCCGTCCTCCTCCCAGGCTCGCAGCACGAGAAGAAAACTCCGAGGAAGACAAGCAGTTAGCTGAAATGTAGACACTGTGCATGCTCTGAATACTCAAAACCTATCTCTATTTGTGTTGCCAAAGCAAGGTGTCCAAAACTTCGGTCGAAGTTGGAGGAGGATAAACGGTGACTTTCTGAAACTGTTGTGCTTTCAATATGATTATGATGTCCAAGATATGAGATCCAGAAGGCTTGGAAGAAGTCAAACAACCTTCTTCGAGTCCGATATCCGAATCCGGGTTCGAAACAAGATCCGCAGCTGCAACCTGAACCGAACTCAGTCTTGAGTCTAGAAGCAGAACTTGAACCAAACTCAGTGTCGGTTCTAGAAGCAGAACTGAAAGGCCGTAGCTTTTGAAAAAACAAATGTAGTATGGACAAGTGTACCATAATCTCTCCACACAAAAGTCCACAAACAACTATACAAAATCTGCATCCTGCATCTCTCTTGCATTATTCTGGCAGCAATCCGAAGACTCAATAAAGATGTTGACAAGCACTCATGATACATTAGCGAATCCAAAACATCACTAGCGTCCTCATTCGAGCTGCTGTCTGATATCCGAATCCGGGTTCAAAACAAGATCCGCAGTTGCAACCGGAACCAAACTTACTCTTGCATCTAGAAGTAGAACTCGAACCAAACTTAATGTTGGCTCTAGAAGCAGAAGGAAAAGGTCGGAGCTTTCGAAAAAACAAATGTAGTATGGACAAGTATACCATAATCTCTCCACAGAAAATGTCCACAAACAGCTATACAAAATCTGCGTCCTGCATCTCTCTTGCATTATTCTGGCAACAATCCGAAGACTCAATAAAGATGTTGACAAGCACTCATGATACATTAGCGAATCCAAAACATCACTACTGTCCTCATTCGAACTGCAGTCTGATATCCGAATCCGGGTTCCAAACAAGATCCGCAGCTGCAACCCGAACCGAACTTAGTCTTGAGTCTAGAGGCAGAACTCGAACCAAACTCAGTGTTGGTTCTAGAAGCAGAAGCCAAAAGGCCAGGGCTTTTGAAAAAACAAATGTAGTATGGACGAGTATACCATAATCTCTCCACAAAAAATGTCCACAAATAACTATACAAAATCTGCATCCTGTATTTCTCTTGCATTATTCTACCAGCGATCTGAAGACTCAATAAAGATGTTGACAAGCACTGATGATACCTTAGCCCATCCAAAACATCGGTAGTGTCCTCATTCGAGTTGCAGTCTGATATCCGAATCCGGGTTCAAAAACAAGATTCGCAGCTGCAACCCGAACCAAACTTAGTCTTGGGTCTAGAGGTAGAACTCGAACCAAACTGAGTGTTGGTTCTAGAAGCAGAAGTAAAAGGCCGGAGCTCTTGAAAAAAAAAAAGTAGGTTGGAAAAAGTACACCATAATCTCTCCTCAAAAAAAAATGTCGATAAACAGCTATACAAAATCTGCATCCTGCGTTTCTTTTGCATTATTCTGGCAGCAACATGAGACTCAATAAAGATGTTGACGAGCCCTCATGATACATTAGCCAATCCAAAACATCGCTAGGGTCCTCATTCGAGCCGCAGTGTGATATCCGAATCCGGGTTCCAGACAAGATCCGCAGCTGCAACCCGAACCAAACTTAGTGTGGGTTCTAGAAGCAGAAGTAAAAGGCCGGAGCTTTTGAAAAAACAAATGTAGGTTGGAAAAAGTACACCATAATCTCTCTTCAAAAAAAAATGTCCACAAACAGCCATAGAAAATCTGCATCCCGCATGTCTCTTGCATTGTTCTGGCAGCAATCCGAAGACTCAGTGAAGATGCTGACAAGCACTCATGATACATTAGCCAATCCAAAACATCACTAGGGTCCTCATTCGAGCTGCAGTCTGGTATCTGAACCGAGGTTCCAAACAAGATCCGCAGCCCCAACCCGAACCAAACTTAGTCTTCAATCTAGAGGTAGAACTCGAACCAAACTGAGTGTTGGTTCTAGAAGCAGAAGTTTAAGGCCGGAGCTTTGAAAAATCAAAAGTAATATGGACAAGTGTACCATAATCTCTCCACAAAAAATGTCCATGAACAACTATACAAACTCTGCATCCAGCATTTCTCTTGCATTATTCTGGCAGCAATCTGAAGAGTACTCAATAAAGATGTTGACAAGCACTGATGATACATTAGCGAATCCAAAACATCACTAGTGTCCTCATTCGAGCTGTAGTCTGATATCCGAATCCGGGTTCCAAACAAGATTCGCATTTGCAACCCGAACCAAACTGAGTGTTGGTTCTAGAAGCAGGAGCAAGAGGGCGGAGCTTTTGAAAAAACAAACGTAGTATGGACAAGTATACCATAATCTCTCCACAAAAAATGTCCATGAACAACTATACAAAACCTGCATCCAGCATTTCTCCTGCATTATTCTGGCAGCAATCTGAAGAGTACTCAATAAAGATGTTGACAAGCACTGATGATACATTAGCGAATCCAAAACATCACTAGTGTCCTCATTCGAGCTGCAGTCTGATATCCAAATCCGGGTTCCAAACAAGATTTGTAGCTGCAACCCAAACCAAACTGAGTGTTGGTTCTAGAAGCAGAAGTAAGAGGGCGGAGCTTTTGAAAAAACAAACGTAGTATGGACAAGTATACCATAATCTCTCCACAAAAAATCTCCACAAACGTCGGGTTTGGCGAAGGAGGAATCCTTGCCGGTATGGCAACTGAAGGGACCGCACACATCGCAGGAGTAAGTCATGTTGGCTGGGGCTACGAGAAATTAGATCACCGGTTGCATCTTCTTGGTGCATCGATTCAGAGGTTGCCCAGCCTACCATCTGACCCGGCGACGCGGTACTTTCACCTTGAACGAGAACTTTGATTCGTTGCTGGCTCTTTCCCACCTCGGTGAAATGTGAATGTTTATGTGAGTCGCTCCCTCGAACGTCCAATTTCAATAGAAAATGACACGTCGAAGTCAATTTCCACCTTTTTGAATCAATAGGCTCCTTAAAGGAACGCGCCTCAGACAATACTGCTGTTGGTCGTGAAGCCAGCTCATCTTTTTGTTGTACGGTCTACTAATCCTTCGAGAATTCTGTGAGGCTATCCTATCACAAGTCGAAATTGAAGTTGCATGAGCATTCGTGATCACAACGCGAATGACATAGCCGGTAACGCCCTTTACAGTGCCAGTTATTCTGGTAACATTGACCAACTTTTTTGAACAGTCAAGCTTGGAGTGCAGATAAAACCTGGAGGTATCGATCTGTAATGAATTGAGGTGAAGTGGAAGTTTAGCAAACCAGGAGATCGCAAGATATGAGAAATCTTTCGGAACGGAATCATTGAAGCATCTTCAATTCGCTGAGAAAGCTCCAGGTACGAAGTGGATGAAGAAGCTGATACAGTCGTGTAGTTTGCATTTCCTGGCACACGAAAGCAAAGTAAAGGGTGCATGCTTTGTGGCGAACAAAATGTGTCTGCAATTCAAGTGCGATCCACTATTTTTTCGGTCCTGCTGCTGCAGCATCGTCGGTGAGCATTCCCAAAAGAATCCAGCATCCATTGGCGACAACTGTACGAATTGTGGATTTTAGGGAGGCAACCTTCAATATTTTCGGTGGATGTTTTTCGAATTTCTTTTGGAAAATGGCCAAAAGAACCTCAGGAGAGAATCCACAAGATTTGTATATCACCATTGTTAAGAAAAAAAACGATCTCTTCGAATACACTAGTTGAGTCGTGAGCCCATTCCTCTGTCAATCGGGTTTAGGGTCTTAAGGTCGTTAGCTTTGTACTCGCCACTAGAAGATGACATGTTGAAGTCAATTCCAACCTTTTCGAATCAGTAGGCTCCTTCAAGGAACGCACTTGAGACAATACTCCCGCTGGTCGTGAAGCCAACTCATCTTTTTGCTGTACGATTTACTAATTCTTCCAGAATTCTGTGAGGCTATCCTATCACAAGTCAAAATGGAGGTTGCATGAGCATTCGTGGTCAGAGCACGGTTGTGACATTCTGCGCAGTTAAGAATAACATAACCGGCAACGCCCTTTACAGTGTGCCAGTTATTCTGGTAACATTGACCAGCTTTTTTGAACAGTCCAGTTTGGAGTGCAGATAGAACCTTGAGGTATCGATCTGTAATGAATTGAGGTGAAGTGGAAGTTTGGCAAACCAGGAGATCGCAAGATATGAGAAAACTTTCGGAATGGAGTCACTGAAGCATCGTCAATTCACTAAGAAAGCTCCAGGTACGAAGTGGATGAAGAAGCTGATACAGTTGTGTTGTATGCATTTCCTGGTACATGAAAGCAAAGTAGAAGGTGCATGCTCTGTGGCAAAAAAAATGTGTATGCAATTCAAGTGCAGTCCACTATTTTTCGGTCCTGCAGCTACGACATCGTCGGTGAGCATTCCCAAAAGCATCCAGCATCCATTGGCAACAACTCTACAAATTGCAGATTTTAGGGAGGCAACCTTCTATATTTCTGGTGAATGTTTTCGAATTTCATTTGGAAAATGGCCAAAAGAACCTCAAGAGAGAATCCGCACGATTTGTACAACATCATTGTTAAGAAAAAGATGATCTTTGAATGCACTCCCTGAATGGTGAGCCGATTCCTATCTTAGTCGATCGGAAGGTTCTCACGATCGTCAGCTTTTTATTCGCCAATAGAAAATGAGGCATTAGGTATGTACAACAATTGAACGTAAAATATTATTGGTGTGATGGGTGCTACTCTTAGTCTTCGGGCTGCAACAGCGAGTCCAGGTTGGGAAATGTTAGCTGCCATATCAACAATGATCTCGTCATCAGTGCAGAACCAACAGATATCCACATATTGTAATCCAATTCCCTTCGATTTTTTTCAATCCGACCATCTGAGAAGCTCCCAGACGCTGTCGCAACCCCACCTAATTTAATTTACAGACTCTGACTCTGACGGTTGAACGCTCGTCGACTTCCCGCCGGGGCGCACGAAGCAAGATGTCGACAGCAACCGAAGGAGGCATGAACAATACGCCCGAAGGAGGCTATCTTAGTAATCAGAGCATTACGATCGCAATCCTAAAATCGGCTTCTACATCTATGGTCCCAATCTTAAAATCGGCTTCTACATCTATGGTCCCGCTCCAGCATTCGAATGCATGCATCCGCCAGTCGTGCGAAGTTGGTAACGGACCGGCCGAAGGCCTTCAGTCCCATCCATCGAGCCAACTCTTCGTCGCGAGTGATGTTCATCAATTCCGGCATGGCCTTGCGCACGTCCGACGGGTTGCGACGCCAAATGGCCCAAATAAGAATTCGATATCGTTCGCCTCGGATCTGACCCGGGCAATCGACACCGTACCTTCCTTCGTGCAATGGGACGTTGCCCAACGCTGGCCCGTTGTGCGAAAGGTGACACTTGGGACAGACGTCGGGTGATTGGGGAATGGAATTACGACAATCCGACCTAGGATGCGGTCCCAGACATTTGAAGCATCGACGACCGTCCAGCAACAACGGACAATTTTGACTGGGGTGACACACATTTCCTTCGCCGCCGTAAACACAGCACAATAGACAATCTGGTTCTTCAGGAGCAACGAATCGACGAAAATTAGTCAGGGCTGCGCGATCCTCGTTCAAGAAAGAGGTGAGCGCCGTGCCACGTGCGCAGAGCATCGGCAACCGCGAGGGGGGTTGTTGCGACACCGCTCACGATTGCCGCAGACAGTTGTCGCAGGGTTGTGCCACGGGAATCAGGCTGCACCGTTGCGGTTAGCCGTCCACAGCCACATGAAGATGGTGGCGTCGACAATTCTTCGTGTTCATGATCCAAAGGTTGGGCTCGGCGAAGGAGGAATCGAGGTGCAAAGCTTCGGCTCTAGAATTCGTGCTAGAAATCACTCTGCTCGTACCTGGTCGGCCGTCACGGGCGAGTCGCCCGGACTCTTGGTGCAGAGCAACAAAAGATCTGAAAGAGCCGCGATGAATTACGAGCCGGACCGACGGATAGTTGTACCCGCAGCCGATGACCCCGGTGGCCACCATGACGCGCGTCGCGCCCGAAAGCCACGATTGCAACTTCGCCTTCTTAGCATCGTCGTCGAGATGGGCGTGAAGGTGAGCGGTCCTCACGCACGCCACGTTGTTGGCCACGGACGCCACTTGCTCGACTAACTGTCGCGTCAAGCAATACACCATGGCCCTATCCGTCTCGGAAGAGATGTTGCAATCCCATTTGATGAGCTGTCGAACGATTTCCTCGTCCACGTCGGCCACCTCGTCGACGACGTACTCGATCAGCGGGCGCACCGTGGACATCCGGACGACGACGAATCTCGCAGACATCACGATCTTGAGGTCCGTCTCTTCGGAAGGGGAGAGCGAGGCTGTCGCAACCCTAGCTTTGCGCTCGCGACCAAGGCAAGGGGTTGCAAGGTTGCGGGAGTCAAGAGGAAAGAAGCCCGGGAGTCCAAAGGAAGGAAGCCCGGGAACAAAGGTAAAGGCATTGGAAGGGTGCGGGCCAAGAGGAAGCCCAGGAGTCATCACATACTCCCGGGGAGTCTAAGGAAGTGCGAGGGAGTGTGAGGGAGTGCGCACTCACACTCGCAAGGCAACTCCCATTTTGGGGAGAGGGAGTCCCGGTGGACTCCCGAAATTTCAGAGTGCGAGTTGAAGGGTCAAATCTCCATGGATTGTTGCGCTCTTGGTACCGTTAGAAAGCTCTTGAAACGTAGATGTCTAAAATGGGCTCGCATTGCTCATTTGGACATCTCAAACACAAGTTATGGGCAAAAGAAGGGCCGGGAGTCAAACTGGTAGTTTGACTCCCGACCACTAAAAGTCGGGAAGCGATGCCTTCCCGACATCCGATTTGAGAGTGCGACACGGCGTTGGAAAGCTCTCGACGAGGGCTACAACGTTGCTTCAGACCGCGTCGCGATCAGACTCTGCAGTCGGGAGATATCGGCGTTCAAAGTCCCGGGACTCCAACCCGGGACGATTTCGGGACTCCCACGCGGGAGTCCCGAGAAAAATGGCCATTTGGATGCCACCCCCGCCGCGAGCTGCAAAGTATACTATAAAGGGGAAGGTGGTGGCTTCCCCCAAGGTCCGGGCCGTGGTGAGTCTTGTATGTCCGTGTTGCCCGTGGCTCGTCCTAGCACCAAGGGTGCTCTAACTATGCACTAACCACTTTGTGTGGGTTGTGTGCAGGCCCGTGTGAGTGAATAAGCTTGTCACATCTTCCTAGTCCCATCCCGAAGCTCCAACACGCCCCTTTACCCCTCCAAGTGTTGTGAGCTAGGGAGCGGCTCCAAGTTCCAACTCCTCCCGCATTGCCGCATACCTTGACCCTCAAGTGGGTCTACAAGGAACTTGGGAGCGCGTCACAGGCCGTCAACGCCACGAGCTGGCATCCCACGGCCCACAACGGCAAAAGGCGCTTCATGACGGGTCTGAAATCCGACAACAGCATATGCGCTTCATCCACGACGACGCAGTGAAGCTTTTTCAAGTGGTTCAACGTATGCGCGAGTTCCACGAACCCGGGACTAGTGGCGCGTTCCATCGATACGAACAAGATGGACGGCGGATCGTCGAATGTGACCGTGTCTGCGCCGTATGTCGCATGTCGTAAGCCGGCTCGGGTTACGTCCGCTTCGTGTCCACGGACGAGGATCGTCAGGGGCATGACCACGATGACGGTGCGAGCCGTGACCATCGGCGGGATCATGAACACAGCCAATTTGCCGTGTCTGGTGGGCATGACCACCAAAACATCGACCCTGTTTTCCAGGACCAACGTCACGGCCAAACCTTGTTCCTTGCACGTCCACTGTGCGTGCCCCAGTCGACGAAGAGCTCGCAGAGAACGCACTTCATGCGTTTGATCCCCGGGCGGTGGCGGCAACGTCGGTTCAAGGACGGTCTGTGTGACCGAACACACGAGAGATGCGAGGAGAGAGGTGCATTGGGGTTGCAACAAACAATGGCCGTCGGGTCGGTCGACACGCACGGGAACCTCGTCGGCCGAACCACTGGTCGGAGGGTTTCGGATCGGGCTCCGGTCGAGTTGCAACAAGCGATGCCACGCTTCGGCGGCCAATCTGTACGTGTACATCTGTTGACTGTCCATGAATCTGTGATCGTTGGAACAATTGGCGTACTGCCGTGCGGCCGTGGTTGAAGAGTGCCTCGACGTCTCGTCGATGGGAAATTCCGTGCAAAATTTTGCTTGATGGCACTACCGAAATACGCGGCCAGGTGACAATAATCCGCGATCCCCAAATCAAGATTTGCGCGCTCGAGGAACGCCGTGGTCACCAAACGAGAAACATCTTCGCCGTCCATGGCGACATCTCGTTGAATGGCCCAAAGGTCCATGTATTGTCAAGCCGCCTCAATGTTTCCACGCAAACCCGCGATGAAGGACTGCACCGGCCTCACCAACAACATATATTCGATGAAGAGCGAATTGAGTTCCGGGGTAGGAAACGGGGTATTAGTTTGACCGGCCGCCCTGCGTTGGCGCCCTTGTGGTATCTCTGGAAGGTCATGATGGTGCCGGCGGACCAATAAAATGTCCTCTCGGAATGCTCCGTGTTGCGAAGGAGGTAGCTCCTGTACTCCTCGCCGCGAGGAGGACCGCCGGCGGTGAAATGCATGAGCAAAAATAACAACGCGTGCATACGATCCGCCGCCTTAGCCCACATCATCAAGCATTTTGATTCCATACGATGGATCAGTCGCCTTCTGTGCCTTTGACGAAAAGACCTCGGGTACACCAATCGCCGAAAAGGTGGATGGCCAAATCTTGTTCGTGACGATGAAATTTGTTACGGGCATCCGACAAGAAAGAATACCCGACTTCGTCTTCGTTCGCCCTGTCCCCGACGCTACCCTCCGCTGTCACCCGGCTGATCCAGGTTGTCTGGAGTCCCAGCAACAATTGGTTTCTCATCACCTGATTTGCCTTGCGGAGCAATTCGTCGACCAGGTTTCGTAAAGTGTTGATGGTGACGGCTTGACCATCGATCGTGCACGCCATGGGACCGATCCGAACGAGTCTCGGGATGCAAGGTTCGTCGCCCAACACCGTCCCCGCGAGGCGCATGGTCTCCCGCAGTCTGCTGAACGATGTGTCCTTGGCGTTCTCACGAACGCAGGTGAGCCACTCGTTGGCTTCGCACCACGGGATGGGGGGGTGATCGGGCTGCCACATCGGACGCACCAGCTACATGAGGACCGTGCATCTCCACCAATACTGGAGAATGGCTATGGGACCCGACACGCGTCGAACGTGTTCGAACGCGAGGTTGGTCGACGAAGGGTCCGACTTCAAGCTGTTAACGATCAGGAACCTGAATATCGGACAACCGGTTTGGAGCTCGTGTTGAACGACCGGACACGTCGGCGGTCTGCAAATGTGGAGCAACACCGTGTGGATGGGAACGAGATCTTCGTCATCTCCGTCCACGTCTCATCGACTTCAGATGTGAGAGATGAGATTCTCCAGCGCATCTCCGAGATCCGAATGCAAATCGCCCAGAACGTTGACGAATGGCTCGTCATCCACCGGGGCGCTGTCCCTGGATCGGACCATCATAGTGAGCAGCTTGGGCATCAACGTACAATATCTGGTTATGGTGGATGGCACCCAAAGCTGGTTGAGCCCCACCACGGCCAGGGGGGAGTCTACCACCGAAACGACCAACCGCCTGAGACGGTATGGCACACGACCGATCATGGCCTGCGCATTATCCAAATACGCTCGGACCATCGAGGGCAAACGATCCAAATTGGATTCCCCGCCGATTGGGTTAGGAAGCACGCTCGCTCACTTGATGCGGTCCAACGGCGTACCTTCCGGAATGATGTGGTTGACGGCGAGCTCGTGCCAACGAGACACTCTTAGCCATAGACTCAATTCGCGAATGGATGGATTTGGTGCCGCGTTCCGCACGGAACATTGGTGGGCCTGTAACGAAACGTGCACCTGGTCCTTCAGATGGAGCCCTGCTCCATCGCCTTCGAGCTCCACATTTTGGTGGTCCACACCAAAATACGCGGTGTATCCGACCTTTTTGAAAAGGCGTTGCACCTGACACGGTTGACCGTTGGCATGAACCGGTAAGAAGAAATGTTTGGCCCGACAATGATTGCCCATAATCTTCTTGGTGGCGGAATAGTACGCACATCCATCCGCCTCACATCGATATCCGTTCACAACCTTTATCCCTGGGACCACCAGCAAAAGCTCCTGCCATGGAGATGTGGTATACTTTTCCAGATGAGGGTCTTGCAACTGGGTGAACTCAATCTCGTCGAACGACGATGCGAAATCCGTAACAGGTGGGATCCCAGTCACGCAACGGATGCCACCGTTGCAGTGTCGTTTGGGAGCTATCCAATCGTTGTGCCCCAATAAGTGGTTGTGCACACGGCTAGCCTCGGGCTCCAGACAGACGTCGCAAACCCTGCACAACAGGAGACGAATGCCATCCGCGATGTTGAGAACCGCAAGGCCCACATCACGGAGCAGTTCCGGTGTTTGTTCGATGGGCGACTGGATTAACATGCCCAGGGACATTGCCCTAATTTGCGCGTCGTTGTCGTCAAGATCTTGATTTAGGGCGGAATCGCTCTGTTCCGCGTGTCGCACTTTGAAATGGCCTTGGAGCCTGTCACTACGTTCGAATGTGCTCTCACAGCCCTCCACGGGGCAAAGAAATTTGCCGTCACTCGATCGATTGACAGTAATTCCACCGATGGTGGTATTAATCTTACTGGTTGATTGATGCACCATTCGTCGATGTCCTCTACGTTGTTGAAAAGTGGCGAAACAAATGTCGCATTCGGGGCATCGGAAGTCGGCCATGAATATCGGTTGATAATGGACGGATGTTTTGAGAAGGCATAAGAGTTGCGATCGACAATGTCCTAGGGCAAAACACGAATGACTCGAGCCCAGTCAAACCCACCTGCAACTTGGAACCATAGGAAAATGCAGTTCTGCGAAGTGGAAAGTCTGTCGTTTGTGCTATAATCCCCCCTGCGAGCATAACGTGTGCAAAAAATGACAATCCAAAAGTTCGTGATTTGAAGGACGGGCGGACCTTGCGGACAAGATTATAACATGTATCTTTGAAATTTACATGGAGCCCGATGTCAGGTTGCTCACCTTAGGAACAAGAGTTCGGTGATGTGAAGCGCTCCTGGTTGCACATTCAGAACAGCTCCTCGTTTCCAAATCACGAGATTTTGCGAGAGAAATTCTTGCTGCACACTAAAAAATCGGAAAAAATGGATCTCCAACCCCGTATGTTTATTCTGCACCCCACTCCAATTTCATTATGTTTGGAAGAATTGATAAATGACGTGATTAAATGTACTTGGCCTTCGTAGCACGTTGCGCAGCCTTTTATTTCCATCCATGCATATATATTATTTATCATCATAAATGAAATCTGCTAAATTTTATGAAAAGGTAAATTACTTTGTGGTGGATTTGATACAATCCTGTATACATTGATAACGCCCGGGAAACTCTTGAACACAGTTTTAGGTGTTTAGGGTTGGCCTGTCCTGTGCACCACATATGAAGCATATTTTATAAATTTTTACATGTTCCTTAAGGTACGATCCCGTATAACGTTGCCCCGCGGGGTTATCGCACATCATGTTTGGCTTATATCACGTCAAACCACACATTATAATTTTTCAAAAAAAGCTTCTTTCGATGGCAAAATTTTAAAGTTCAATTTGGGGCGTAGGGTAGCACTCCACCAAATTTTTAAATGGAAGCTCGCTCCGTGGCTTGGTAATCGACTTCCTTTTCCTATTTTTTCGCTATGCTCCATTATAGCATAACTTCACATGGTGTGGTTCGAATTATTTTACGTTTTTGTGTGCAACTTCAATAGTTACGTTTGCATTTTATTTAACCTTTGACTACCCATCAAAATGTCGCCATTGACACAATTTTATAGAACATTATATATAAAAATAACAAGAAACTTAAGGGCTTACAAGGGCCATTGGGAGAGGATGGAGGAGCATATGGAAATTGTGTTTTTGGGCGGAGGGGGGGGGGGGGGGGTTATGTTAAAATTGTGGGCCATCACATAACATTTACGGACATGCATGATTCATGGCCAATTTATCTTCTGTATATTTGGAGGGAAATAGATCCGATTCTTATTTTCATTGTTTAATAAACATTTAATTCGTCCTCCATCCCAAGAAAGCTTTGTTATAATGAATGTTTATAGATTAAAAAGGATGTGTGATATATTAAACTTTGTGCAAGCGTGAAAACTCTAATGTGGTTTACCAAAAATGTCATGGGGTATTTACCACTTAAAATTAAATGCGATTTGCCACGATGACATACTTTAGATATGCCCTGCGGCGTTGTCATAATGTTCCTTTTCCCAAAACAACCCTAGTTATTATTTGGTTAGATATGCCCTGCGGCATTGCCATAATGTTCCTTTTCCCAAAACAACCCTAATTGTTATTTGGTCGTCATAAAAAGCAATTCTTGATTTATTTTGTGATGCGGCTTGGGTTGTTCTAGACAAATTCATATCAAATACCTTTTGTATGGTATAGATTTTTAATTTTACAAGCATATTTTCTCCTTTTTCTCCGAGTTATTTATTAATTTCCCCGAGAGAAAAGTTTGTCAACCCTAAACCCTGAAGGAAGATTTGTGGACGGGGCAGTGGTGGGTGTTGGGTCATTCAAGCCCGGGAAACAAAAAAAAAACCCGGGAAATTTCATAAGGCACGATTTTCTTTTCCCATTCAATCAAGTAATGAACATCCTCTGGAGGGCACGAGTCCTACAATACTCCTGCTAAAAAATGATGCAGATGATGACGATCTTCAAACGAAATACCTCTTTACACAACATTAAATATTTATACCTGGTTAAATATATTCGTAAAACATAAACAGACAAAAAGAATCCCTAGGGGGTTCCCATGTATTTTTCAAAAATTTGAGGGGTCTGATAAAGCGAACTCTGGGCTCTCCGCGTTTACATTCGTTCGCTGAAGGAAAAAGTTCAACAATTTTAACCGCTGGTCAAAAAAAAGACATCTTAACAAAATGAATGATTCGAACGACGGAAAATCGAATAAGAAGAGGGCAAAAATGAGTGAGGCTTGACAAAAAATAACAAAAGGCGACCATTCACAAGTAGAAGAGGGGGGTTTAGGCTTTATATTTCTTTAGTTTCTTTTTCGAGCAACCACGTGATTGGCCTACTTAGTATGTGTAGTAATGTACATACTACTGCCTACTTGCCAAAACCCTAAACCCTAAAACCTGGGATTTGTTTTATTGCCAATTGTTTTGCCAATTTTGCACCTGAAATATATGGTTTCAAATTTCAACCTATTTGAAGGATTTTTCATGGAAGATAAATGGTCCCAAATTGGCCAAACTTTGTGGTAAAAAAAAAAGTTTATAAAACATTGGCCAGACTTTTATGATAAGTTGTATTAGGTAGCCAATAATATTCCTTACACAACATTAAATATTTATACCCTGTTAAATGTATTCACAAAACATAAATAGACCAAAAAAAATCTTGGGTGGTCCACATGTATATCCGAAACATTTGAGGGGTCCAACAAAGCAGACTTCAATAAATAATTTTTGATTCATTTTGTGATACGGCTCAAGGTTCTCCATACAAATCCATATTATATACCTCTTTGATGGTAAAGGTTTTCAATTTGATAAATATTGTTTTATCCATTTTCTGCGAGCTATTCTTTAATTTCCCCAGGAGAAAAGTTCGTCCACCGTGAATCCTGAAACGAGATTTGTGGCTGCTGCGCCGGTGGGTGTTGGGTCATTCAAGCCCAGGAAAATAAAAGGGGGGAAATTCTATATGGCACGAATTTTTTTTCCTGTTTAATCAAGCAATGAACATCCTTGGTGGGCAGGAGTGACTTGGGTGATTTTTTAGCCATTTTTTGGACCTTTTTTGTAATGAAAATAAATAAATTACCCATATTTAGGGTTTAGGGTTGAGGGTTGAGGTTTAGGGTTTAGGGTTTAGGGTTACATGGGTGTTCCCACCAAAATTGGGTTTTTTTTTTGGGGTTTTGATGTGACCTACCCCCCCATTTTCAAGTGTTCTGAAGCCAATGGTGCAATAAAATTTCCCTAATCTATCACCATTTGAACGATATGGGGGGTATGAAATT